>JAEMON010000004.1:24760941-24798280 GCA_030264115.1 Lygus lineolaris
TCCGTATCCAATAATAATCCAATTTAGAATATTTTATTACATAATAATATAATTATTAATGATATATTAGAATATTTTATTATTGTTGGTCAATATTAAAAAGTTATTATTTTTTGGACGCTTGACCCCCCCCGTGGGTGCACTCCTGGGTGCTTCGGAGGCAGTACAATCCAAGTGATTCACTCTGTATGAGGCACTCTACGCGATAAACTCTATGTAATACACTCAATGTAATACACTTTTAGAGGTTCATGAATCACCTGACCTGAATGAATCTTGGATTAAATCTAAAGGGTTAGTTCCGCTTGTGATAAGAATACAATAATTAATTGTTTACGTTGGTACCTTACTAAAGAATCCGGCGTAATTAGGTACCAAGTCTGGTACAGGTGGCGATCGCTTTCGATGTAAGGACATCATCATCGTCGAGAGATTACTATTATGGCGGAGCGGGCGGGATGTAGGGTTTTTTCGCTCTTCGGTGGTAATACTAGTATTACTAGGTATGCGGATGACGTCACGCTCCCATACAAAAGAGCGAAAAAAAAAACAAAAAACGTCTGCCAAGTCAGGTGGGCAGTATAGTACACTTTTGTAACATGGACGTATACAATCAGTTAGTGAACATTTCAGCGAAATTGGTAGAATAGTTCCGGAGCATGTCCATGACAGTAAATTTCAAGTTTAACCGTCACCCATTCGATTGTGCTCACACGCTACTGATGGTCCGATGGCAATGAAATAAATAAGGAATTGTCTCGGGGCTACCTTGGACAGTCTCTGAAAATTTCACCAAAATTGTCGTGTAGTTCCCGAGTTATGGCTATGAATCTCATTTCCAAATTCTGAATGCGCAGTAGTTATTACTGATACAATCGTGCCGAAATTTTCAGGTAATTGTCAACCTCCAAATACCCTTCGAATTTGATCGAAATCGGTTTATTAGGAACAGAGTAATCGTAGTTTCAGGAAATTCACGTTTGCGCATGAGCTACTAGTGGTCCGATGTCGATGAAATTGACTTTTTCTGAGCATGTTTAATAATAAAATTAAGCTCCTAGATCAGCTGATTCAAAAATTGAGCTCCTTTCCCTATCAACTCTGTAAAAAAATGGGTTCCCAGATCAGCTGGTGATGCATTTTATCGCCAGCTAGTTCTATATTTGCATGTTACAAATTTAAGTGAGGAAGATTACTGTCCACCCAACTTGCCTTACGTTTTTTTTCTTTACGCAACATCTCAAAAGGAGGTCGTAGACCTCTAGCCTCAACATGACGCAAGGCAAAGATGTTACAACTTTATTGGTGCCTTGAAGAGGTTAAAGTAGAGTAATGTTGCCATCTTCTTCTGTCTTTCATATTTTATGTACCTTCTCGAAACTCAGTTATCGGGGGTTGTTGCCCCTCTCGGCTTATCTGAAATCCCCCGACATCTCTTTAACTCGTACTTCGAGGCTCTGAGATGGATTTAAAAGAAAAAAACAACAATAGGGATTGTTGCGACGGAGTTAGAAACCCGCCGTTCGATCGACTGACCTAAAAAGAGGTTGTTCGAATCAGGCGGGCCGCTCAGACCATTTTCCATACAATGGAGAAAGTTTAAAGTTGATAATTAAAAAAGACAGGAGGGAGGCCTCGTTCGGATTGTTCGTGAGTTTTGAGAGATGATAACACATTTGTTGGTCGTGACCCGTCACCTACGAATCACTTTAATCGCGGTCGGTTCACCGGATTATGAATGAAAACTCAGTATTTTCGTGAAGTCAACAATATTATTTGAATAGATTCGAAGTCTTCACAGAATTTTTACAGTTTCTCTCATTTTCAAACCGAATTGATTCAGTCGAGAATCGTGACGCACACTAGTACAATAATTAAGTAGAAGTTTCTCCACACAATAATATTACGACAAAAAATACAAGGGGGTGTGCGCATGGGTTTTTTTAAATTTTCAAAATGATAGATCATCCGAAAAGGTGCATTATGAGGGGTTATCTGATGAGCAGAGAAGGGTCTTGAAATTGATAATTGTGTCACCACCCCCCTTCAGCCTCAGAGTGGGGTGAAATGGGGGTGTCCCTGGACTTAGATGTTATGAACGATTATTATAAGAAATTTTACGCTGATGCCGATACAACCCATGTTCCTATACCTACCTAACATATTCAATTAGCAATATAAACCTCCGAAAATCTAAAGAAAACACTATTTGAACATTGGAACTGCCCAAAATGGTTTCTGAATGAAAATAGATGAAGACCTGAGAATTCTGCAGAATGAGATGCCGGAATTAGGCCGGATGGTCGAATGAGACCAACTCCAGCTCACCAACACAGTAAAAAAGATCATGATTGTTGTTGATTTTTCAAAGTTTTCGGTTTCTCAACTTTTGTCTTGTTCACGACTGGAAACGAAAAACTTTGAAAAATCACAAAAAATCGTGACCACTGTGTTGGTTAGTTGGCTTTAGTCTCATCCGACGGAGAATTCTCAGGTCTTTTCTTCTATTTAAAAAAAAAAAAAAAAAATTTGAAAAATTGGGCAGTTTGAATGGTGAAAAACGTGCTTTTCAATGACGTTTTCAGGCTTAGGGTGCTAATTAGCTATTTAATGTATAGAAATATGAAGTGTTAGGAATCAGCGCCCAAAGTTTTCTATAAGAATCGTTCACAAACATTGACTTGTGCAGAAAAAACTCATTTCACCCCACTGTGCGCCTGAAGACGTTACCAGCCTCTTTCCAGATATTCTCTGATTTAACCAGATGGAAATTTCAGTTGAAAATTGGCAGATGGGCGTTTGTGAGAGAGCTGAACCCCAATTTGAGGTGATAAGATGCGGTTTTCCGAAAATTACGATATGGGATTTTCAAAGAGAATGGGATTCTAATCCAGAGTCTTACACCGGAACTAGTCTGCCCTTATAGTAAAAATAACCTGTCTTAAAATTACGAGTAGGTTCTCGACTAGCAAACTGCCCTAAAATAGCAAACCGTGAGCGGTCACACACAGATAGCTAGACATAGCGTGGGTAATAGCATGCCAAACAAATCGGTTCACAACAAACAAATCAAAATCGGTTCACTCAAAGCATGACATTACGTGATTCGTCAACAATTAACCCCAACAATATCATCAACATCAACATTCACTACCTAATTTAGGCATTTTTGGAATTTTGTTTCAGAACCATCTCATTACCGTAAAACCACTAGTTACCATTAGTTTGTAAAACATCGATTCAGTGTGACTGAAATTCTCCCACTGGACTATGTGGAATATTTACCCACTAGTATCCACTTATTCACGCTGTGTATATGAATACGCAATGTTGAATGTGATCAAGAGTTCGTTCAACCCTATACAGTATAAGCAGGGATAATATTAGTTACTATTCACATTATATTTACCATAGTATAAGAACATATTGGTATATTCGGGAACAGCGCAAAATTGCCTATAAAAATTACCCTACAACTATAAAGTGCCAGTCATGCAGCATGAGTTGATGAGCGAGTTTTCAAAGAATATTTTAATAGATTATTAGATAATAATCTGGTGAGTGGTTTTTAAATGAAATTCCGCGCCGAATCCGCATACACTATTATGTTCCAGAGTAAGAGCACTCCAAAAATTCTGGTCAAAGAATTCATTCTTTATTTTGATATTTTTGACATTTTTAAATGTTAAATTTCAGGCACCTATAGTTTTATTGGTCTAAAAAAGATTCCCATTCAGATATACTTCATTTTCTTCGAATATTCTCTAAAATTTCCGTTGTTCAAAACTCCTTGAAAATCGGCTGAATTGGTTCTTTGAAAATTTGCTCATTAACTCATGCTGTTTAAATGCAGTAATCTGTGAATACTGCGAGTGTCCAACAGTAATCCATCGGCCGACCGGAAGCGAAGGAGGAGCGTCGAGCGAGAGAGCGGAGCCGGAAAAAACGGGAGATTCCGCAGAGCCCGAAAAGGAGGATCGACGACCCCAGGCGAGTAGGATCCCGCGGGAAGACGCCGGTGAAGGGGGTCGTCGACCTCGAGAAAGACCTTCCTCCCTTCGTTTTCGCTCCAACGGGAACCTCCTCGGCGAACCTGGACGCGGCAGAGCGGCGGTTTTTTTTGTTGCTCCGACCTCCGCCCAGGATACCAGCGGCAGCTCCTCGGAGCCTCCTTGTCCCGTCCCACCCCTACCTCAACCGGGAGGTCCCGTCCCGTCACCGTCCCGAAGAACGTCATCCTCTTCCCGAGGGTATCAACCCGCGGACGGGAGAAAGTGGTCGAGCCGAGGGATCCGCGGGGTTGCGCAACAGCCTTGGGGGCTCCCTTCCGCCTTCGCTCCGCAGCGCCGCTCGTTTTCTAAACAGGAAGGTGCCGCGGAAACGATTTCATCTGATCTTTACCACCGTGATGGCGAGCAAAGCACAAAAAGTTCCGGTCATGCAGCATGAGTTAATGGGCGAATTTTCCATTTTAGTATATTTTGGTTTATTATTTTCAATAATGAACCTTTGGAATCGAGCACGAAAAAAAAATTTGAGGTTTTACGTTTCAAGATAGGTAGAATCCAAAAATCGAATAAATAAAAAATCCGTCCGTCCGCCGTACTCGGCACGTATACGTAGAATCCAAAAATCGAATAAAAAAAAAAAAAAATCCGTCCGTCCGCCGTACGCGGCACTTTCCTTAGTTACCATGGTCCAAAATTAATGAAATTTCGTATACCGGCCCCATTCGGGGTCTAGTTGTGCCGCGAAGCTTGGCGTTATCGTCAGTCTTCTCTAAGGGGTAGAAAATAGGGGATGAAATTTTCAAAACGCCCTAGCTCGAAAATTTCAACTAGGAAGTTATATTTTTTCCATCGATTTAAAATAGAATACAATTTGTAGCGTCGAATGAGACCTTGCGGAGCGTTGTAGGACTAACCGTCCGCTCCCTGTAAGGACTTAAGGGTTGAAGGAAAAAAAGAGCAGAAACACAAGTGTGAGTCGCAATTCTTCCTGAGTAGGCCAAATCTCCGTTAAAATATCAGCTGTTCAAATACAACTTTCTTTCGATTCCACCGAACCAAGTTTGTTGTTTACTTTCAGAAACTTCCTTAGTTACTGAATTTCATTGAGAATGAATGATACAACTCTCCGATAATAATAATTGCAAGAAGGTACCTACTCATTGTCGCCAAGAGATGATTGTGAACCTCGAGGTAGGTGGGTATTTTATGTCAATAGGATCTTTGTAGATGGGCGATCTATACAGAGAATAATAAACCGCCGTGTAATAATTTGCAGCGTTTTTCATATTATTTTTATGCTGAAATTCTGTGCTGATTCCGTATTTATGGTAGGTATATGCTATATGTTACTATTTTTAAGATATTAATTTACTCAATTGAAACTCTGACAAAATTAAGAAAAAAGCTTACTTGGCGATTTTCGACCCTTAATTTTCAAACCCCTGAGAGAACTCAAACAATGCTGGCCAACGACCTCATTCTTTCTTTTGTTATCATTGACATTTTGATTGTTTGGGGATTTTTTTTTAGATCGATCCTAGGGTCAGATATCATCACATACGTACATACATATTTATATCTTCAAAAATGTATTTCGAAAATTTATATATCTTCAAAAATTCGCCAATAATTTCTGGACGTGACGCTGTTATGAACGATTCATAAATGGAATTTTGCTCTGATTCCGAATATACCAAAACTGTTCAGCTAATTGGCATTCTAAGCAAAAAAAAAAATCACGTTTTTGGCCATTGGAACCGCCCAAAATTTTTTTCTACTATAGAAGAGTTGAAGACCTGAGAATTCTGCGTCGAATGATACCATCGCAAGCCCACCAACATAGTAGCCATGATTTCCAGTGATTTATCAAAGTTTTTCGTTTTTCTTGTTGATACTAAAAAAGTCGACGAAACGATAACTTTGAAAAGTCAAATAAAGCATGGCTACTGTGTTGGTAGTTTAACGCAGAATTCCCGGGTGTTGAACTTTTCTTTTGTACCTACCTACGAAAACAAATTTTGGCGGTTCTCATGGTCAAAAACGTGTATTTTCTAGGGTTTTCAAAAAAAGATATCGCAGGTAATACTATTTTTGGCACAGGATCATGGGGTATATTCGGAATCAGCGCGACATTTCCTATAAGAATCGTTTATAACATCGGCATGTCCAGAAAAACTTATTTCATCCCAAAATGTGTATTTACGGGGAAATTCTTTTTTTTAAATTTGTATAGAACATTATGAACATTTGAAATACCTCGCATTCCACTAGGCACCTATTTTTGGGGATTTTTGAACTATGAATTTTTTTAATATTTGGTGTAGGCATTATTCTCATAGAAAATGTTGTGCTGTTTCCGAATTATACCATGATGTTCCTATGTTAAACATGGCAATTTTTATACCAAAAACACGTTTTTAAAGCAATTGTTGACCCTTCATTTTCAAAATATCACTAAGAGTACGGCCCATCCTTCCGTTTCCTTTGCCATGGGCTAAAAACGTCTGCCAAGTTGGGTGGGCAGTATAGCACTTTTGTAACACGGATGTATAGAATCAGTAACTGTTACTGAAAATGTCCACGAAATTAGTACGAGACTAGTTTACTAAACTCGTAGACTAGTTTTAAACCCTAAGACAACAAATTTCAAGTTTTCGCAAACTCAGTTACTATTACTGATCCATGTTATGAAATTTATAGGTACTCATAGGTAGGTTCATTCATGGAGTCAAACCCCCAACTACCCTCCGACTTTGAGCGAAATAGATCCGTTAGGAACTGAGAAACCGTAGTTTCAGGAAAATCACATTTTGATCATGCGCAGACGCCACTAGTTCTACGACGACGATTAAATAATTGGGGGACCGTCTAGGAGCTAACCCTCACAATCCCTGAAAATGACGCCGAAATTGGTCGAGTAGTTCCGGAGTAATGGCAATGACAACACATTTAATGTTTTGCGCATGCGCTGTAGCTATTACCCATTCAATCGTAACGAAATTCACAGGTAATTGCCTTTGAGTTAGACCCCAACTACCCTTAGAATTGGAGTGAAATCTGTCCAATAGGAACTGAGAAACCGTAGGTAGTTTCAGGAAATTCATGTTTGCGCTTGCGCACACGCTGGTGTATGAAATTATTATAGCACCGCCTAGGGGCTAACTCGTACAATCCCTGAAAATTTAATCGAAATTGGACGTAAGTTCACCTAGTTTTGCCTTAGACAAGGATTTGACCATAGACAGACAGCCACGGAACCAAAATTGTTCAGAAAGCTCTGAAACGTAAAAAAACTAGTTGAAATTTTGATTTTGGGGGATATCAATTGCTTCCGAGTCTACCAAGTTTGCGGAAGCATTGTTTTAACTTTTGGGAGGTGAAAAATTGTTTACCTCCAAATTCAAAATTTCTCCAACTCGCTTTTTACGTTTTGAACCTTCCTGAACAGTTTTGGTTTCGTGTCTGTCCGGGAATCCTTGCAACACGCATAACGTTCACAATTTCCATCCGATTTTGAAGAAATTTTCAGGGATTACGTGGGTTAGACCCTAGATGGTCTCCTATGAAATTCATTACCAGCCGACCAACGGTAGCCTCTGCGCATGCGTAAACGTAAATCATGTTATGGATACGAGGAAGCTACGTGCCACACCCAACTTGGCAGACGTGTTTTTTCTTGCACCAATACATAGCTCCCTACCATTATTCGTTAGCGAGGAAGCAAAAAGTACATCGGTTCGTTGAATCGCGGAATCTGTTAAATCGAGGTTTGACGGTTGTTCTCAGAGAGAAGCCTCCACGTCGTATTAAATGAATGAAGTCAGGAGGCTGACGTTTCATTCCTCCGCCACCTACGTCGCCACTAGCGCGGAATATTCAACAGGTGGTGGGAGTCATTTTCCTTGAAAACTATAAAAATGCCGTCCGCTCCGAAGTTTTACGATCTGTCGAGCCTCTAGAGGGGGTTTATGGCAGTTGAACTGCAGCTCGGAAGATGTAGGCCAGGCCAGAGCTCAGAGCGGATTGAGAAGCTAAATTAATTGACCCCGGAATGGAAACACGCCAAAACACCGTCTATAAAAAGTAGAACGTGTATGCGTGTATCGCTTCCTCCTGCACCCATGCTGTTCTGCTCTGCGGTATGATTTATGTCCGCTAGTTAAGTTCATCACAATAGTTTTATGACTACATGACGCAATCACGCCTTTTACAAACATCATATTATGCAACAGCGCAGCAAAGCGTCTTTCAATAGTGTACCAATCTTAATAAATTATTTGTTGTCTCCTGAAAAATTGATTTTTAAAGTGACAAGAAATTTTAGGTACCTAGATACCTAACTAAATAAAAATAAGAGTTTACGAGCTCCATACTGCATCATAAAGTAACAAGAAGAAAATGTTGTTCGACGTTCATTACTATTTTTCAAACTTCGTATAAGCGTTTTGCTGAGTGTTCTGGTTGTGAGTTAAACATGGAGTTTTTCGATCGTGCTTCCTCACTTGCAAAGGTAGGAAGCCATGTCTGCCATGTTTTGCAAGCCAAATTTAGAATTTTCCAAACCAAATTCAGAATGGGGTGTGCGGATAGTTTTTGTTCATTTTCCAATTGATAGATTTTAGCGAGAGCTTTCAGAAATGGAGCAACATGAAGGGTATCCTATTAGCATACAAGGGTCTTGAAGTTAATAACGATGACGTCACGCGCCTCTTTTCAGCTCTTTTCTGGCTCAACCAGACGGAATTTTCAGTTAAAAAGTGGCAAACGGGGGTTTTGAGAACGCTGAACCCGAATTTGAGGTCAAAAATGAGAATTTCCCACCTATGCGCACACCCTGTTATCAAATTCAATTTCAGAATTTTCAATTTGAAATTCAGATTTTTTCCAAAATTTTATATCAGAGGTAGGTAAATATTGAAAAAATCTGAATTTGAAACGAAAAATCCTGAAATTGAATTGGAAAATCTCGGTTTGATAACTCTATATTATTATGCAAGGAGTACGATACTAAATTGTGTCCTTCGAAATCAAAATGTTCGCTTTCCACGTTTCAGTGCTATTTGAACAATTTGGGTTCCGTGTCTGTCTGTGGTCAATTCTTTTTCCCAGGCAAAACTGTTAGAATTCATGGTCCAAAACGATTGCCTATCAATTTCGTCAACTTTGGTTCAGGAAAAGTAATATTAATTATTAATATTTATATTATTATATTAATTATTAACCAAACTATCAGCTAAAATAACGATCCATATCAAAGTTTTAAAGCTCATCTACCGACATCCATACAAGTTGGCGTTGAAATTTCATTTTTCGAGAGTTGTTCCAATTCCACTTCTCCCTTATTTCTTATTGTTGCAATTCTTGATGAGTTTATTTTGCTTAATTGTAGATATAAAAATAATAATAATGTTATTTTTAAATCTTTCAAACAATCTTATATCATTTTTTAAAGCAATAAACAAATACGTTAAATTAATTGTTGATCAGATTTTACTAGAGAAATTCGACCTTTTGAAAAATACGATGTTCCAAGGTGAAACTCGTCGTTTCACTCATATTGTTTTTTACGACACGTGTGTCTGTTGGCGGATCGATGACGTTCTGTAACACTTTAAACGGATCTCAGTCATCATTTGGCTTCTCACCGTTTTCTATGACATCTCCCCTCTTACTGGGGATGTTGAGCTGAGGTAAGTATTACTGTTTTATAGCGCCCAGACCAATTCCCAAACGGAGAAGAAATTGAGGTAATTTTTCGAGGTGGATTAATAATCATTGATAATTAAAAATAAAAACTGCGGGGCTTTATACATTCCTCACCAGTAGAAACCTGAAAAATTGTTATTTTTGACGATTTATCGCCGATTTCGGCCCTCAGGATATTTTCTTGGAGATGAGGAATATTGGAATTTGTGTTTACTTGATAAAAGAGTAAATCCTGGAAATTACATCAAACTTACTTAGAGATTTTTTGGGAAAAGATCAGAAATGCGCTAAAAACTTACATAATAAATTATTCTAAATAGGTATAGCAGAAATAGAAGCACCTCCAATCCATTTGTTGCTGATCTTTGCGTGTTTATTAAAGCTTCCCCAGTATTTGAAGCCCAGATTGTTCATTAGTTCATCAGAACATGGATCGTAGGAGCTCGTATGTCCAAAAATGCACTATTTTCCTCGGGAAATCCATTTTCAATCAGTCAAAATTAATTAGAAGTGTTACCTTTCGATTCAGCGTGAAAATCTCTAGCCATAGTCAAATCAAGAAACACTCGAACACTCAATTTACTCAAAAAAGTCCCATTCATGCAGCATGAGTTGATGAGCGAATTTTCAAAGAATCATTTTAACCGATTTGGTCGGTAATTCTTATAGGAAATTTCACGCTGATTCCGAATATGCCATATATAAGAAGTGTTAAATTTCAGGAATCGTTCTAGAATGGTCTGAACGGGAAAGAAAATTTCCAAAAATTTGCATTACTAACATTTTGATGTTATTGCAATAGCTTCGAAAATTCGCTGAAATTTAGGTCAAAACCAGTGATGAAATCATATTAACATGACCTAGCCTTTGAGCCCCGAAGAAGATATTATAACATCTCGAAAGCTCGGGAAAGAAGGTTACGTTTCCAGTTGCCCTATTTCCGATCTTAGTTGACGTAATAAACTATCTGGGTCGATCTACATGGATTGCAGTGACCCTTATAATATCAATATGCATATTATGGAACACACACTGTGACCCAAGACCTGGCGGGAAATAAGTGGTTTGCCATAAATTAATATTTATATAAATTACAAAGATTGTGACTGATCAATTTTTGGGATAGGAAATGATTGTACAGAAAAAGACTCAAAATAAGAAAAATTAAAAAAAAAGAATATAGAAGAGGTTTTAAATTGAAGAGAAAGTTGAAATTTGACCCTTATTACCTGGTCTTACGGTACGATTCTAAATTAACTACTGGGACCTATACAAAAATTCTACGGATTGGGCTTTTCCAGAATTCTATATTCGTGGATATTAATCTCTGCCTGTACCGTTGATGAATTATTATCATGTTGACTCTTCCTTTTTTCATGGAAATATTGTTGGTACAATTTCTTGATGGATAAGGTAAGTCGTCCACTGGAACCGAATTTGGCCGAATTGACCGCTACGTTCGTCTACTGGAGCCGTTTTTTTGTCCGTTTGGAGTAGTTTTTCCTCCCGGAAGGCCGAGCAAGGCAGTTCGGCCGAATAGACCCGAAAAATCCCATTTGATTCAGATCTGAAGAGCCTTCGGCCGAATATGTCCGAACTCACCTGACGCATAGGACGAGCTTCCTCGTTATTTCTCAATATGGGATCGTTCGGCAGAACGACCTGTTCGGTCAAAACCTGTTCGGCCGAGTTCGGTTCCAGCGGACGAGCGGCCTCATTAGTCATAGTACCGCAAATGAAACAGAGAGTTACGGGAGGCATTGGATTGATGAAGGAACACAAACATACTCAAACTCAAACAAACAAAGGGTTGTTTTGGGTTGTGTTTCCTTCGAGATCTTTCTGTTATTTGTTGACGTTGTGTTCCCTTTGAATTGTTCTTGAGCGTTCTGATGTTGATTTACTGCGCGTGCCGGCTTATCGTTGCACCGAAACCCCCATCAGGTTGTTGTTTGCCAATAAATGAGTCATTAACGTGTGTTAGTGTTCATAGGTAGTTCACCCGTATCCAGGGTGTAGTGACCCACTATCACTACAACTCTAAGGAAGAATTCAAAAATCTTCCACCAAAAAATTCAATAAAATTGGTCTCCAAAACTCGTTTTCTGACGCTATATTTCCAGACTACAGTTCTCCCTTAGTGCTGCTATTTAATGTATACTGTTACCATATTTGCAAGGTTTCATTAAAAACAGTTATTTGTTTGTTTTTATTTTATTTTGTAGGTCTTCAATGAACTATAAATTCAAGTAGTAGGTAGGCGAAAAGGTTTCGCGATCCCCTCTCTACTCAAGGGGGTGAGGCAATGAGTAGCCAAGACTGAAATCATGGAGGACAGCTGATGAGGTTCGAGACGCCAGAAGACAGACGAAAATCCAACCTGAAATGGTTGTTTACTTTACTTTTTATGTATTTATAAGGCCCTATTCACATGGGAGACTCGACGACGGAAAGCGATCAGACCAGACACGACACCACCGCAGACGCAGGTTGGTCAGATTCAACATACAACGATGATTAAATGTAGTCACCGCACTCTGTTCAGACGGACGCGACATAGATGAGAAAAAGTTGTTTCAAGGATTATATGGACAGACAGATCGTTAGGCAAAAAGCCAAATTTCTAAATGTTTTCATTTCCAAGTCCTAAAACGTGATTATGAGGATGAGGATGCTTATTTTGATTTCATAGGACGTTTGTCACCTTCCAGATGAGTAGACTCTGTGCTTTCTGTGACTCAGGAGACTCTGACTAATTGATTGAAAAATTATGCAAAAATTATGTACCCATAATTTCTCATTCAAATTTAGTTTTAAAAAACTTCAATTTTTTCCTTTCCAAATTATTTTTTTTCCATCCTAATGCCTAGTTCTTGCAATTTCATTATATACATATTTATATAGAATAAATAATTTTTATATTCTGGAATCATTCGATGACATTAAAATCTGAATAGCTGAGATGCAATACGAGCTGGGCCCCGAAATACGAACTATGCCTGAAACATTTTATCGCATTTTTTAGTTCAATTTAGTTTACTCCTGCCAACTTCCCTTTTTGCTTCGAGTTTCAAGCTCTTTCGTGAAGTGGAAATGTTTTCCCCTAAAATCAAAATTTCCATTCGCAATCTAAGTTTTAGACAGAAATTCGGTTCTGTCTGTCCGTCCATTTGGCTGAGAGAATGGGGGTTGTCGGATGGGCTCAGGATGTTCCCCGATAAATTTTAGCCCCGTCGGATCAATAGTAGCCTCTGCGCATGCACATATAAGAATTTCGCTCAAACTTGGTTGCCTCCTGATGATTCACTATGAATTCCGTCTTCGGATAGTCTCTAGCCATGGCGCATCTAAAAAAGTGAAAAAAATGGCAACAATGAGGACAACATTCTTGATCATGTTGATGTTTTTCATGTTTGATGTTTTTTATTCTACCAACTCTAGAATAATACAATGTTTCTATATTCGAAAATTGGTAATTATTAGTATCTGAAGGACTCGGACGCAGCACGAGCTGGGCCTCCGAGCTGGAGTAGCGTGTCGGTCTCTGAAAGTCCTTGGCCCCCTTCTGGGACGCTCGGTCGTTGACATTTTCGAGGTTGGCTAACGCTCGCAGAAATTTTTTCGTTGAGTTCTTCGGCTTCCCCTTCAGAATTTAGCCGGTTTAAGCTGAAGTATTCGTATTTTTTTTAGTTTTCTGCATTTTTCGTAGACAGAATTTCTGGGTCAAGCTCAGCACAATAGCTCTGAAGGGTGGAACACCGCTTTTCCATTAATTCGTATTCTTTTCTCTTCTTACAGTTTAAATGACTCTGGTTACGTTCTTTTGCGAGCTATACTTCAGTCATCGAGAATGGAAAGGTTGAAGGGAATCAGCAACTCCCCAAGAGAAAAACGTGCATTATTGCTGTTTATGTATATTACGTTCCGAACTCAGTCAGGTACCAGTTCTGAGTTGTTTTTTGTTGGTTTGGACTGTAGTAGTCTATTTGGTTGTCTGATGGAAGTCTTCAAGTCTGGATATTTTCCTAGATATGAAGGGTGCTGAAAGTGGGTTTTACTTGGTAAACAAGTAAATCCTGTGAATTTCATTAAAAAACCCTAATGAGATTTTGGGGGAAAAACTCGAAAATACGCTAAAAATGACCTTTTGTTCACCTATTTTGCTTGGTTTCTCCCCCAAATAATTGACCTGGAGGGCTGAAATTCTTGATGTATGTAGAAACCAAACCTCGAAATCGGAATTTGTTTATCATTTTTGTGGGAGTCGCAGTCGTGACTCTATACGTTCATCAGCACAATCATGTGTCCAAAACGCGAAGAAAATTGGTCAGATGTCGATCAGAACCATTCTAAGGAGGTGTGCCAGAAATTTGAGTTTCATCTGATTGCAATACTTTCCTTTCACCTTTCAGGTAGGATGAGGGAAGCAAAAATATGTGAATACAAATACTAATTCTATCCCTATTAATTTATTACCGTTACCTAATATTTTACAAGGGGAGCCTAAGGGACTGGAATCGCAGATGTTGATGAGACTATTTTTTCTCGATTCTACATCGAAAATGAATCGACACGTATTTTTGCGTTCTATCTAATGGGCATTTGGGGGGCCGGAATGATTTTTTAGTGTTTTTCGTGGATTTCCTTTATCTCCCATTTGGAATTCCTAATCGGATTGTTCGAGAGGATATTTTCATCGTGCACAATCTGGTCCTTGTGCCCCTCAACCCGGTTTTCATCGGTTTCTTCCAGTTCTCTCTGGATGGAATAAACTTGAAATTATGATTCACATCGTAAAGTATGTAATTATTGTTGTATAACATACGTATCACTAGGAGTCGTCAAAATGACAAACGTGAAAAATAATAAATAAATAGGATTTTGAGTTGGGACATGGTTGGGACGATGTCCCGCGCACCCAAGGGCCAAGGAACTGATATTTGTTTTTCCCAATTTTCTCAGCTTTTAATCGATTTTCATGCGGTTTGCGGCGTCTCTTGCCACAGCCGTGTTGATCACACCCCTAAAAAAACCGATCTTTTCTCCCCCCAAAACAATCCTTTCAATAAACAAAACCCTAAATCAAGGATGAAAATCGTAAACTTGGCAACCGTTCGAGAGATCACTCTTGCACTGTTGCCAAGTTAAGATTTTCATCCTTGATTTAGGGTTTTGTTTATTGAAAGGATTTTTTCAAAAGGAGAAAAGTTCGTTTTTTTTAGGGTTTTCATTTTTCTTGTCCGTGGGGGAAACCCCCATTCCATTTAGTACTTTCTACCTATTTTGTTGTACCTTGAGTAGTAAATAGTGGTGGTTATAGGTACCAACCAAGTTGGTGTACCTTTCTGTTTTATGAACCTACCTCCTGATGTTGATAAAATTATACCTATATAGCATGTCGTACCTACAGTTGAGTTTGTATTCTCTCCTTACTCCTATATTCTGCAGAACACAGTCTGTTTCCTGGCAGGCCATAATTTTTGTAAAATTTGCATGAGGTCGTTGTGATAGTGAATGGATTTTTGAGATATGCGCACTCAAAGGGATTTTCAATGGGTTTAGGGTTTTTTGGGGGAGGGGGGTGCGAAAAAAAGAAAAAAAAGGTTGGCAACTGTGCACTCTTGCCACAACTGTGTGCCTCTCTTGTCACATCCTTCGTCCACTGGAGACACGTGTCCGGAAGTCATCTTGAGCGTTTGATGGGGGGTCTCCAAGCTCAATCGGACGATAAAAGGTTCGGGTCTGTAACGGGGGCAAGTGAGTGGGTGAGTGACTGGTCCTGCGGGAAAGAAAAATGAGGAGAAATGAGGACGAACTGCGGAGTACCGTGTGAGGCTCCTATTGAAGGGGAAAAAAGTCAAAGAAGACTGTTCAAATAAGAAGCCAACGAGGGGAACTCCGTGAGAAAGAGAGAGAAAGAGAATGAAGTGGGGGGGTCGTGCAATATGATAACACTCAGCCATCCTCTGTCCTTGTCGAGCGTCGAGGGGGGAAACTGGGTCGCGCCCGAGCGGTGAATGAACTCGGCTTCTATGTAGGACAGTCCCCCTCCTCCTCACGCCCCCCCCCCCCCCCCCCCCCCCCCCCCCCCCCCCCCCCCCCCCCCCCCCCCCCCCCCCCCCGCTCCCGGAGTCCGGCGACTCTCCGTCCCGCTCCGCCCCACGTAACCACCCTCCTCCGCCCCACGTAACCGCCCCTCCGCCACCTCTCCGACGGTTCGCTTCGTGTTTTTTCCTTCCTCGTTGTACGTGAGCGAGATTTTCCACCCATTCCGAGTTTAAATTTAGCACCGCCCTCAACCCCCACCCCCCTCACTCCACCATCTCATCACCACGGCATTCCTTACCATCTCCCTCAATTATACCATTATTATTATTATTTTATGATTATAATTTTTTTTATTCTTAGATATTTCTAAAAGCTGGCTGATTATAAATATTAGTTCTGGTAGGTAAGTACCAGCTATGAACTAATAATTGTTATTGTTTTATTATATTTACAAAGAACGAATAAATTTATTGTTAACCCTCGAAGGGTACCCTGGACTTACTACCTCTTAAACGTACCTACCCACACGTCGATTCGACGAACCCCTCTGAAAAAAATGTCTTAAATTGCCGTTTCCATCTCTATAAACAGGAAAATTTCAAATAAGAATGATCTCTATAAACAAAAGTATAATTTTTCAACTCATTGAATAGTTACAGGTATGTAACCATTTTTCCACAGCATTCGTAGCTCGTTTTTTGGACTTTACCTTTAAGATTTATCGAACATAAACAAATATAAATTAAAAACTTCAATTTTTCTGTTCACTATGACTCAGGGGAGGCACTCCTAGAGTCTCAAGCCCCTGCTGCGCTCCTAGCGGTCACCACATGAAAAAGAAATTGAACACACGTCGAATCGACGTAGGAGTACTGTTGTAGGGTTGAGGGGAGTCCCTCAGTGTGTAAACTACCTACCTATTCCAGGATTAGGATGTAAACAGCTTCTGACAGACATTAACCTCCTTCAACCTTCACTTGATTTTTTAGTTGATAATTCGACGCATATTTCAACTCAGAACTGTCCAAAGGAATGCAAGAGGATATGCACAACCAAAATAGTTCATGAATGAAGGAAAAATTATTCAGTCAAATAATTGTAATGGAGAACTTGCATGATTATTTTTATTTTTTTCATCTCCTCGGTGAGCGCTTTCGAAAAAGGTGCTATATGAGGGGTAACCAACCAGCGAAACCTACTGAAAATGGGTCTTGTAATTTTAACCTAAAGGTCGTCACGCGCTCTCTTTCAACCCTTCGTTGTGGTCAAACCAGACTTAATTTCAAGTTGAAAATTGCCATCTAGAGGTTCCTTAGGGCGCTGAATCAGATTTTAAGATCCAAAATGCAAAATTCCTACCCATCCAAGTTCCCTATTGCTATTTTCATTACTTTTGCCATTTTCGTGTTCATCTTTGAGCTCGTTTCTTACGCTGAGTGACTAGAAACGTTTGATATCAAGGTGAAACAATTCATTTGGCAAAATACAAAATAACCCAGGCAACAGTTTTGACTTAGCTCATGAAATTGCAACTGGACGAAAAATTTACAAACAATTCTTACCGCTTCACAATCATACAGGTATATGAAAATAGGGAAGGTAACAAGTGTTACGAAAATAGGTAGGAACTTACTTATAGCAGCGACCAATGATTGCGAAGTCTTGTATGATTGCTTCAAATGTTGCAGTTTATAATAAAAACATTTTTGGACGGTTCCATTGATCAAACAGTGAAATTTCTAGGTTTTCTTTTAGAAGAAGAAATCGCAGCTAATCAACCATTTCAGTTATATAGGTTTTCCAGTCCAATGCAGAATTTTCCAAACCAAATTCAGAAAGTTGTCAAGATTTTATAGTATAAATATTGAACAAAAATTCTGAATTTGGAATGAAACATTCTAAATTTGTTCTGGAAAATTCTGAATCTAATTTAGACAATTTTGGGGGAGACCATATTTTTCCGGAAAAAACTTATTTTGAGCAAAAGTGAACCGTCCCGCTTCTTTTTTTTTAAATATCAGTCCCACCAAAAAACATCTTTTTGAGTTAAAGTCCCTCTATATCCCACATTCTTTATCGGTTGGACTAAAAAGTTTGATTTTGGTCTTTGTTGGTCACCTTCGCAGGTCGGTCACCTTGTTGTCGGTCGCTTCGTAGAACCCAAAAACCGGTCAAAAAAAACCGAGCTGTAAAAGGAAAGTGGGCTGAGGAAAGTAAGTACGAAATCTGTCGAAAAATTATTGAAAAATTATATAAAAAATTGAGTTTAGTATAAAGACATATTTCACCTCCCAAAAGAGCATCATACACAATCTCGCAAATATTCAGAGGATCCCAGGACACTTTAGGTTTTGAATCCCATACAGCCTATGTCTAAAAGAACTGAATTTTCCTCGTCTGGTTAGCTAGGTATGAATATTGGATTTGGATTTGAGTAGTAGGGAGAAGGCGCGATAGAAAAATGAAATAATCTGACTAAAAATTACAAAATATACCTAAATTTATAGATACATAAAATGGCATTTCATTCAAGTTGGTGGCCAGGTCACAATGAATTGGGTAGGCACTAGAAATGAAAAAAATAAAAATAAATAAAATAAACTAAAAGTTTCTCATCATAAGTGCATCAACCACACACAAAATATTCTCGTATGACTAACACATTTTGATATTCACTAGGAACGAAAATTCTAATTCAAAAGTAAGTTGTTGAAAATAATTAAACACAACTTTTTTGGTCTTTCTCAGGAACTCGTCTTTTAGGTATAGGTACATACCCCAGGGTGTCTACCCCAGGAACCAGCCTAACAAAACAATAAAATTCAAATTTTAAGATCGGTGCCGTCAAGAGTACTTCTTCATTTGTCCTAAGGGGCACAGAAGGAAGCCTTCATAGTATTTTTCTCACTACTAAGCTCTAGGTGATAATTGATACCTCCATACATATGTCTCTGTCGAGGGAAATAAACAACTCCGATTTTGAGAGTTCGACAGAACACCTCCTAGTGTTGGTCCACTTCGTGTAATTAGTAGATATCTAAATATGTCGGTAAGTCGGTGTACATACCGAAACCAGAATCCAGCACTTTTGGCTCCTGAGAGCCCTTTGATCAGGACACACGACTTTCCTACCGAATCCAGGGCTATCCTGGAAAATCCAGGACGGTTGGAACCCTGATCATACAGCATACTCTAACCCAGGTGGTCTGAGAAGCAATATGAGACCTCACACTATGTTTCGTTATGAGCTCTCTGCCAATAGTATGCCTTTACTAGTATAGGAGTCTCAGTCTCGCACGTCGCACTCCCCCCAAGGTCGTGGAAGTGGGTCCCTCCTTGGGACCACTTTCTTTTTAAGACCCTCAACTTCCGATTTCACTCGACGACCGGTAGGAAGTGGAAGTCGTCGGACGGGCAGCTGGCGGTGACCGAGTGGCTCGTCTTCTTACCCAAAGATGCTTCCAGACTAGTCTCCGGGACAGGAACCGGCTTGGTGATGCCACACCGGAGACGTCCCGGGAATCGTGATGCGGACCTGCCGAGATGCGTCAAACCTGATGAGTAACGTGATTGGAACGTGGAAGTTGCTCGTCGCGGCATTCGAGGCAAATTAGTCCGGATGTGGGCGCAGGCTGTGCGGGTTCTCTATGCGTATTGTTTACATGAAAATGAAAACCAAATTCATAATTGCTCCGTTCGCAAACACCATTTAAGGTGGGATTAGCACAACTTTTGGTTTGTTGGTGGAATCCGAATAACGAAAAAAAAAAAATTTAAAAAATCATTCCGTCCTCCGTACGCGGCATCTTGCTTAGTTACCATGGACCAAAATTAATGAAATTTGGTGTACCGGTCCCATTAGAGGTCTGGTTGTGCGCCGGAGCTTGGCGTTACCGTCAGTCTTCTCTAAGGTATACGAAATAGGGGATGGCATTGTCAAAATGTCAAATATTCACATTTTTTTAGCTTCGAATGAGACCTCGCGGAGCATTTTAGGACCAACCATTTGCTCCCTATAAGGGCTTGAGGGCTGAACGGAAAAAGAGCAGAAACACGAGTTTGAATCTCAAGTCTTCCCGAGAAGGCCAATCCCGTTCAAAGATCAGCTGATCAAATGCACTTTTTCCCGAATCGAGTTCCTTGTTTACTTTCCTTATTATAGTTACTGAATTAGGTTATATTATGAATTGAATATTATGAAGGACTTTCAACTCTCGGATGATAATAATATTAGGTACAGTTAGGTACTCAAGATATGATGATTGTGACCCCTGTGATATAATTGAGGTAGGTACTTACCTACTATATAATCATTGATCACAATAACCGGAAAGTGGTTGGTCCAATAATTTATTATGAGGAATCTACTATCAATGGGATCTTTTAAGATTAGGGATCTATAAAGGAAATAATAATAATAATAAACCGTTGTGTAATAATTTGCAGCGTTTTTATAGTACGCGTTCTGTACAGTTTATTCAAATATTGGTTGTTGATCCTAAGCGTTCGCGATTCACTTTTCGTCAAGCCGAGTTTGTTGATTCACATTCCTCGAGCATTGCCGGGGTACTGTGTGCTCAAACTTTCGGATATTACATATAGATACCGCCTATTCATGTAGGGGCTTCCCTGGTTATAATCAAAGTAGGATCAAAGTAGTGAAGGCAGATCGTGACTGTAGTTCTCAATATGATCAAAATGGATGGATTTAGATGATTGTGAACTATTCTATAACCGTTCTGCGCAACCGTGTTGTGTGTACTGTGTTAATGACTTAGTGAATGGCCACTTAAGTAAATAATTTTTTTTCAAATTTACTGATTAAGGAATCTATAAGGAAAAACCATAAACCGTTGGGTTATAATTTGCAGCGTAGGAGCTCCCCTTTTCCATCCGTTGCCATCTCGTCGATCCATCCGGGGGTGTCCCAACTCCGCCAAAAGTGTGGCCAACTCCGCCTGCGTCGTATAATAACCCCCCCAATGTTCTACCAACTCCGCCTGTGTTCAACTCCGCCAGGTTCCAGAATAAGAAAATGCAGTCGATGTTATAGATGTGTTGATCCATCCCACTTCCGCGTGGCAAGTAAGAAAGGGCCTTCTCTGCGGATTCGGTATCAGGTATACGACGAATTAACGACTTACTGATGTGGGAGGCTACACTGTCCACCCACTTGGCGGACTTGTTCAAAGTGATCAAGTCAGCTTCTTCAATAAATCGACGAGGCCAAGAGACGAGCTTTGTTATGGCGAATGAGCGAGGAAGAACGAGGGAATCCGAGCGCGACGGATGTTGGTCCATAATATTTTTATCGAGGTAATTTCACACCGGACGGCCCCCTCCCCGACGTGACTGCTCTAACTCTGAGCTGCAAATATAAAAAACATGTTTGATTCCGTATCGATGATCTTTCGTCATTTCGTGTTCCAATTTTGGTTGATTATTGTCAATAATAAACCTTTGGAATCGAGCACGAAAAAAAATTTTTAACCCCCCCTCAAAATTTGAGGTTTTATGTTTCAAGATACGTAGAATCCTAAATCGAATTAAAAAAAATCCGTCCGTCCGCCGTACGCGGCACTTTCCTTAGTTACCATGGTCCAAAATTAATGAAATTTGGTATACCGGCCCCATTCTGGGTCTAGTTGTGCCGCGAAGCTTGGAGTTACCGTCAGTCTTCTCTAAGGGGAAGAAAACAGGGGATGAAATTTTCAAAACGCCCTAGCTCGAAAATTTCAAATAGGAAGGTATATTTTTTTTTCCATCAATTTCGAATAGAACACAATTTTTGGCGTCGAATGAGACCTCGCGGAGCATTTTAGGACCAAGCGTTCGCTCCCTGTAAGGACTTGGGGTTGAACGGGAAAAAGAGCAGAAACACGAGTGTGAACCGCAAATCTTCCCGAGTAGGCCAAATCCCCATACAAAGATCAGCTGATCAAATGCAACTTTCTCGATTCCACCGAACCAAGTTTGTTGTTTACTTTCGGAAGCTTCCTTAGCTACTGAAGAATGAATTATACAACTCTCCGATAATATAAATTACAAGAAGGTACCTACTCATTGTCGCCAAGAGATGATTGTGAACCTCGCGATAGGTGGGTATTTTATGTCAATAGGATCTTTGTAGATGGGCGATCTATACAGAAAATAATAAACCGTTGTGTAATAATTTGCAGCATTTTTGGTTTCATAGAAAGGTATTGCATCTGAAGAAAACCAATTTCGACTGCTTCAAGGTGGTTTTGATCATCAACTGATCTTTTTTCTTCACATTTCGGACAATACAACGTCCGTGCGAGTGTATATATTCTACGAGAGTGGTGGAAATAAGAGAAAACCACACCGTTGGAAAGGGGAAGCTTTTTTGAAGTTTTCAGCTGACGGCGGTGTCTGTTAACAATCATGATTATCACCGTTGATCAGCGTTTGAAAAAACAGGCAATGTCCTGGTTTTGACAGAATTTACTTTTTAAGCACAATTTTCACCCTCCAATGCATTCCAAAAAATTTGGATTAGACATCAACGATACAGGAAATTTAACGCTTCTCCAACGGTGTAGTCATTTTTAATTTGACACTGCAAATTAAGGGAGTTATGACCGTTACAGTGGAAAAACGAGTATCAACGATTCACGCTGATACATTGTGACATAAAAATGTCTTTTTGTTGCACTGAGTAGGTGGTCCAAACACCACTTCCATTTCACAATGTATAGGTACGCGTAAAGTATCGACAATTGTTAGAAGAAAAACGCGGGTTTATCAAATGAAAAGTGAAGTGTTAATAGAAATAGAAATGTTTTCGTTCTGTATCCCCCTGACGACGTTTCCGGCGTTTGAGCTTTCCATATTTATCAGCTTCCTGAGTGTTCAAAGAGAACGGCGTAACAAGAAGGAATGCGAGAAATTCTGCGTCAGACAGAAATATCTTTCAGATCATTCAGTCAGATCATTTAATAATGATTAATTTTACGCCATTCAACTCCGAAGCGTAACAACGAACACAACATCTTAACATCAAATATAAAAAAACCCAACCACCTGGATTCCCTAATACTGCCGTGCGAAGGAGAAAAGCAGTTTATCCAGCTGAGCAGTTTTTGAAAAAGTTCCATTCATGCAGCATGAGTTTGTGAGCGAATTTTCAAAGAATAATTTTAACCGATTTTGTGGGTGATTCTTATAGGAAATTTCACGCTGATTCCGAATATACCATATGTTCCCATGTTTCGGATAGTAATTCACACCAAAAACCTCAAAAAACTCGTTTTTTGGCGATTTTTGAAACTAAATGTTCAAAATTTGGCCCCTTGGAGTACTCCAAAAATTCTGGCCAACGAACTCAGACTTACTTTTGAGATTATTGACATTTTAAAATTTTTTTGGATTTTTTATCTCGATCCCACGGGCAGATATCGTCTGGAGTGACACATATATATGTATAAATAAATATATATATACATATGAAAAAGTGTCAAATTTCAGGAATCATTTTAGAATGGTCTGAAACGGATTTCCATGAAGAAAATTGTCAAAAATTTGCATTACAAAAATTTTGAAGCCATTGCAATAGCTTCATTTTCTTCGAAAATTCGCTAAAATGAGGTTTTGCGTTTTGTTCCATGAAAATCTCAATTTGGGTCGAAAAAAAAGAATTTTTTTTGCTAAAAGAAACCATATTTTCGACCCAAATTGATATTTTTATTTTTACGAAACGCTGAACCTCAATTTTCCAAAAACTGCTCAGCTAGAGAAACTGCTTTTCTCCTTTGCAAGGCAGAATACTCGAAGGTGCGATATTTTCTCCGTAACGCGTTCTTATGTTGTGACGGGGAAAAAATTAAACCGTCCTGTTAATCATTATTCCATGGTAATAATACAGACTGTTCGAAGGAAAATTCATGTCAAACCTTCGTAACTAGGGGAATGTAACTCAGTCGGTTTTTCACGTACAGAAATCGTTACCCACTCGTTGGAAAGCTCTCGATTTATGCCGAAATTTTATGCTGATTGCTCGACCATAAACATAATGAAACCATGTCAAACATGGTAACGCTTTTGAGGGGACAACATTTTGGATTGACCCCAGCGAAAAGACATACCTAATTCATGTCAAAAATTCTGATTTCGAATTATGAACCTTGGAGCTGATTTACTTGATGCCTCATCCTCATATTATATCTATCCTTTATAGAAACCAAGGTTGTTTCAATCTGTTCCTATGGTTGTATTGTATGTAACTATGTCTGTTTGTATTAGTAAACTGAATACTTCGAGTGGAACAGGAAAAATATCGAAAATAGCTAAAGTTTCTTCTCCAACAAAAAAATGAACCTTCATAGCTGATTTTTGCTGATGGCTCATCCTCATTCATATCTGAAACATCAATATTTTCGATATATCAATATATCGATACATATATATCAATACTGTTCAGACTCCAGTAGTTATGATACTAACTAATTAACCAAGAAAGCTTTACCTACTCCTGCTTTGGATCACGCCGTTTAAGAGAATGATCTTAAGTTATATATAAGGATGTAATTTTGCTCTTCCTCAATTTAACTGTAGACAGTCACGTGGCGTCTCCTTTTCTACTTGATGAAGAGCACCTACCACCAATAGCTAATAGAGACAAATCACTTGGCGTCTCCTCTCAACCACTAGTAGTAGAACCTAGTACTTCAGTTTATATGATCGACGGAGAAAGACACTGGTGGCGTCTCCTTTCTCACATATAAACTAAAGGCGAAAATGAATTTACTGTTCTTAGCGGTGATCCAAAATAGGAGATAGTTAAATTTTTAAAGATTTTATGAAATGATAACGATAATTTGCTTTGGTAAAAATGACTCGAGGACTAGACCAAGTTTTAAAGTTGTAACATTGGAAACTGAGCGTAGAGTGAATTTTGAGGGCTCGATTCGTCCTTATGTACTGGAGGCAAGAGAAGGGCCCTCTCTTCCAGCAGGGAGGTTCTCCCCTGTAGGCTCGCTTGGGCGGAATCACCTCTACTGTTTCTTGTATTGGTTGGTTGTATTGGTCTTGGATTGGTTTTATTTATTTTAAATGGTTCTTTTAATATTGCTGAGGCTGCACTTGCTGAGGTTGGAGAGTTTTCGATGTTGCGGTTGAGAGAAATTTCTTCTTGTATGGTTAAGTGCCTGGATGGGATATTCATCTACTTTGGAGAGGCCGGATTATAGTCAGGTACAATGGGCCTTGACCTGGATGGTGGGTCATGTTGACCTGGCTGTGAATTATGGGACTGTTTCTTTTCTTCCAATACTAAAGCTGGTTTAACCCTGTCAATGGAGACAGTTTCAGGTTTATTATTTCTGAGAACTGTTATGGTTTTTGTAGTTCTAGAGGTAACAGGGAATGTTCCTTCGTATATTGGGTTAAAACCAGTTTTAGGGATCTCAGATTTTAGGTGGCAGCGCTCTGCGGTGAGAATGCTCCTGGGTACGTACAATTTTTTTCTTGCCGTAGTGTTGTCCTTAGCTGGGTACATTTTTCAGCAAATTTTGGTGCTGCTATGTCGGATGGAAGACGGAGAGGTTGGCCAAAAGTTCGTTCTGCCGCTGAGAGATCGTCGTTATCCCTAGTTGCTGATCATAGTCCCAACATGACTAAAGCCAGCACAGCTGGCATGGCTGTTATGCCAGTCGTTGTTGTTCAGTTGGTAGGCGAGAGAAGTTTCGAGATTTATATGAAATCGTTCCTCTTTGGCATTTGCTTGAGGATGGTACGCACACGTTCTTCTTTTGTCAATACCCATGATGCGCTTGATGGATTGGAACAGGTCGGATTCGAATTGGCATCCTTGGTCCGATATTCATGATCTAGTAACTCCAAAGCGAGAAATCCAGTGGGCGATGAAGGCTTGGGCCACTCTGCGTCAATATGTTTCAGTGGAATGCATTTGACCCATGATGTGTTTCTGTCAATCATGGTGAGGCACACTGCTTCTTGGTCGGGTCCTCTATTTTTTAATTTTAAATTGTTCTTTCGATATTGGTACAAATTGTCACCATAAATACTTATATGTTTTAGTAGGAACGAGGAGATAACTGATCAGCTCGGTTAGAAATTAAGCTCATAAATCAACTGAGTCTAAAACTGAGCCATCAGATCAGGTTTGTCTAAAATTGAGCTCATTTTCTGGTAACCCTTTTAGGGAGCGATGGGATGGTCTTATCGTGAAATTGAAACTTATTAACATTAATAGGTGGAGAAGGGCAATTCGGCTAATGTGCCCTTTTTTCGTAGAACACATTATGGATATCACTGCCATCTTGATAATATCCTGTTAAAATTCCAAGTCGATTCCTCAGATCAGCATTCAACCATCATCAGCATTGGATGGGTTTCCTCAAATGTAAAACATCTAGAATAAAAAGAAGTGTGAAGTACAATTGTTGCGCTGATTTAAACCTTTTTTTAAATTTTTAAACGAAATTGCTAAAATCACTCCTACCAAGCATTCAGAATTCTACATCATATCATTTATCAGGGAAAATTAAAACAACCACCATTCTATAATCAAACATGAGTTGCTATATTCAGGAACTGAGAAAAGAATAGCTAAGCTGCTCAGAGAATTGAGGGATACAGACGAGGGATAGAATTCGTTTAGGAAGTTCAATAACGTAAGAATGATAGCGGAAATTTCGATATCAGAGCTGCTTATACTAGATACCTTGAAATATATTCAATTTTATTCTGGATGCGGTCCATGGTTGTCGGAAGAAACGAAAGAAGAAGAAACAACTTCATTAAATATTGCTCATGTTTCGTCGCACATCTCGTGGACATCTTCGGAGCTAGATACCTTGGAAGACTCGGAAGCAAAATTTAAGTACACAAAAGCACAGAGATTGACTTGATTATGTGAAACATTTTGTGTAGATAAAGTCCTTGTTGATGTAATATTATACGAAATCAGTTAGACTATAATGATAACAACAAACAGCATAGGCCAGCCCATTCTCCCACCTACCCTCACTCACCATAACAATACAAATCCCAGTTGTATGAACAGCAGGTATCGCTTGAGACTTTTCTCCTTTAGGTTTGTACAAAAACATCTTTTGCAACTTGGAGAACGGAGGTACCAATAAAAAATTACTAGTTGCAAAATACGAGTACCTTCCTAGCATCGATAGTTAAAGCGAAGGACGCTCGTTCGAATGGCCATATATTTCAAATATAGAACTATAATAATGTCGCCATAATTATTCTTGGTGTTGAAGATGAGGGAAAGATAAAAATTCTTGGTCAATACAGTAAGTGAAATAAAGGAAGGCGTGGAGGACTATGACGCAGTATGTTGTCTCCTTCGGTTGGCCATATTCAGTGACTTCAAGTTCGTTTAAAAACCGATTGCCGAGTTTTTACTAGAGGCGGAGGGTAGAAGGGTGTTCTGAAATTTGCGTTCGCAAGGTTTGCAACCGACCATTAAAAAATAATAGTTTTCCAGTTTTACGGCTTGAGTTTTACGATGAACGTTCACTTGTCTTGAGGTCGAGTGCGCTAGGGGAAACCATGACTGGGAGACTAGAAGGTCCTTGACTGGCTCATTGTTCGAGTCGTTGGGAAAGAAGAGTTCCTTGTTCTCTAGGCAGGCTGGGGCGAGCTGGAAGAACGGTCGAGGACGAACGGGAGTCGACAGAGCGGAAATGGCGGTTATCTGTATAGGTAATGCAGGGGTTTATAAGAAATGAGGAAGACAAGTGAGAAACCGCGAGATGGGAATGAAGAATAAAGAGTACCTATCCAAGTAAACAACTCATCAATTACCAACCTTACATTCCAAACATGATTTGGAATTCTTCTATTAGTGAAGTGCCAGGAGCCACAGGAATGCCAGCCATACTGCATTGGGTTTCCACATCAAATTGAGGATGTACCAACAAAGATTTGAGTTCTAAACTGGGTTATATTATTTGATATCCTCTCTGCAAAGATGGAAAACTAATGATAGTTTTAGTGTAATGAAAACGAGATTTGGTTATCCATTCAAAACTTCTGTTTTACTGTAGTTCAGTTAGTTGTCTTTCTTTGATTCTTTCGTGTTGCTTACCCTCCAGACCGTTAGCCTCTGATTGGCCTGTTCAATGACCTATGTCGCAATGCTAGGAGGGAAAGTAAAACCCATTAAAAAATTCCTATGAAAATTTCCTATGAAATCGCCAAAATAGGTCATCTTTTTATACGTTAACATGTCAATATGTCATTTCCCCATCTTTATTTTTATGATCTAGTAAAGCTGTCTAATTGGTAAGGTTTATAATAATTACTATGATTTTACTGACAATCGATTAAAAACAAATTACATGCTAAGTATAGCACACCACTCACATAACAATAAGTATACTTATGCCATAAATATACCGCAAAAGAATGTAATTTCTCTGCTAAAAATGTCTTATATTAATTATTGCCTACATACCTTATATAGTATTCACTGACAAAATGAGTCGGTAGTCGGTTCCCGGTAAATGTCCGAAACCGTAAAAACTCCGACCAACTAGAAAACCGAAACGCGGTAAAAGTCTTGTGCAGCCCTAAAACGTAAACTCTCTCAAAAAACCATTTAAAATACGATCAAGTTTACCGTGAAAGTTGGTAAAATTCAAGCTCATATCAGGTCTTTTATTGTGTTGACACGGTTGCTGACGTTTCCCCCATTTGTACTGTTGATAATGGGCAATTCCGGCTATTCCATTTTACGCCTTCAACTGAGAGATTTTAATGAGAGCTTTCACAAAAAGTTCTAAATGTGGGGTTTCCGATGATTATAACTGAGCGAAAACGAGTGCCGTAAAATCGATAAGCGGGCCTTGGGGTCACCCTCCGCTACACAGAACAGCTGACGTCACGCGTGATCTTCTCACCCGTTTTACAGCCAACCTGATGAACAGTTTGAGCTGAAAATCAGAACTTAGAGGTTTTCAAGGGTGCTGAATCCGAATTTGAAGTCGACAATACGAAATTCCAACACACACGGAATTTCCCATTGCCGTATTAGGCCTTTTTATTGTCTCAGTACCAATCAGATACATATTTGAGCTTTTGAGTCCTACAGTAAAGGTATAGTGAAGGTATAGTTAGGTATTTGATGTTTGTCACTCATGGCCATTCACCCATTCATGAACTTAATTCAAACTTTCTGGAATATTTTCTCCTTTTGGTGTAAGAAAAAAGGGGAGTCATGATGAGTATTTTAATATTACTTACTAAAATACTCGTATGAAGTTGCTACTTATGAAGTCTTGGAATTACTTACCAAGAAAGTTACTATTCATGAATTTGTGATGTCTATGAACTTGGGAGCGCAATGTTTTCCCATTCCACATTATGTCGAAGTTAGGAGTAAAAAATATCAGATTTTTAAACATTAACATTAGATGCTTCATAACGTTCCCCGTAGCGAATTATCCTTAATGCAGATAATAATATGGGACATAATTATTCTGGATTGTTCCGAGTCTGTTGCTCACAGGCCAATGCCTCGGTCACCACTCCCGGGCCGTGATTAGCACCGAGGAAGTTGGTCCCCATCAGCTCTCCAACTATTTTTAACCAACCAACCCCCCACAGCCTTTCACGAGCGTCAACGACCAAAAGATTCGGTCTATAGATGAATCACCGTCACTAAGGTAGACAAATTTATCGGGTTACTTCGCTATCATTCTCAGCAGGCCCACTCTAAGTACCTACTCAGCAAAAATAATTATAATAACTGCTGTGATATGAGAAAATTCCGGGAATGTTATGAAATCATTGAGGTCACATTCCCGTTGAGCGCGTTGTTCTACGAATCCTGCTAGGTTCTAGCGTGAGAGTATCATGATCGTTGCTTAATAGATGCAAATATGGAATGAGTGAGAGTGAAAAGAAAGGCGTACCTAACCATAACTTTGAGTCACACCTTGAACATTAAGGGCCTACATGTAGAGGGCCCAGCCACCTTGAAATCATGAAAAAATAATCAACTTTTAAAATAAATAACTAGGTAATTTAAATGATACCTTGAAAATTCGGTAAAAGCAAATAATACAGTATAACACTAAGATATAACTATATTCTGTCAATTTATAGCTTCTAAACACGAGTTTTCGAAGAATATTAAACTTTCTAATGAATGAGTCCTACATGATAATTCAGTTGGCGAATTTTTGAAAACAATTCCTTCATTCCGATCAGTGAACAGTAACCAATTGAAGGAAATTGGGTAAAAGATGTCAAAACTTTCCAAACATACCAAATTGAACATTGATTAAATAAATTTATAAACATTACAACATGAAATGTCGAAAAATCTTCGTGTTCAAACGTCGGTTGGTAGCAAGGAAGTAGGAAGAGAATCTTCGGTGGTTACGATCACAAGAGCGGTTTGTAATAGTGAGGTCGGGTCGAGTGAACGTGTCAGAGTATCGTTATCCGCATGTAGCGGTGTGATCATGAATGTCCATCATTTTTCTAGTTGTTTACTACCTTCCCAATAGATCAAGTGGCAAGTGAATCTTCTAGAAAGAAAACGTTTCCCATTCAAATGATTAGTAAACGTAGTAGATCACGGAACAGTAACTACTACCAAAAAGCAGTAAGAAACTTGCCCTTGAAAAAAAGTACTTAGGTAGGTACTCGAATACATACTCGAAAAACATTATATAGGTTTGGAACTTGAACAGATGACCTTCTGCACAAACAGTATGCACCGCATCCCACATCACTGCTGGTTAAGTTAAACGCTGTAGTTTGGGCTGAACCGATTCCGAGAAGGTTTTAACTAATTCGGTATCTTAGTACTGAATAGTAGGTTTACTTTAATAGTGAAAGTGAAAGTCCAGTCATGTTTTTTTCATGACGGAGCTCCTTTTGAGCTCATCACAAAAGATTTGCAAGCCTGCACATTGATCTGATTGCGACGAAATGAATGAACGTCTCAGGAATGGGCATGACAATGCCTGTCATTAGACATCCATAAGAATTGCGTGCGTTCCATAAAACTCAAGACTTGGGCATGAATTTGTGGAGCCATGAATGTACAATAGGTACTCGTAAATGTTTCGTTTTTTAAATTGTACTGCACCAAATTTACACTTACTAGCAATTTTGTTCTGAGTAACATAATGTTATAATTTTATTATCTGAATTACAAATAAAACTAAGATACTTCACTTAGTCTCTTTTCTTATTTGAAAATACTTAGCGCTCTATTCACGGAATCGTCGCGGAATCACTGATTTTACTCACTCGCCAAATCATAAATATGATTGTTTGAACCAATTCGTGGGCTTCCTTCTTTTGAGTCTACAGAGTAATTCATCGACTTCAAGGACTCGTATAAGTGTATATTTTGAATTTGAAGGACAAATTTATATTTTTGGGATGTGGATTTGTGGGGCCATGAACGCAGGATGCTAGTGGACATTTTGAATTTAGATGACCACCTTTTCAAGTAAAAAATGGTCAGAAGGCTTCCGCTAGCTTCGTGGAGTAGGAAGCCAAATTCTCTGACATCCGTGTAGGCGGACGACTTTGCCAGAGTTGTGATGTGGAGCGCAGTGGGCCTACAGACGTCTCAAGCGAACTGTGGAGGTTTGAGTTTGACCTCAATCGGGTCCTGGCAGTCTCCTCGTCTTCTTGGAACGGACCCGACGGATTGCTTCATTCTCCCAGGAAAAAGCCCAGCATACTCCCCCAGGCGATCCCATACCCGTTTATTAATACCTGGGCGTTAATTTTAGGCTTTGCCCTAGAAACCATAAGGTGCTGTGCGAGGTGTTTCCCCATGGGACACGTTTGTTGGCCACCCTGTGCGGAAAGGATTTTTTTTCTTTCGGATCGTAAAAAATCGTACCTTGATTTTTGGCCAAATCGTGCACCGAACTTCCCAGTACCAAAATCGAATCTGGACGGAAAATGTTTTGAAACACGGCATTTGACAACTTTGTTTAGGTTGGATTTATCTGCTCGCACAAATCCCGTAGCTTTCGTCGTGATGAAAATAGTTACCTAAATTTGCATTGGAGCAAAATCGTAGTTGATTACCTATCTGAGCCCAGATACAGGTTACACACTTGAAAGAACAGATATGAATTTCCTTTCATAGTAGGTTTCAGAACAGTAATTTGATTTACTCTCATCACCAGAGAAGGTTTTGTGAGGAAGAAGGTACAACAATAAACAAGGAAAGTAGTAGCAGGAACGATTTTTACTCTAAGTGTTGTTTTTTAGCTAATAGAAAACTGTATCTGCCTTTATAGTAGTAGTATCTAGGCACATTTCATAGCTATCATAATCTTCTCTTTTGCTTGTGGTGAACTTTTATACATATGTCTACATATATTATAGTTATGACTACCTACCTGATAAAAACGATTAAAAAGTAATTGAAGTCTTGGGGCATAGTATATAATAATTATACTTTTGTGGTTATAAGAGTCAAGACATGTGTTCCGACTCCAGTATTTCAGTACTTATAACCAAGAAGAATTTAGCTCTTATTTCCTGCTCTGGATTACAGCCTTAGCTAGATAATGATTTTATTCATATACTCATCCTCAACTTCACGTGGCGTCTCCTTTTCTATATTGAGGCAGAGTACCTATTACTAGTAGCTGATAGGGACAGACAGGCGTCCCAGTTCAACTACCAGTAGTAGGTCCTAACTTTTTAGTTTATGACGGCTGACGGAGACAGACACTTTCTGGCGTCTCCTTGTCACCCGTACAAACTAAAGAAAACCTTTAATTCAAAATGTGATCCAAAACAAGAGTAAGCCGACGTTGAGGGATTTTAAGAAAGTAAAAACGTGAAATTCCTTCTCGTAAAATAAGGGGCTAAGTTAGATATTGAATGAGCTCCAAGGACTCAATTCGCCCTTATGTAGTGTTTCCCCCTCTAGGCTAGTTCGGAAGGCGAAGACCCTACCATTTCGACCCTACCATTTCTAGGTCGAGCCCGACGAGTGTTTCTTTATTATTAAATGATTTATATTAATTATAATTTATGGCACTATAATACGTCTGTATGAAAATTGATTAATTTCGACATTATTGTTACGTATAACCTAAAAATAATTTGCCTTAGTACTCAGATTGTTTTCTCAGAGTTAACGTGTCTGTGTATTTTATTGTTACAGGAATTATGACACTAACAAGAACGCCGTGTGACCTGGACACGATGAGCCTGTTCCAAGACCTTAAACTGAAAAGGCGGAAGGTTGACTCAAGATGTTCCTCAGACGGTAAGCGTGATGTTTTGAGCAGTAATATCATATAAATTTGTTACGTAGAATATGTTACGAAAAATGGTGCATAATTTGCATATAAGAATATACTGTGAAATGTGCACTCCAGGTGAGATGTCTTAGAAAAATATAATTTCAGTAGTTGAAATATAATTTCCACGTACTTAGTAAATAACGATGAGAATGACATAATTGTTCCATTGATACAGTACTACAGGAATCTGTAGATCTTCCCTCATGTTTACAAATACAAATAAATCTGTTTACACACATGTTTCCGTGTGTTCGGCATTTCTCATAAAATGTTTAAAGAACGTCTCTTCAAGAAATTCACATGAATTACCTATGTACTCCTTTCCTGAAGGTGAAAAGAGTTCATGTACCTCTTCCCCAGTAAAATAGATTGCAAATACTTGACAATAAATGGAAAAAAATTGACAAATCCTGATTTTTTTTCGTCTGAAAAATATTTACATAATACGTATTTCTCTAAAACTTGGAAAAAATGGCTGAACTTTGTAATTATACATAGGTACTAATTAAACTTGAATTCCATTTCCTATATTTTGCCTACATTGTCTTTAGCCAGTTTAGTCATCATGGATTGGAGGATTCTAGGCAGTATACACTATATGCTTAGGAAGATTAAACCATGTTAGGTAGTCACTCAAGTGTCCTTATCGAAGTTGGTGGAGACTGGTACCTATTAATAGCCGAGTCACTGGGTGAAAGTTCCGTTATCCACCCGCATATGAATTTATCCTCAAGAAAAATGTGGGTCACTTTCCCTCCAATCATGCACACATTATCAGCAAAACGAGTCTAGCTTGGCAATAGAGAGACTATAAAGGACTAAAATATGGAAGAAAACCTTCTAGTTTCTACTTGCCAATAACGACGAATAACTAAACAATGTGTGGAACGACTCCGAATACTGCTAGTCCAATACTTGTCGGCTTTGCTCATGCAAGTATTATACATTATGTTGTTTAGTGTATAATAATAATAATAACCTGAAAGGGAGAAAATAGACAAAATCTCGCAGTTGTCCGGTCAAAATTAGGAATTTATACTAACTACAAAAGTTGTATAAGTACGAGTAAATGGGTACAACTACAATATAGGGAATAAATTGATGATAAAGGAAGTAAAATTGGGATCTGTGTTTCATAATATTGGCAGTGGGTGATCATGCCTTTGAGTTCCAACTCTTCCTTCTTATTTTCATTATCTGTAGAAACCCTAAAAGCCATGTGTGGTAATTTGAAACGAGTTGGATTTACCAACGCTTTAGCATTCTCCTATTTCCACCCCAAAGAAGAATATGTAGAATTTATGTAGGTAGTTTATCAATATAGGTGTTTGTGGTTTTCCCCATGGACCGGGTATCAGTTTCTCTTCCATTTTTTCTCGATGGGAGCAATAACTACGGTTGGTTTAAGAAAGTACCGGTCAGATTTTTACCAATAAATTCTTCTGAAACTTCTAGTTGTGTAGAGTGATAATATAGGAAGCAACGAGAAGTAGTACCGATACAATATTGTTGTTAGTTGGTCCCCAGAAAACTTTCACACATCCCATCCAAGTGGCAATTTCCACCAGCCTAATGGCTGGATTAGCTTCGTAGCCTCTATTGTGATTGGAGCGAGGCATTGACCCCTATTTGGGGTCCTGAAAGCCCTTGACATTGACGATGAGTACTGACTCAGCAGGTACCTGATTCCTAACGGTAACCCCTGACATTCGCCTTTGCAGAAATACTCTGTTCAGTTAGTGTTGTGCTTTGGTTGGTGCATGATGTGGAAGTTGCGGCCCGTTGATTTTCTCTGCCAAGGTATTTATTGCTTGTTTTTATCGATGCCAGGAATATCTGATTATTCAATTTATTATTGTGGAAACGTAATATCACGTAATACAATCCTCCGTATTTCTTGAATTGTATTGAAGATGTTCTCAACGCTACAACAAGGAATTATTAAGCTTTCCTCTAAATTGGAATAACAAAAGACCATAAATTGAACTAGTTTAGTAAGCGCTAGTTTAGTAACAATGACTTATTTGTTTGCAACTAACTGGTGAACTTATACGGAAGCCCCAAACTAGCCAGTAAATTCAAAACCTAAACTAAATGCACTGCATGTATCGAGTTCATGCCCCTTCTTTGACCATGGTCCATGGCTTCAAACAGATTCGAAAGGATGACCCAAATTAGTCCTTGAAACTTTGATACACAATTCATGTCAGAGGGGCATTCCGATTTTTTGTCATTCTACATAACAATACAATAAAATAAGAAAAACAGGAAGAGAAAGAATGAGAAGAAGGAAAGAAGAAAAAAGGCCAGGAGCCCGCAAATGTTCAAAATCATTTATTATAGGTTATAAATCCGATTGTACATAAAGAAACAGGTACTTAATTGTTGAAAAACAAAAAAATGAATAAAAAATACAGAAAATAATCGAAATATTCCTTATTGTAAATTGGTCCAGAAGAGAGGTTTTGGCGGATATTTAAGACAAGTAATTAAATTGTAGAAGCATGGATGCCTCATGAAGTTTAGCCATGTTTTAGCGCATTTTTAGCTTTTCAGCTATGATACTATCCTCTGGGGTGACGCACACAAGACACATACTACAACACAACATGTTGAAACTACAGGATTTAGTCCATGACACTTATAATTTGATTTCTTCGGAGGAACGTTTCGAAATTTGAATCCATTGCAATAATTGCTTAACCTTCAGAACAGAATTATTTCGTCTGAACCAAAAACTTCAAACGTTGCACTTTTATGTCCAGTTGGTCTGTAGATGACATACCAAATTTCATCAACATCCAGTCAACGGTCCACTCGCTTGGACTCAAACAATCGCTTGTTATCACGAAGTTCTGGTTAAAAAGCCATTTTACCAGGTCATGAGGTTTATTAGAAATCAGTTATAACATTCCCATAAGTAAAGTCAGTAAGATAATTCTGATCTGATTTCAAAGTTCAAGACTACCTACCTAGCCCTAAAACAATACCCCAGTATAAACAGCCGAAACATTCAAGAAATTTTGCAAATTCGATCATACTGCAAGAGCAGAGCCAACTTGTCTGACTTCAACTCATCCGAAAATCTCTGGTCTGGAAATGTTCATATAAACTGATGAACCGCAGAATCCAATTGCACAATTCACATCATCCTCACACTCAGAAGCGAACGGAGCGAGAATCAGATGAGCTAATAGATGGGATGACCCTGAGATCTACAGGCCGTACTTTCACTGAATGGAGAGATGTAATCAGAACCTACGTTTGCTATCAGCACCGGAATCATGCAAGAGGTTTTTCTAATGGCCGAGGTTCTTTTGGAAGTCGAAAAAAATATTTATTATTAAACTTGAAGAGGTAAACAACTTTGCGGTAAATAGATTGTCTTGGTTTTAAAAATCCATGCCTGGTAAACTTGGATGTTTAACTGTAAAAAAATCATAATTATTGTATAGGTACCTAAATTAAAATGCTGCAAAATATTACACAGTTTTTTAAAAATGATTTTCCGTGTAAGTAAGATAGGTAGCTAGTGAACCCTGCGTCTATGTAGTCAAATCATTCACCTGATCTAATTTTTGACTGAGCAGATCTGGAGCTCAATTTTCTACTCAGCTGATCTGGGAGCAAAACATAAGACCTATAGTCCGAGCCTAAACATGGGTGACTTGAAGCATGTGCTCTCAAATGCGCCGTATTTTGAAAATTTCAGGTCTACCACTTTCTAATATGGACTCTCCCCCATTCTGTTGGACAGAGTCTGCAACAGCTCAGTGGCCTGACGGCTTCGGCACATTGAATTTCATCCTCAGGGTCCATGATCATCTTCTATAGGTCGATGCATCTCATCCATATAAATATACGGCAAAATTGTACAGCAGTAACCCAAAGCGAATGCAAGGCAATTTGCCTTTGCAATGGCAAATAGGTACGCTTGCATAAAAATATCTAGGGTGGAGGTTTGAATACGAGCACAACTGCGGAGGTGGCACAAGTTGTGCATATGAAACAAGCTGTATCAAAAAACCGATAGGTATTAAGAATGTATCTACCTCCTAACACCATGACGTAATGAGCGAAGAAAGAACTCATAATATTACGTGTGTTGTAATCGAAATCAAGAAGATTAGGCGACTCAAGAAGGTATATGAGTCCATTGTTCCAGGCACGAACCTGACTGAGCGTAACAAACAGCTCAGCGTTGATTATATTTACGATGGATAATCTATCGGATCTAGTTTAACTCGGTCCCGCATACCTGGAGTAACCTTTTTT
>JAEMON010000004.1:24822754-24867694 GCA_030264115.1 Lygus lineolaris
AATTCCCTCACCAACTCATGCTGCATGAATGGGACTTTTTTGAGCTCAGAATGTTTGTAGTGTAACCATTTTTTGAAATTCTCATATTCATATTTTTAAATTCTGATCAGGTTCAAAAAATGCTTCCACTACACGATTTCAATCAAGAGAATAGGGAGAACCTAAACATTTAAATAACGTGAGTTAAGTAGTGTTTGAGAAAAAGCAGGAAAATGTGCAAAGCTTTGCCAGGTAGGTATCTACATATTTTGGAGTTGGTCCAGATTTATTGAAGGAAGGGGAAAAGCTTCTAAAAGTTCCTCAAATCGATATAGCAGAGGCACTACAGTAGATTTTGTGGTTATTGGGTCGGCCGCTCATCTTCCCCTTGAGGTGTGTTTTGGCTCTCTTAGGTTCTTTAGAACCTTATTTTTCGATCGGGCATTATTTGTGTAAAAGTGAAACGGATTTTTCTCGCCGGTGGTCCTTGCTTTTTCAATTTTTTATTTTTTTAATAGGGTCGTTATGTTTTTGTTCTCCAGTTTTTAGCAAACCATTTGTTTGGCTTGTTGAGCAAATAGTGGGGCAGTTCGCCGAGGAACGGCAGCGGCGAGTGCGCCATCGAGAGGGAGAACAAACGGCTGAGTAGGTCGAGGTCGCGGGGTCGGTGCTCGCCTCCAGGGACGACCCAGAGCGAGGCGCGTGGGCCAACTCGCCCCACTACAACTAGGTACTACCTCTACTACAGCCGGAGCCGTGTTGGTACTCAAGTAGTGGTACCCTCTCTTATCTGCACTCACATATCTGTACCCTCCTGGTGTACCTGTACAGATTCTGTACCTGCAACCAGCATGAGTTCATGAGCGAATTTTCAAAGAATAATTTGAACCGCTTTGGTGGGTGATTCTCATGGGAAATTTCACGATGATTCCGATTATACCATATGTTCTTATGTAAATTTAAAATTTACCGAGATAAAAGTGGTACCTAAGTATTTTTACTTTATTTTTTTCTCGTATCGGCACATCCTACCTACCTAATCGTTTTATTTCAGTTCTATTGTTTTACGACGTTTGTATTTTCTTTGAATAAAACATATTTTTTTCTTCTTCTTCTTCTTCTTCTTCTTCTTATGTCCAAGATGGTTATTTACACCAAAAACCTCAAATAACACGTTTTTAAGCGGTTTTTTATTCTAAATTTTCACAATTTGACCCCTTAGACTACTCCAAAAATGCTGGCCAAAGAACTCATCTTTTTTTTTGTTATTGTTGACATTTTAATTTTTTTTTTGGATTTTTTTAAATCTCGATTCCAGGGTCAGATATCGTCTGTATGTATATGAAAAAGTGTTAAATTACAGGAATCATTTCAGAATGGTCTAAATGGTGGAATGAAGAAAATTTTCAAACATTTTGAAGCCATGCAATAGCTTCATTTTCTTCGAAAATTCGCTACAAGCAAAGTAAACAACCATTTCAGGCTGGGTTTTCCCCAATTCTATCGTCTATTCTTATAGGAAATTTTGCTCTGATTCAGAATACACCCGATGTTCCTATACCTAAAATACCTGTTTATAGTCGTGACAAAATAAAATAAAAAGTTCCAGTCATACTTGACTGGAATGAGCGTGTTTTCAAAGAATCATTTTAGTCAATTTGGTGGGTGGTTCTTTTCTAGAAAATTTGCGCTGATTCGGAATATACCCTATTGTTGTTTTTTTTTAGTTGATATCACAGGTTATTAGCTACCTATTCTAAGAGAAGGAAGATGGATTATACTCGGAACCAGCGCAAAATTTCCTACAATAATCGGAAGAATCGAGGTTTTGATCCATCAGTTGCCCTCCAACGGGAGGACCGACGACCCGATGTGGAAATATTGATTTCCGTGGTCCCAGCCCACAAACGGTCACCCATCCAAGTACTGACCACGCCGCTGATCACTTCAACTCCGGTGATCTCACGGGAACCGGTATATTCCACCAGATAAGGCCCTCAGCCTCCTCTTTGTACTCTCCTAGGTCTGTACCCACGATCACCTTCGATCTCCTCCCCAGTACCCACTTCTACTGTACCCACCACTACCCTCCTCTGACGTACCCGCCGTTCTCATAGGAATCGTGAGATGGATTTCCAGAGTAACCTCACGTTTTGCAACAATTTTTTTCACACTTTCTTGAGGGTAAAAAGCCGTATCGGGAGTCACATCGCCTCTTACCGAACAAAAATCCTTTCAAGGACCTTCATAGCGATATTTTTTTTGCGAATATGACGAGAACAACACTGATGTAGTTCTCTAAAGAACGTGAACACCATCCGCGATATTTCCAAATAACCAATATAACACTTCAATGGATGATCTGTCAGAATCAGATTTTACGCATATAAGTAAATATGATCGTCAAAAATTTCATTTTGTAAAAAAAATCATATTTTTGATAATTTCTTGATAAGGTAGTACTTGTGAGATCCGATTCTTGAAATTAATTCAGCTGCCTAACCAATCACATTGTTGATTTTTTTCTAATGTCAGCAGCAAAAGGGTTTTTATAAGATTTTACGTATGAACCTATCGACCTATTTCAATAAAATTCTAGGCAATTTCGGTTAGTAGGAGATACTCCTTAACATTAGTTACCGACATTAATTTTTAATGCAAAGTACTTTTGTGTCTGTCCGACGTGGTGAAATTCACATTTTAGACCTCGAACTCGGGTTCAGCGCTCTCAAAAACCCCTGTGACAATTTTCATCTGAAAATTCCGTTTGATTAGGCCAGAAAATATCAGGAAAGAATTATTTGGTAGAAATTCGTCGGAATTATTTGGGAGCTGAGAGTTCGGTGATGTCATTATTATTAATTTTAATGACAACCCTTTTCTGCTCCCTGTACACCCCTCATGTTGCACCTTTTCGGAAAGCTCTCACTGAGATCTACCATTTAGTGCGCACACCCCAATCTTCTAAGAAGAACAGTGAATGCTTAAAGCGTTGTTCTTGCGTTTAACTGAAGATTCTGATTGGCAGTTACGTAAAAGGGAGTGCGTCGGGCGCAGTTATCTGGCTGGACGTAATAAAGAAATAAAGGGAGTAGTGGGATCCTTCCGGCGCGGACGGGGCGCTGGCCTGGAGAGAGTCAAGTGAGTCGGGAGATAACCAACTGGGTCGAGGCCGAGCTCGACTGAGGATTGGCGACACTTGACAAGTGCGTCACACACTTTCATAACACCCCCTCCCCTTGTCGCCCACTGCGGGGGTTTGCTGCTCTCAGAGAGGAGTTAATCCGCTATAATGAAAATACCGCAATTATGTCTCAGTAGCTGTAGGTATCAAGGGCACAGAAAAGCCAAAAATGACGACAATGAGACTTAAAGCAGCATCGCCAACAACTAGGTACTTCCTCGAAGTCTAAAGCAATGTTGAGTCTGGAGATAATAAGTTTTAGAATAATTCAGCAGATAACCTAGTTTTTACCAGTGTAGATAATCTATTTTTCTAAAGATTAGCGACACTTGACAAGTGCGTCACACACTTTCATAAAAAAACCCTCCCCTTGTCGCCCACTGCAGGGGTTTGCTGCTCTCAGGGAAGAGTTAATCCGTTATAATGAAAACCGCAGTTACGCCTCAGTAGATGTAGGTAGGTACTAAAAAAGTCGACTATCAGACTGAAGCAGCTGGGCCAACAACTACTTCCTAGAAGTTTTAGTGTAATCAGCTGGTGATCTAGTATTTTTACAAGTTTCTTACACAATTTCAAAGCACCCCGTCCCCAATGCTGTCTGCTGGGTTTTGCTGGGCTCTTTCAGAGAAGAGTTAATCCGTTACTATGAGGAGACCGCATTTACGTCTCAGTAGGTGTAGGTAGGTATTACAAATGTCGACTATCAGACTGGAGCAGCAGCGCCAACAACAATACTTCCTATAAGTTTTAGCTTAATCAGCCGATGCTCTAGTTTTTTTACTAGTGCGTTACACACTTCCTCCCTTCCTCACCGTTGCCCTCTTCGTGGGTTTGCTGGGCTCTCTCAAGAAGATTTTATCCGTTATAATGTAAAGGGTAATCCCTATTTTGGAAAATACTACGTTATGCCACCAGCTTCGAAGAGGAAAATTCTACAGTATGCCACCTCTAAACTGACCTATTCCTAAGTGGGAGAACGGTTCACCAAACCAGTGAACGTACACTTACCGTATTGTTACTGCTTATGGAATAACCGATTTCAAGCAAAAAGAAAAACTCAAAAATGTAAAAAAAGGTTACATTTATTTTATTTAAGTACTTTTTTTCATTTTATTCTATAATTTTTACCATATTGTCAGTCAAAATGTCATGTTTCATTTATTTATTAAATGAATAAATGAAAAAAACGTAAATAAAATTTACGATTAAAATTTAAGAAAATAAAATAGAAAAAAATTTATAATAATATAAGTATTTTTTTTCTATAAATTTGTTTTAGATAAATTTAATTTTTTAAATATTTTTATTGTAAATAAAATTTTTATTTTTATTTTTACTCGAATTTGTTTTAATACCAATTCCATGTAGGAGTTGCAGTTCTTCTCTATTGGGCTGTCTCAAGTTCACCTTCCTCCTTTCTACTGCTGCGATCTTTAATCGGGTGTCAATGAGAATTTATTTCAGGGCTTACACGCACACGGTTGACGGGCGTAAATAAATTGAAATGTAACAGGGGCGAGCCTACGTGGGAGGTCGCGATCTCGGGCTGAAATGACATGTCAATAACACAAGAGGAACTGGATCCAATGAACCTGTAATTATTGTGAGGGAGATGATGGGAAGGGAGGTGGCAAAGTGAGTTTTTGAATGAGGTGGCGTTGTTAATCTTCTCTGAACAAAGGTTCGGTGGCATAGCGATGACTACCCTTATAGTTTAGTAGCTACTTATGTCTAAGTGGGTGTGCCCCTTGTTTAGGGCAGATATTGAAGGGTTCACCTGCTCCTCTACACAGTTTAAATTACACCAAAAATTAAATCAGGTTTTTCTCAAAACTTCGATTTTACAAATTCGTGGTTTTGGAATAAAAGGGAGGATTTGACATCTTTGGGAGTACGTACCGATAATTCGAAAATGCATACTTATCAATAACGAGAATAAAGTTTTGAACATGGTGGGTTGCCATGGTTGCCATGGGGTTGAACATGGTGCTCTGTGTTCGCTCAGTATTACTAACGACCGAATGAGAACTTTCAGCCAGCCTAAATATTATTAGCTTCTCGGGAGCCCGCAAGGTAAGTATTGGAATGAAATTAAAAGTAAATTGCTGCTTTATCAACCGAAACCTTCTTCGTCCATGAAATATCTTGGGATGTCGAGGGAGCTGCCTTGAGGGGGAGCACCGACCTCGTACGACCCTGGGGCTTGAGGTGGCGATTCGGTTCCATTCCCACCGTTTTTGACGTGACAGACAACACAAAAGAGCGAACGGGCAAGGTTAGGGCAGGAGGTGGAAGGTATTACATATATCTACTAGATCGTTAGGCCTTATCCCAGGGCTTATCTAAGTAGCATTATTTCCTTTAGGATACGAATACTGGAAGGCACTCCTCTATTTTATGAGGACGAATTCAGCCAAGAGAAGGAGTGCTGGTGTAATTCCGGAAGGACGAAGACCTCCAAAGTCTACCTCAGGAACAGGGTTCACTGATGTTTCAGGCAAAGACATGTCATCTCGTCCTGAGCTCTTAAGCAAAGACTCGCATTTTCTCCCGTGCCCTGAATGAAACGTCAATATAACAAGTACAACTTCCACGATTCTATCTAGAATTTCCTCTTCTTGGAACATTGCACAATTTGATAAATTCGTGGTAATTAGTCAAAATGTCCTAAGAAAGAGTTTGAAGCCGCAAATGCTGTATTCTTGGGGATCAAATTGTGTAGACTAAAAAACTTCTAAAAACAAGCCTTTTTTTAAATAGGAAATTACGTTGAATAAGCGTTTCAGGAACATGAATATCGATTAACATAGATTTATTATTCGTAGGTATACATGGGAAATTCAAAATTTATTATAAGAATAGATACATGGTGGTTCTGGTCAAATTTCGATGAAAATGATACGAACAACCTTTCACGTGCCGGGAACAGATTGTATTTTTTTAATGCGCTTATAAAGTTTTACTACTCGACTAGATTCCCCCTCCTCCCTTCAAAGCTCCACTCAAACATACGTTACGTCAGAAACATACGTTACGTCAGAAACATACTTCAGAAATTCGTATACATTATATACACATTCAACTGCTTGGAGGAGTTGAAATGATGAATTCCTTTCGAAGCGTCCTTTGGCGTAAAAAAGAGAAAATTGAGGTATTTTTATAGATCGTCTGTCCAAGTAAAATTCCGATTTCTTTTTTTTTTTTTTTTATGATTTCATTTTTTTGGTTCAATTTTAACCATTTTTTAATTTTCCAAACCAAATTCAGAATTTTCCAAATCAAATTCAAAATTTTTTTGATTTCAAATGCCTGTATTTCAACATTTTGTAGCATAAATATTGAAAAAATGCTAACAATTTGAAATGACTCGGAAAACCTAGAAAGAGTAGAATTTGTTCGATAAGTGTAAAAACGTAAACATAGGACCTCGACAAAGCTCGAGCCTGAAATGGATGTTTTTGAAAGAACTAAAACGTGCAAAGGAGTTGGTTGATGGATGAGGGGGGGGGGGGGGGGGGGGGGGGGGGGCATTGTTTTCAGGACACCCTATACTACAAGTTAAGGGGAATCAATGAATGCTGTTGTTGTTATAGTGCGATGAAACTGGACAAACAAGACTCAGACGGGTGACACGAAGAACTCACCCATTTGTAACACGCAGAACTCAGCTCTCCGATTAAAGTCGATGAGGAACCGCGATAGCAGTAGAACCGGCGAGAAGGGAGAAGTCGGTGACAGGTCGAGAATTTCGGGTAGACGACGTGACGTTTAGGCCCACAGATTTGATATCAGGTAGAGGAATCAGACAGGGTTCGCGCCCCAAAAAATTGAGACCACAAATGATGCCGAAACCTCTCCTATTTTAGCATAAATTGTTAACGAAATTTAAGCTATACCTACCAGCTTAGGTATTTTCGAGATAAATTATGCTGTGGGATAATGTTTGGAAGGTGAATTTTTGAAAATTCTCTCCATGGAAATCCATTTTCGAGCATCCTGAATCAAAATCTAAGAATCATACAATCTTAGCTCATTCTTAGAAGAAAGTTATTGGAACTAATCCACCCATTCCGGTGGGCTGAATCAATACCCGAATTTGCCCAAACGTATGATTGGAAGCTCAATAAATTTGATTGGGAAGAGTTAAATTTGATTTGGAAAAGCAATAGAAGAACCGATCAACATGATAAACAATAATTACTGTAGTACACGTTTTACTGTCTTTCAATGGGAAGTTGAAAAAGAAAACATTCTTTACTGCCTGAAGTATTTTACACCTCATTATCTGCCATTAGTTGGCTATTATACTACTACTACCATTCAATAGGTGCACAGATCTATGGTTGGCTGTGGTAATTGTTGGTTGTGAAGAATTGCCTCTGCACCCTTATATTTTGCTTTATTAGTCTGTAACGCGGCAGGCACGCTGCACTTTTAAGGCTGCAGAAGCAATTATAAATCATTCAGAACCAATTATTCTGCACATCATTTACCATAAGAATTAGAAAATAAAAATATACTGACGATGTCTGACCTCAAGTGAACCGTTGCAAAATGCTAGGTACTAAAATCGCTATAATATAAAAATAAAGAAAAAAAGATGAGAGTATTTAGTGGGCATTCGATTTTGAGGCATTATCATGGGTTAGATTATTTGAATTTTAAGGGTCAAAACAATACCGAAATTGGAGGTTTTTGAGGGAAATAATCTGGAATAAGTAATAAATTGATCAGTTGCCTGATGCCCTAGCCACCATAGCTGCCAACTAGGGATGGTTAATTGTACAGCATCATGACGTTTATATTGTTTAGATTTTAAATCGATAAAGATTGAATGAAGTGAATATATTAATTACCCAGTCAGTATTATTTTTATTCGTTTAATTTTTTTAATTTATTGTTGTATTCGTTATTTATGTATTGTATTTTTTAATGTGTTCCAATTTGATAAATATTCACAAAATATTATAAATTCATCGAGAAAATAACGAAAATTTTAAAATTTGTGTTGCAGGGCAGCGTCGCCGGATCAGGAAGACCGCCGCAACGACGTCCGAGTTAAAGAAGAGCTCATCTTTGACGGCGGGGGTCCGTCGTCGGGGTCCTTCTGGGCGCCGCCTCCGATCCGGATCAACGGCGTCAGGCCGGAGCTGATCGGCGGCGAGATGCGGCCGCCGCAGGCGCCGACGCCGCGCCCGACGCCGACCGTCATAATGGGCGAGGCGGGCGGTGTACGGACGATGGTGTGGAGTCAGCCCTCCGCCCCTGAACAGCCACCCCCGGTGTCGACGTCCTCGTCCTCGTCGTCTTCGTCGTGGCCAGCGTCGACTACGACGGCGCCTCCTCCTCCCAACCAGGAAGAGACTGCCGCGCAACTACTTCTCACATTGGGTATGACTATTAAGAATTGACATCTAAGTACAGTGAAACCCCTCCATAGTGGCCACACGCGGATTTCAAAAAATTTCCATTATAGAGGGGTATCCATCATGGATGGTTGGTAAATGAACCCTAAACTGTCGGTCTATACAGGTAAACTGTCCACAACGAGGGGTTGACGGAACCCTTGTCAACGTCCACTGTAGAGGATGTCCTCTATAATTACAGGGATTAAAATACATTGAATGACAACTTGTCTTAACTGGTCATTCCAGTAAGAGGGATTTCGCTGTACTCCGAACTTCTCACATTGTTCCGAGCCAGAAAGTGGATTGATTATAGTCAAATTGCTTAATAGAAACAAATGCTGCTTCCTTATATGAAACTAATTCTGCTCCTAGACACTGATAAACGGGAATTTTCGAAGAAGATTGATTGGAAAGAGTGAACTAGACTTAGGTGAGAGGGTATTTATTTAAAGCCTCAGGCTTTAAATAATCAGTGGAAGAGATCCCAGCATTATTTACTGTTTATTATATTAATTGTTGTATGTATTGGAAATTAATAACAATCTACCTTTCTAACTACCTAAGATTAGGACAAAGGTTCAATTTTTGGTGAGTAATAATAAGCCTTCAAATTTGAAGTTTAACTTGTTCATGTTGCTGAGAGATGGTAAGAAAGAATGTTTTCTTACACCCATGTTTTCAAATCAGTAATAGGTTGGTAATAATTTATATTTTCCACTCTATTGTAGTAACGTATTTTACACTAAATAACAAAAAAACACTAATTAGGGCATACAAAAGTAACCACGATCTACTAATATGATCTTTTGTAAATGATTTTGTTCATATTTGTCCGGACTTAGGAGGTGACTATTGCGTAGGTCAAGAGGGAAGTGGGAACTCGAACGGGCGGACGACGCCGATCGGCGCCGGGAGCGGGAGCAGCGGCGCCACGTCGATCAGCGGCGGTCCGGGGAGCTGCCGGTCGCTCAACATGGAGCGCCTGTGGGCCGGCGACTTGAGCCAACTGCCCGGCGCTCAGCAGATCACGGCGCTCAACCTGTCGTGGGCGAAGCAGGCGCCGGCCAAGCCTGAGGACCCGGACGAGGATGATCAGCCAATGATCTGCATGATCTGCGAGGATAAAGCCACCGGCCTACACTATGGCATCATCACCTGCGAAGGGTATGTATATCTTCCTACATTATTACACTACCTACCTCACAATTCCATAACTACCTACAACCTCAAAAACCCCAATTTGCATGTTTTCACTCAAATTCCTCCTATAGAAATTTTACAGTTTCAGAATTACAGGTTTTTCCTACTGAGTTTTTCAAATAATATAGTTACTTCATTTTCCAGAGCAACGTGTAAAATCGCGAGGCGAGATAAAGTAGGTTCCTTCAAGAAATTTAATTTAAATTCAAAATACGCTCCATTTCTATATCCAAAACAGCTCCTAAGTTAAATTTTTTAGAGAACAAAAAACACGATTTTTTTCCAACATCATACCTACTTGTAATAAGGTATATGCAGCTGGAATTGGACTTGGTTATTTGCGAACCATAATAGTTAGAGATTTCATAATTATATTATAGTTTTTCTCAGTCAAATCCAGAGGCTTCCAAACAAAATTCAGAATTTTCTTTTTATAATCAGATTTTTTCAAAATTTCTTGGCATAAATATTGAGATAAAAATCTGAATTTGAATTTCGAATTCAAAATGGAAAATTTCGAATTTGGTTAGGAAAATTCTAAATTTTTCCGTCGAACATCTACTATATATAACTTCAGGCCTCTCAGACGTATTCGCGGAAAACAAAGCTCGTCAACCCCTCTATGAGTGGAAGAAGGAACTCCATCTTATAGGAGTGAATTTGATTTTTCCAAAATCTAACACAGTTATCAGGCGTGTTGTTAGTATTCGAATTAAAATGTGCACTTCTGGCTTGTAGTTACAATAACGGGACCATGTTCACACGCCTTACTGACATGTTGTTGGCATAAACAGTACATTTTTTTTTGTATAGAGTTAATAACGTTATATGCCTGAGAGACGTTTTGTTAGTAATCAGCAACCAATTTTCCTGGTATGTCAGGATTAGGGTAGGAGGTGGACAATCTCTCTTGGGTTTCATTATCTTTGTTCCTAAACGATTGGGAATATATTATATTAAAAGAAGAAGAAAGTATGTTTTAAAGGTGCTCAGAATTATTTTAGTGTATGTAATCAATTTTTTAAATTCTCAAATTTATATCATTTAAATTTTTTCTGATTGATCTGATCAAAAGTTGCTCCCACTAAAACATTTTAATCGAAAAAATAGTGAGAACCCAATAATACAACTAATACGAGCTCAGTAGTTTTGAGGAAAAAAACGGGAGGACCGGAAATTTACAAAATCCCCTTCTCTCCTGGTAGATCCTTGCCTTCATATTTTGGAGTTGGTCAGGAGTTGCCGATTAGAGGAGGGAAGCTTATGAAAATTCCTCAAATCGCCGTGGCAAAAGCGCTACAGTAGATTTTGTGGGTGTTGGGTCAGTCGTCGTTGGGTCATCTTCTCCGTGTAGGAATCATCCCCTTCCATTCCCCTTGAAAGTACCTTCTACGGGCAGGTTCTAGTAGATTCCAGGCAGTCAAAGTAGCTAACCGTGGGAAATTGGAGGTTGAAACGCGGTTGATTTTGTGCAGGATCGGCCACTTTGCAGCGACCAGACTATGTTTGTCGCCACACTACTGCACTATAACTACAAGAGCGATGCATTGGATGTTTTGCATAATAATATGATAACCTCTAAAGAGAAAGGCCAACGAACAGAGGGTTTGCCAATTAGTCCGCGGGAACACAAAGGATCCTAGTAGGAGGGCTAGTGTAGCGCTGGAGCTAGACGACAGAAGAAGCAGGAGCGATTCGGCCTCAGCTAGCTAGCGTTGGCATTTTGTATTTTGGTCAAGGCTGCATCCGAGCAGCGAGCTCAAGGCTGGACGTTGACTCCTGCGGCCCCTTCATCGCGATAGCACCTCCACCACCTACAGGCCTGAGTCCTGAGCGTTGTGACGTCACATACAAGAGGCTACCCTATGCGGGTTGGCCATCGAAATACAGCAAAACTGAACAATTTATTTTGTGTAGATTAATAGGGACAAAAAGATGGTTCTGACACACTAACCACCTTTTTAGATTGTTACCAGGTTTATTTCTTCATCTGCAAAGCATTTCGCCTCAAGTTTTGGGCAACATTAGGCCACTGTTATGCAACACTAGAGCATTATGTACCAACTCTATCTGATTACTGTCCAAGCAAATAATCCCCCCAAATCCACCAGAAAATCCCCCGCATCTTCCCCGGGGGATTTTAAAATAAAATAAAATCCCTTCTTAAAAAAAAAAGTAAAAATAAAAGTAAAAGTAAAAGTAAAAGTAAAATCCCTTCTTCCAAATATATCACCACCCCTGAAATGTCGAATAAAATCTTGTTGGAATTGGTCAGAAATGTCAAAATAGGTTTTTCAGTTTTGATAAAAGATTTTTTTTTCGTGATATTTTTGCAAATTTTCCAATTCCTGTCCAGATATTTTTCTTTTTAGAAAGTTACTAAGCTAGCGGATTTCTGGAGTGACACACCTAAATAAATAAATAAATAATAATAATACGCACACTGACAGTTTTGAACTTGAAAGTCCCATTGATGCGAAGGTACTAAAATATGGAGAATATTATGTGGAGAATATTTCAAAAAGTTGTATTCCAAAATTTGCAAGGTCCTTTTGGGGGCCACTGGATCTCCCAGGTCCTACATTTCACATAAAATGGCAAACAATTAATAAAAATTATATGTTGACAGTGAAGTTCCAAAATCTCACTCAGACCCCATGGGAATTTTTTTGGGGGGCCACTGCTCTGAGAGCTCATAAGAATCCCCCGAGTTGGCATCAATGGTACTGACTAATGGTAATATGTGCTCAGATAGTTTTTTGTAGGGAAGTGTCCCGATGATGGCCAAAATCTGGGACGAAAAGCTTAGCCGATGAAGAAATTAACCTGGCGATAATCTTAAAGATGGTTGGTTATTAATCAACACCGACGATCGCGTTTAATAAGATGTTGAAAATTAACTACCATTTCAGGTCGTATTCTCGTCCGTCTGCCGCTTCCGAAAGTCATCAGCTGTCCTCCAAAGGGAGGACCAGAACTTGTTCTGATTACCCTAGGACCTTCTGTAGCTGTAAATGGTTGAATATAGAAAAATACATTCCGCTCTTGGCTATTTTCATAGGGTGACAGAGACAATTTATTACTAGATATCGTCTCGCCTTGAATGAAGAGGGGATCTCCCATCAGTCCGAAAGCGGCTCATCGAGATTTATCTTCATTGGGTTTACATATCTTCGCAGCTTCCACATAACTTCCGCCACCCCATTCAGAGTGAAATCCTCTTGCGAAATCAAACCAAACAGGATGTTTATGAACGTTTTTGATGCGCTGAATATTATTTTAATATGATGTTCGAATAAATGTCAAAATAATCATTCCGAATCCATGTTCAAAATACTTACTTACTTATTAGAGTCCTCTCCTACCTTATAAGGTGCCGAGGATTTGCAGAAAGACTTCGAGCCCTTTCTGTCTGCTGATGGCTTCTTGGCATCAACAAGTCTTTCCCCGGACGGCTTGTTCCACGTCGTCTATCCACTTTTTTCCGGGATCAACCTCTTCCCCTTCGACCTGAGGGTTTCGCGCAGTACACTTTTTTTGGCATCAAACTGCTCTGGCATGCGTTTCATGTGTCCGAACTAACGAAGTTGCCCTCTTTCTATACTATTATGTTTAAAATACCCCCTTGGAAGTCAGACAACATCCAAAAGATCGTCCAACTCATCAATATCCATTGCATTCTGTTTCCTTGAAGGAGCAAGTGCAGATTTGCCGGATGTCTAAGTTGGAAATTATTGTTTGTCTCTAACCGAGACGCGACGTGTTCTTCCAGTTCTTCGGGCCTGGCTAAGCAGACGGCACTGCCCCAACCAGGTCTGCAACTTCGTAAACCCACCGTAAAAATATCCTCATAAAAATGAATACGATCGCAATAATCGCAGATTGTGACAGAATATTCCCTCCTTCGTAACTACAACCTGTCGTTCCAACCTGTCGTTTCTCTTTATCTTTTTCAAGCTTTTCATTTTGAGCTTTAAGTGCATTTTTGCGTAATTCGGTGAAAGCGGTGTGGCATTACATGGAATCTGAATTACCTACATCAAAATTTCATGAAGAAGGTAGTTAAACGCAGTATACCTAACTTAACAACTTGGCCACCACCTGACAACCTTGACATCACGAGTAGCATAACATTGTGATCGGTTACCAGAGGAAATAAAAAAATTGAAAATAAGTCGTAACAAATCAAACTTCAACAAAAACAACAATAATACTAAGTATACCTACTATTTTTACATTTGAAGGTGTAAATGGAAACTGATTAACCGATTTTTACTCGAGGGATGCCTCTTTGACAAACTCATGCTTCCTTAAAAAATAATATAGACATCTCGGCCTAAATTTGGATTTTTTCGACAGTTTTTAAGGTCTCTGTAGTGAAATAATATTTTATGACACCTACATAAATATACATAACGGTATATAAAAATAAACAAACGAAAATAGTTAAAGTTAAAGTTTCGATTCATATTCTACAATTTTGGACTCAGCGCATTGGCCTGCTTTTCTCTAGATTATGTCAGTAGCAAAAGTAATGTATCACTTGATGCTTTTCTATCACTGGTTTTTGTTCTCTTCCCTACTTTATTCAATGGTATTTAATGATACACTAAAATGTTCCGTATTGCAATTTATTATTTACCCTGATTATTTCAATATTGTACCGAACTGGATGTCAAAAACATACCAACAATCAACATCGTTACAAGGTAAAATCAGCCCAAAAATGGGCCTAAAACTCACGAATTTGCACTTGGATATTCAATGGATTCGTAGCGATAAATTGAATATTTCTTTTATCAATTTAGCAAATGAAAAGAAGGTCGAGGATCAATGTCGATAAATATTTCTCGAGAAAAAAAATGAGAAAGTAAATATAGCTGTAAACAAGCACTCGGCGATGAATCTAGGTCAGCAGGAGATAATGAACTTAAGACAGCACAGACAAATAATGAGATAACGTATATTCTCATTTAGACCGCACTGAGAGGTTCAAAAACCTGTGAGTGGGCCTCGATTGTCTTCGGTTTCTAAGAAAAAACGTCTGAGGAGTTGGCAGTTGGAAATTGTATAAGATATTGTGCCAGGGATGTGGTTCTTGTGTCATTTTACTCAAGTCAATAGACTAAATATTGGATTACCAGCGAGAATGGGAGAACCAGAGACTCATCGTTACGGATTCATGATTTTATTCAATGAAACGGACCATACCAGTTACGAGTTTTCTTCACTCAAATAAAAAATAAGGATGCAAACAAAATGGATGTAAAAACAAAAAAACAATCGTAGTAGGTACCTTTCTCCCGTACTTTAAACTTTTATCCCGACAAATTCTACTTTTTCAATTTCAAATTAAAATTTGTTAATAGCACACTTTAAATGTTAAATTAAACTTTATTAATTTCAATTTAAACTAAGAACCTATATGAATTTAAATTTGTAATAACAATTTCAATGTATACTAATACTACTATAAATTGAAATTAAAATAGTTTAAATTTAAATCAATAAAGTTCAATTTTAAATTGTATAAATTAAAATTAAAATAGTTTAATCAATAAATTTTATCAATAAATTTTAATTTGAAATTTAAGAGGTCTAATTTGTCGGATAGAAAGATTAGTTAGGCGGAAGAAAGCTCCAAATTATTACACAACGGTTTATTATTATTATTCTGTATAGATCAATAAATGAGAAAGTAGATACCTCTTACCTACTATCATTATCCGGCCTACCTTCATCACGAAAATCGGTAACTAAGGAAGCTTATCGAAGTGTATAATATGAAACTCTATTCGAAGAAAACGAAAATGGTTGCATTTGATTACCTTCTTCATCTTTTAATAGGAATTTTGCCAACTCAGAAAGATTTGCGATTTACACTCGTGTTTCTGATTTTTCCGGACCTCATAGGGAGTGGTCCTTATAAGGTGCGAACGGTTAGTCCTAAAATGCTCCGCATGGTCTCATTCGGTGCTAAAAATTGTGAATATATCTATTTGATCTATTATATCTATCTTTGATCTATTTGGAATCGATGGAAAAAGTATGCTTTCGTATTGAAAGTTTTCAAACTAGGGCGTTTGAAAATTGTATCCCCGAGATTTGCCCTTCGGAGACGACTGACGGTAAAGTCAATCTTCGGGGCACATCCAGGCCCCCAAATGGGGTCTATATAGGGTCAGATTTAATCAATTTTGGTGAATGGTAATATAAGCAAAGTGCCATGGGCGATTTTTTTTAATTCGACGTTTGGATTGTACGTAGGTTCCTATCTTGAAACGTAAAACGGATTTTGAGGAGGGATTATACATTTTTTTTTGGTGTTTGATTTCAAAAGTTCATTATTGAAAATAATAAACCAAAAGCTATAGATTTGGCCTCCGTCTGTCATTCAAAATCTGTTTGGGATTCCCAAACATAAATGGATGGGGGGAGGGGGGTAAACAATTTTTTCTTGCCCGATTCCAAAGGTTTATCATTTACAATAGTAAATCAAAAGGGAGTAAGCCAGACAGATAGACAGAGAAAAGTTGAGATATTGGTGTAAATGATTGTCTTCGATTAGCATGAAACTGGGAAGTAGGTAATAATTTGCATGATTTTGACCAGTGTGAAGACGTACTGTATACACATGCAGATTAATCAATCAGGTTGTTCTTACAAGGAAATAATAGCAATCATTACTAACCTTGATTTCGACTTCCTCGCCTCGCCTCTCTCAGCCCTGAAATCCCTGCTCGATCATAGGCAACTGTTTTTGCTTGTTACTATTTTACTCCTTTATTTTACTACTTTAATACTATTTTACTGCACTGACTTTCATTCCTAATTTTCTATCATAATACTATGCACTATTTTTGGCCCTGCGTGGCAACTGTTTATCCGGTAATTATACCGTACGTACAACAATATTACTTACTATGTAATTGGTACAATTGTACCGTGTGTAGTTTAAATAAATAAATAAATAAATAAAACTTCCACAACTCCAATGATGAAATTTCCTCCCATAAATAATGAACGAACATTTTAACTTGAAACTCCGAATAATATACTCTCTTGATGCCCACACTATAGCGCACACTGGACTGCGCACAGGGTCGGGCGAGTTCCGAAAATGGAATTTCTCTCCTCGAGTTATCATCGAGGTCACATTTAAAGGACAACCGAGACGTCCGGAAGCAACCTTGTTCGTCACTGTTGATTCTGTTAGTCATCAGCTGGCGAATTGGTCGAATTCAACCAGTTGAATGGCCGAATTTATTACTCGTTTTGTGTACGCTGTACCTAAACCAATCCAAATCGACCACGTTTCAAAGAGGCCGCTGGCTTTGGGCATTCTTGCTGAAGGTCATAGTGTTGGATAGAATAGTATTATTTGCCTGCTGACTGTTTACTGACTGTGTTTCCTGGTGGTTACTGGCGAAATATCGCAGTCTGAGTTCATCTTCCATGGAAATTGTCGAGCTTTTCTTGTTTGATAACATCATGATATTAATTAGAAAATGAGTGATGTTATGTTGGCTTTTATGGCCGGGCTTTTTTGTGAGGTACTAGTCGATGAAGGTGTGGCACAAAAAAGATCAGGCGTCAAGCTTTTGGTTTAATAAAACTATCTTCAGGAGTTATTTATTTGTCCTAAACCAGGTAGGCAAGGGTACCACGAGATTCATATAGGTAGGTACTAACTAGGGCTTCGTATTACTCTAGTCTGGACATCTTTGAAGTTTTCCATAGAGTAATATATGGGTCTTACCCATTTATTTATTATAAGCACGTACACCTTCCTCCTCTGTCCCAATCCCTAGTGGCATGGCATTCCTTTGATTGGGTGTTTTACTGGAAGCAGAATCTGGTTTTTGATGATGGCTCGTTTTATGTACACTGTACCTAAACAAATACACATCGTCCACGGTTGAAAGATGCCGTTGGATTTGGGCATTCTTGCTGATTGTCCTAGTATACTCGTAGTATTCATTGCCTACTGGGTTTTTACTGACTGTGTATCCTGGTGATTACTGGCGAATTTGAGTTCATCTTCCATGGAAATTTTGAGTTTTTGTGTGTGGCACCATCATGATATTGTTAACAAAATGTTGAGTGAGCTTCTCGAAACATCCATTATTCACCTTTCAATCAAAATTGCCCTCTGTTCACTAGTGACGTCATCCGGTGTATTTTCCAGTTTCCAGAGCTCTCCTTTATGAATCGGTGCATACTTTATACTTATAGGTACATATTTGGTAACCTTCATTTTCGGCCGGTATGTAATAATTCCTTAAAATTTTTTGAAGTTTTTACAGGCCACAATTCTTTATTTCTTATTTGCGAAAAGGCGATTTACTATCATGCTTCTGGCATCTGTCTGACTGGAGAGTCGCGATTGATTCACTATCGTGTTTCTGATAGGCTTCTGGGAAGTGATCAAAACATGATCGTGAATCACTTTCAGCTTCCCAATTGAACAATCATTTCAGGTTAAGACCAATATACATGAACTGCAAGAATGTACTACCAAAGATACAAGAATGTTCATATTTGCAACGACCGGGTACCTAACCTAAGAATTTCAACCTACCATAAATTTGGAGAATTCAGCTCACCTTCACCAATTTCAACCCATGTCAAATTGTTGAGAACCCCAAAAACCCACAAATTCTTTGTTTGCCTCCAACCGATGTATTTACCAATGCCGATAGTTTTATTAATTTATTATATAAGAGGGAGAAATGAATAATACCTATGACATAAAATAACATTCACCTAAATGTTTCCTCTTTTTGAGGAATTTGAACATCCAAATGGACCTACCTATTCAAGTTGGACGAATTCAAAGATTGATGTTATCCGTGGGGTGCAATCAAAAGGTTGACTAACGATCCCAATTGAAATGGCAAAAAAAAAAGATTCGTCATCGATGACGGCCAGGGATTTTGAGATTAGAGGGTGCAAAACTTACTTTAACGTGGGTGAGTCCGATTTGGAAACGAAATCGGAATAATGTATGCGATCATCCGCCTCGACAGCTGCTTTCTAATCATCCACTGCTTTCACTTCCATTCTCGAACAGACGGCCTTTATTGTCACTGGGAGATCCCCGACTGGAAGGTACGTGGAGAATCCGTCACCTGCTGACTAACACAATGAATGGATGAAAGAAACAGTCGTGAGGTCCACTAGTATGACCTGAATAAGCGGAATTTTTAGTAGTGCCTGCAAAGTAATTTACGGGTGCCAAAAGTACCTAATCAGTCTGTGAAGGGTTGTCTCTTTCTCTCTTCAATCATAATGTGATGCCTGGGGCACTAGATAGGATAGTCAGTTAAATGGGGGTGTGCGCAAGGTTAATTTTTCCTTTCCCCGAATGGTAGATCTTAGTGAGAGCTTTCCGAAAAGTTGCAACGTGAGGGGTATCCCATGATCAGAAAAGAGTCTTATAATGATGACGTGACCGGTCCCCCTCCCGCCAGGGGGCACCCTCAGCGCCCATATAATTCTAACGTCACGCGCCTCTTAGGTACCAACTATTCATTGAAAATTGAAATTGATTTCCGACCCAAACTCACCCCTATACTTACGAGTTTTTTTTCTTATTGGCAGCCTTGGGAAATTTAGAGTTGGGAAACACTCTTAAATGAAAAAGCATAGTTAACAACTGTGGTCAGCATAACGTCTTCAATATTATTAACTTTCAGAATTAATTTGGGTATTTTTGCAACGTTATTCATTTGGTTAAAATTGTTTTTGTTTTTTTTTCGACGGAGACGTAAGCAACAAACCAAACGTTCCATCAAAGGGATATATACCAAAATAGGGAGGTTCCTACTATTCCACTACGAGGATTCATGCAATACAACTCGAAAAGCAATAAATTTTCGAAAAAACCTGTCACCCCGTAGAGTTTTTTGACATTTTATGTCTTTGCTTTGGCACATAAACTAAAAAAACGTCACGAAAAATTTCTCACGCTCCGGCACTTTAGATTATTATTTAACTCGAAAAGTGAAGGCTAGGTAGAAATCAATGAGGTACTACCGCAATGTTTTGAGGTACTACTCTCTCAGCTAAGTCGAAAATGGAGCTCTCAGATCGGCTGAGTCGAAAATGGAGCTCCCAGGTCAGCTGAGTCGAATATGGAGCTCTCAGATCAGCTGAGTCGAAAATGGAGCTCATTGAAATAATACTGCATCCAAACAAATTTGGTCGTATGGGGAACTGGGAACATTATTAATATTGTAATAAAATGTCTCAATGTGTTGCAGACTCGTATGCAAGCATTTCTTCTCCTTTCTTCTCTCCTTACAATTGGTGTGTTTGTTAACCTTTTTGGTTTATTATTTTCAATAATGAACCTTTAGAGTCGAGCACGAAGAAAATTTTTTAACCCCCCCTCAAAATTTGAGGTTTTACGTTTCAAGATACGTAGAATCCAAAAATCGAATATAAAAAAATCCGTCCGTCCGCCGTACGCGGCACATTCCTTAGTTACCATGGACCAAAATTAATGAAATTTGGTATACCGGCCCCATTTGGGGTCTAGTTGTGCCGCGAAGCTTGGCGTTACCGTCAGTCTTCTTTAAGGGGTAGAAAATAGGGGATGAAATTTTCAAAACGCTCTAGCTCGAACATTTCAAATAGGAAGTACATATATTCTTTCCATCAATTTAAAATAGAACACAATTTTTAGCGTCGTATGAGACCTTGCGGAGCGTTTTAGTACCAACCGTTCACTCCCTGTAAGGACTTGAGGGTTGAACGAAAAAAAGAGCTGAAACACGAGTGTGAATCACAATTCTTCCCGAGTAGGCAAAATCTCTGTTCAAACATCAGCTGTTCAAATGCAACTTTCTTTCGATTCCACCGAACCTCATTGTCGCCAAGAGATGATTGTGAACGTCGCGGTAGGTGGGTATTTTATGTCAATAGGATCTTTTTAGATGGGTGATCTACACAGAAAATAATATTTTCGTTTATGTGCCAAAGTAAAGGCATAAAATTTCAAAATTTGGGAGATTCATATCTTAGCCCTCTGGCTTATTGCACATCTCCATTGGCCGAAAACGGGAATAAGCATTTATTTTGTACCAAAGCAAAAACAATGCACGTTAGCAATACAGAATCTGAAGCACTTATTATAATTTAATTCGTTCAAAAATGCGACCGCACGTCTTTTAAACTAGGTATTCAAAATGTCCACTATTTTCTTGTTAAATTCTTCATAATTCAGGAACCGATGATTTTGTAGAAATTACTTGCAGGGAGGTGATTAGGATCACTCTTCTGGATAATATGATTTTGTGATCCACCGAAAGGTGTAATAATTTGTTTTTGGAGTCAAAAAATCATTGACTATATCATCCATTAAATGATTATCAGTAGCAGCGTACTTCCATTCCACTCCGGTTGCTCTTACCTATGAAAGTATTGCATATTATTATTTATCCTTATGTACACCTTACCGGTAATTAAGTTTTGAAAGTAAAAACTACCTTTGTTAACTTTCTCTTTATTTGCATATCCGTGATCTGTTCCAGGTGCAAGGGGTTTTTCAAGCGAACAGTACAAAACCGACGAGTTTACACCTGCGTGGCAGACGGTGTGTGCGAAATCACGAAGGCGCAGCGCAACAGGTGTCAGTACTGCCGGTTCAAGAAGTGCATCGAGCAGGGGATGGTCTTACAAGGTAGGACCGATCCCCCGTAGCGATTTGATTCGTAAAAAGAGAAATTTTTGATTTTTTTAATGTTTATTTATTTTTATTTTATTTATTTATTTATTTTTTTTTTTTGTGGTGTTTTTTTTTGGTTTTCGGTTTTTTGGTGGGTTTCTTTGTTTTTGTTTTTTGGTATTTTGCGTTTCTTCCTGATGAGTGGGGAAGGGTGGTGTTACCGAGCGGTGGTTTTTTTCAAGAGTCGCGAAGTTTCTTGGTTAGGGTGAGAGAGTCAATAACTATTTAAAAAAAAAACGCTCGGTGACACCACCATTCTCTACTACCGCTCCGCTCCAGGCATCAGGAAGAAACGCTCGAGGTATACTTACATATCTAGTCACAGCGCCCATTTGTCCAAAATGGGAGTTTTCTAACCAAGACCACGTGCTGAACGATTGAGACATTCTGCACTGATTCCGAATATATACTCCATGTTCCTATGCCTAAAATAGCTAATTAGCTGGACATCGTCAAAAAATATTGGGAATTCACGTCTTTGACCATTTGAACCGCCAAAATTGTTTTTGTAAAAGAATAGGTAGTTGAGTTTGTAAAAAAAAAATATCTGAGGATTTTGCGTCGAATGAGACCAACGCCAGCTCATGAACACAGCAGCCATGATTTTTGGCGATTTTTCAGTTTTCCGTTCTCTCGACGTTTTTTGTCTCGAAAAGTCCAGAAAACGGAAAACTTTGAGGAATCACCAAAAATCATGGCCACTGCGTTGGTGAGCAGGCGTTGGTCTCATTCGACGCAGAATTCTCGGATCTTCAACTTTCCTTTTATACAAAAACAATTTTGGGATGTTCCCATGGTACCTAAAAAACGTGAATGCAATCTAATTAGCTAGATATGTAGGGACATGAGGTATTTTCAACTATATATAATATATAAATGTGAATCATCTCAATATATAAATCAGCGCAACAATTCCTCCAAGAACAGTTCAGCTCATAGTTTTGGTAAGAAAAACCCCATTTTGGCTGTGGCCCCGTAAATCCGTTTTGAGATTTCCTTTCTCGATTATCGGGTGGAATAATGTAGAGTATTCCCAAGCAAGGAAATACTTTGTGAGGAAATAATTTATTATTTCTGTGTGAAACAACTTCCGTCTCTTCCATGTTCAGGGAAATACCTAGTACAATAAGCAATATAATATATCGTTATTTAGCAATTATATCGTTGATTTCAGTTGGTATAGAGTAGGTAGGTAACTAATTGACATGTCTTGTATAGATCGGTGACCACAGCGCTAAAAAATCATCAAAATTAACAATTTTTGAGTTTTCACTTGTTAAGAAAGTGTTGTGAAGCCTCATTAGTTTGTTAGTCGCCCTGATATCGACTCAAAACTGTTTTCCTTTCTTCTATAATAGGTACCTACTTCCCTTTTACCTTTTGAATGCATCTCATTGTCAGGAGTAATTCACATTTTTATTTATTTTCAGCGGTACGAGAAGACAGGATGCCCGGTGGTCGAAATTCGGGGGCTGTGTACAATTTGTACAAGGTAAGTTGAGCAAAAATACTTGTTGCCAGCTTTGTGGCTACCGCTGTATGATCTTAGTGGCCGATTAATCAAAATGATGAGTAGAAGAGTTCTTAAGGATAATAGTTCAAGTGGTTAGTCCTAAACCTCACAACCTCCATTTATGACCACATTTTGTGTTTTTAATAGTTGACTACAATTCCGCTTGCACTGAGGATACCATTAGGTAAAGGCGTACCTACCTACGTAATCTACGAAACTTTCATTGAAATACGTTTGACATTATGGAACATACCCATGCTTGTTCCAAATTTGTATTTTCTCTGACCCAAAGAAAAAAGAATGTTCAAGAAATGTCTGTCTTTACGTAAGAGGCGAGAGAAAATTCTGAGTTTGAAGGATAATTTCACCTTTTAACGTCGACTCATACGCTCTAGACATGACATGTTAACATTAGGTTATAAATGTAATCTGCAATGTCACGAGGACACCCAAATTGCTTGCAAATACAGTCGCTGATTACCTACGATGCATCTACGTTGCATTTTGGTTAAAAATAGAGCCAAACCCCTTGATACAGGTAACCAACCTAACCAGGACGATGAATAAACATTCTGACATAAATACCTACCCATTGAAAATAATAATAATAAACCGAAAAAATACGTTCCTTATCTTCCTCATTGAGTGCAACACGCACTTTTCGTATCTCGATTTTACGCAGTACCAAGCTGAATTCATTTTTTCCTTTTGAGGAATGGCCTTGTAACCAAGCAAGAAACTTTATATATATTCATGATTAGTCTTCCAAAATAAGAATTTCTTCTACTTAGCCTTTTGCACCCCAGATCAAAAAAATAAAAAATAAAAATTTGTTTCTTTAAAAACTCCACGGCACTTCAATTAATATTTTTACTGGTCAACACTCAGTTTTCCTCATCCTCTCCCTGAGAGAATTTCGTTTCTCAGCCGGGATTCGAACCCAGGCCCCTGGTGACGAGCGATTTCCGACTTCCAAGACCGCTCGACCACCCGTGACGGATTCATGATCTTTAAAAAATAGAATTCATCAATCGAACTGAACTCTTTGAGCCCTTCACGGCTTGTTGTTGTAGATAGGCAATGTCTGCGCAGTCTTGAAGGTGAGGTAGTTCTTCTGCCATAAACCTATTCGCTGGCTCGATTTGAACTATAATGTATAATAAATTTTGTATGATCAGTTTATTTATGATACAGAGAAAAACTTCAATTCTTAGTTTTTCGTGACTGTTTCAAAATAATACGTAATTTTGTTTCTCTAAGGTTTGCCCATCATTATGATTATTATATATTGCGTCCTTGTTTGATAATAAATTTAGGCCCCTAACTCAAGGAAGACGACATTATTTATTAAAAATATCAAGTACCTGTAACACTTAGTTACACTTAGTAAAGTCAAGTAACACTCAGTACCTTAGTACTTAGTTACGCTTAGTAAAGTAACACTTAGTACCTGTGGAAAAATGCATTGTTTTTAAACAAAATTTGAAAAATTATTTTAAATCGTTTCATGTAGTTTGGTAAATTTAATAAATTATTAGAAATGAAATGGGGGAAAACAAATGATAGGGGGAAAATACGAGTTATTGGTTAAGTCCAGTATTTTTGGTGTTCAAACAATGTTTAAAATGTTACCTACTCCAGCTTAGAATCCTAGGTATGATTGCTGTACAATATCAATAGGCTACCTAATATCAATTTATTATTGTGGGAGTGAATTCCAACTCCTAGTGCCCATTTTTCTAATCAACTAGTTTTTAAATTTGAGTTTCTCGTTGCTTGTTTCCCGGGACGGCTTATTTGTAGGGAACTATTAGTATGTCACTCTCCCGTGGACCGACTCGGAAAAAACTAAATCTTCACCACACATGTTCCAGAATTGGGCAGTAGTTAACTGTAATAATGTGAACTCATTTATTTGGTTGCTAGAGCCCGTTGAATTCATTTCAATGGGCCTCTTTGGTAGTACGAAAATATAGAAAAACTGAATGTCCAATTACAATATTTTTGTCTTTGGTTTCCCAATATCAATAGGTTCGTTAATCCCCCTGCATAATTTTCTTATTTCACTTTTGGTTTATTTTATTTCATTATAAGGTATTATTTTAATTTTATTTTTTTTCAGGTGAAGTACAAAAAGCACAAGAAGTCAGTTCGGAATGGGCAGATGAAGGGAATGAGCCCTGAAAAGGGGAAGCTATCGGTGAGTCCGGAACACGGCATTCCGCCTCACCTCGTCAACGGGACGATACTCAAGACTGCACTCACCAACCCCAGCGAAGTAAGTTTTTTCTAGTCCACTATGCCCCTTCACATTGAATAAAAAATTGAGGTTGGGTCATCGTAATTTGCATAGTCAATCATAATTATCAATCATAATTAGGTAGTTATTGAAGAGCTAAAGAGCTCTCTTCGATGTGATTGACGATTTGAGTGGGAACGGCTGAAGGTGTAAATAGTTTAGGGGACGAATAGAAGAGGTGTAACAAGGAGAGGGAAGATGGGACCAAGGACTCCTTTTTACGCTCTGCCTTCTGGGGGCACGGACCCGGATAGCCAATGGGATTGAGATGTCTACCAATATCGACTTTTAAGCATCGGCATGTACTATGATGGCATAGGCTTCATCGAAACTCGATTGTCTCTTCATTGATTCGAATAATTTCCAAAAACTTGCACTCGAAATTGATTAGTTCTGAATAGCTGATGTGGTGTATTACATTGGCTTGAATTTGATTGGTAGTTCGGGACTGGAACTAAGATTAAGATAAGAGTAGGACGCGAGAGCCACAACTTATTTTGGGAAAAAACTTTGCCATAATCCAGATATAGGTACCAACTCGTACATGCCAAACTAGCTTTCAGATCAGAAGTTGTTTAACATTTTAGGATATCTTGAAGTTGACTTAACAAGTTTTTAGGAAAGTGCCTTGCTTGAAACGTGAAAAATGGCGGTTTAGCCATTATTGTAATTAATTACCTAATGTTGTTCCGACTACTTCCTCCTAACGAATTTCAAACGATTTCAAACTTAGAAATCCGAGAATATACTAATATAGGACCTAATGAATTACTGTGGCTTCACAAAGTTTCAAATTATCACTTCCGTAAATTTAGAAAAACATGATTCGCGGTCCTTTTTTGCTTTTGATCATAATCGTTAACTTTTATGTTTCACAGGTTGTTTACCTGCGACAGAGGTTAGACAACGCTGTAAGTTCTTCACGTGACCGAACACTGCCAATAGAAGCCACTCTCTCTATGATTCAGACCCTAATAGACTGTGATGAGTTTCAAGACATTGCTACTCTTAGGGTAAGTATCTGTGTCCTTCTAATTCTATTTCATTTCGTCATTACATTTTTTTGGTTGGCAGAATGCCTAATAACAGGCTATTTGAAAAGAAAAAAGTTTAATCCGTAGAATAGGTGCTTGCAATGCGATCACAATAACATTAATATTTTTGTTTATTTATTTGTGTATTACCAGAGAACGCCAGAATTACAATTAATAGTGCGTAATAGCATATATATGCATACAGAGGGGGACAAAACATCGGGGTATTGCTTAAGAGAAAAACATTAACTAATAACATAAATATAACATCGAAGTATGATCACTACGGCTGTACACAGCAATAAAATAATCAACTATTAAGAATACAGATCTAACAATATTAGGAAATAAGTAAAAATAGGAACTTGAAAAATTAGAAAGACAACTTCGCATACACAAGAAGACAACAACATTCTAGAAGTGCGTTTAATATATAAAAAACTGGTGAAAATAGACAGTTAAATTTAAAAAAATAAATACTTAGATGGTTAAAATAAAATAAAAATAAATACTTAGATGGTTGAAATTTCTCTGCATTTGTACAATGGGGTTATTTAATAAATAATTTGTTGGGCTAAAGGGAACTGAAAAAATTGTTGGTAATATAAACATTTGAAGCCAATAAGTCTCCATCGGCACCAGTAACAACCTACGTATTTACCTTCTTTTGGTACCAACGTTGGGCAAACGCCCTTTTTCAAATACTTACTTTTGTTTTTTGTTGTCCATGAGGCCAACCGTACCGTTAAAACAGCCTGAGTCTCTAGAATGCAATTATGGAACCAACGGGAATCAATCAATCATGTAACTAGAGTGGATAAATACACAGAAATCATGTGGCTATTGGCACGTTTCAGCGGATTTTCAATATTTTGAAAATTGTCTCCATTGAAATCCGTTTCAGGCATTCTAAAATGATTTTTTAATTTCCAAATAAATTTTTTTGTGGGTGCAAAGCCATGAGTTCTGTGTATTTATTCACTCTAATTACATGTTTGATTGATTCCTGTTGGTTCTATTTCATTCCAGAAACTCAGGCGGTTCAACGGTATGGTTGAACATGGGAAATAGTGACTAGAACCTCATTCACATAGAAGAACAAAAGTATTTGAAAATTGGCATTTGTCGCCCAGCATTGTTTATATAGTTATGTAGGTACCGTTCCTAACAAATCTACCAAAAGAGGCAGAAGCTTCGTTATTACTTTCAGGAGGTCAACACTGTTGTCTTCTTTTTTAATAAAATTTCAAGACATTTTTAGACCTTTCTGAAGAAATTTGGTTCCGTGTCTGTGTGTACGTTGTCCGCAAATCCTTAGGACGCGCATTACTTCCACCAGTTTCGTGGTGAGGATTTAGCCCTAAATGGTTTCCCATGATGATCATAGCTAATCCAAAGGTAGCGTCTACGCAAGCGCAAACTAACAAAAAAATCAACATAATATACATAGTAAAAATTCTTAATGTTGATTATTGTCAGATTAGACAAAAATATATAAAAAGCTAGGTATGTGCCACACCCACTTAGCAGGCGTTTTTTGAATCAGTCAGTTAATAATTTATCGATTGCTTCGTATGATTTCAGAACCTTGAAGATCTCTTGGACAACAAATCAGATTTGTCTGACAAGTTGATGCAGATTGGGGACTCGATCGTCTATAAATTAGTTCAGTGGACAAAACGGTTACCATTCTACCTGGAGCTACCCGTAGAAGTAAGTTAAGAAAATTATTAGGTTAATGTTTTCAAATTACGGTGCGATCTGACCAAGAATGGAACGGCGCACTGAGTCAACCTCTCCTTCAAGACGGTTCGGTAATGAGGGTTAGCATCCTTGATCTTTTATTACCTACCCGCTCTTAATTCCCCCAATAATCCTATAATGAGCCTTAGGTATTTCAAAGAAAATAAAGTTTTAATAGGTCTAACGTAGCGATAAGCGTATGTTTGAGAATTTTAGGTTTGTTCCAACTGACACTGTGTAGTTTGAACATAAACGCACATTTTGTGTTTATGTTCAAATTTTTCCTGTTCCATCCGGTTTTGTGAGCTTTTGTGAACAACTGATAAGAACTTGAATTCTGTTCCAACTGCCTGTGCAGATTGAACACGAACTTCGAAATATTCGCCTATTACGTCATACTGCAAGACTTGAACTATTTTGAATAATTCAATATCTCATTCTCATATCTCTCGGTGGGTAGGAGGTATTCATTCATTTTATTGTTGTTGAATTTGTTTTGCTATTTTTTTCAACTTACATCCCTTCTCTATGTCCATTCCTTCTCTGAGAATTGAGGATAGGTAGTACTTTCATTATTATACGTAAGTACCTTCCTATTGCTTTACTAAGTATATTTACAGTTTGTTGTTGACTGATGTTTGTGGGGTTAGAGGATTTCCTCTCTTACCATGTACGTCTGATTGTACCTCTGTATGCGACTCTACCGCTCACTTACCCATTTTGGTCCCTGATTTCAGGTGCACACGAAGTTATTAACCCACAAGTGGCACGAGCTGCTGGTACTCACCACTTCGGCCTACCAAGCTATTCACGGGGCCAACAAGCCTGGGAGCGTGGCGTCTGATGGCACCGAAGTCCATTTTACCCAAGAGGTATGTACTGTGTGTGAGAATACTTTTTAGTCTAGTAAAACTCCCCAATAATTCAAGGGTATATAACCTAGAGAAAAGAAGTAGGTAGGTACAACATACCTACTTAGGTACTTTAAGACCTGCAGTTGATTGAATTTTCCTGCTTTCTCGCTAACGAAAATAGCCCTTGTGTTCATAAAGAAGTCGAAAAATTGTTTGTCCTCTTAAATATAAATCAAGTAAAAACAGAACAAAAAACACTTTACAGATTGATACAATGGAATAATATTTAAATCTTCACTAGCCTTGCTCGCGTTTTAGAGCATTCTGAACAAATCCGTCTGTCTCATGGGAGAAGGAGAAGGTCTCCTTCCTGGTCTGTCTGTTCAAAATCGTTTCCTTGCCCTGGACAAAACTAAAAGACTTAAATTCGTCTGTTTTAATGAGACTATCCAGAAATGCATCACAATCAGACCAATGATATTGTACGCTCATACGAAAACGTGAAAAAATGTCCATTATAGACAAGCAAGATTTAGGTAGGTACATACCTAGGTACTAACCTATTCTTGATCGTGAAGATGTTTCTTTCAGCTGGAAAACGTCAACGTGATCGAGATTTATTTTAGTTAGGTAGGTACCTATCTGCAAAACAATTTCAGTGATCTTTGAATGATGATTTCTGTGCTGTTCGCTCTAGTCCCCTCTCCCCTCCCCACCACTCTATGCTATTCACACTAGCAATCAAGCCGTTGTGTCAGAATTTGTCGTCCTAGAACGTGATATTTCTAGCTCATTCCTACCTTCCTTCATTTGGTTGTTCATGATTGCAGGTGTCCAACAACTTGTGCACCCTCCAAACGTGCCTGACGTCGATGATGGGGCGGCCGATCACGATGGACCAACTGCGGCAGGACGTCGGTCTGATGGTCGAAAAGATCACCCACGTGACGCTCATGTTCAGACGGATCAAGCTCACGATGCACGAGTACGTCTGCCTCAAAGTCATCATCATGCTCAACTCAGGTCAGTCGTCCGCAGGTAAATACCAACCCAACTTCGTAATTTCGTATCATATTTAATAGAATTTAAGGATTTCCTTCAGATGATTGGTTACGGCTCGTCAGGGTAGTAAGATATGTGACGATAAGTGTGGATATGTGTGGATTTATAGACGGTCCTCGAGTTTCAAGGAAACCTTGAGATGGTCTTCAAGGATTCCGAATTCGTATTCCACATTTCGAGGAGATTATCTCAAGGTCCCCTTGGAACTCGAGGACCGTCTATAAATCCCGCTCTAAATCACACCTTGACAAGATTCTATTGAAGTGAAGCGAAGGCGGCTTACCATTAAACCAAATACAAATGACAAAAACTGGAAACTGTAAATTCTATACGTCGCGGGCGATTCAAGGAGGACTCTCACTATGATCAAGTACCTAATTAATGGATCTTTACAGACATTTAATAGTTCAGTTATATTAGTATATTCTCCTCGTGAGGAAGATTACCTCAGGGCTCCCTGTTGGAATTTCTTTTGATTTCGATTTTTGGAGCTTCCGAACTACTGATGACTGATGATTCATTTGAAAAGATGGCGTTGGGCATAAAATAATGCGAACTGGAAGGGCCAGAGGGGCTCAAGAGGAAAAAACAAAAATTCGTTCAACATTACTAAAGATTGGGTTGAGAGCGGGCTGTAGTTCAAACATGGGGAAAATGCCTAAAGATAATGGCTGCTTCTGATTCTAATGTATGATGAGGAAGAGAAGGGAGAAATCAGGCTCGCCACAACACTAGGTGACACTAATGAAGTAATGAAGTAAAAAATATAGTGCTCAGCGGTTATCAAAAACTCGATTAATAGGTCCTAGGACATAACACGAAATACGAGTGTATTCCCAGTCCCGACCAATGCCATCCTTTATCGTGCGATTATTGATTTATAGGCAGTTTGATTTCGGTATTTGGAATATAAAAATTTATCATTTGGTTTAAAAAAAAAAATTGTTTGACACCTTAGAATAGTATTTTGTTGTTTAAGCAGCAACATGCTATAACTTAGTTGTTGACCAAAATGAGTTACAGGTCAATCTTTATTCAAATTTTCCCACCCGATCGACTGGTGAACGTAGTTTCGTGAAAAAACCTCTCGCTGCGCCGTTATTGACAGTTTTGCCAACATGATACAATTCAACTTGGTTATCAACATGTTTGTGATTGTGATAAGTCAGCTGCTTGACAGCGCCAAGCAAGGAAGGTGGACGAGGTTTTACCGTTTCTGGAGTTATCGCAAAGTGTCACCGCAAATTGTCACCGGCAGTTTTTTGTCTCTCCTGAAAAGCTGGGGAAATTTAGTTATTGCATGTTGCTGCTTAAACGACGATTTCTCGCTTTAAATGAACTCGCGATTGAATCTTAGCTAATAACAGACAAAGGAACGATGATCCTTTCAGGCACTCAGGGCAGTTTTTATCTTATTTTTTGACATCCTTATTCAACTCGCGATTTATGCTTACACCAATATTTGGTTTATGGCTAAGGCATTTTTAGATTTTTGAAAATTCAAATCCATGGATTCCCATGGGTATTCATTTCTAGTTTTCCTATATCTTCATACTCGTACAAATTAACTACTTAGGTACGTATTCGTGAATGGCAAAAATTGTCTCCTCCAATAACGTAGATTAGTTCTTCTGCTTTATTCGCTCGGTTTATACAAACTATACCTAATTTATTCATGTTATTCGCTGGTTATATGGTAAAGGCAAATTCCCCCAATGACCAGAACTGGGGAATAATTGTCTGCCTTTCGACATCTAATAGTCGCCGATTTTAACATGGTCAGATCACCAAGGCCTTTGGATTTAGATGAAAACCCAAATTGAACGAGAAAAAATATTCTCCAACAAATAATCAGTTGTATATAATCAATAGGTTGGTGCCTCTTGCGCGTAACACGTCAGTGTGTTGAAAGATGTGTATAATACACCCGTTCCGAAATCGTTCATAGCATTTCTAGCCGTAGCCATTTGATTATATTCAAGTACGAGTATAACAATTTGTATTCAATTTTTGCGTTTGCAGCAGCGCGAGGAGGCACGACAGAGCTGGAAGCCATCCAAGAGCGCTACATGACGTGCCTGCGAACATTCGTCGAGCACACCGCACCCAACCAACCCAACCGATTTCATGATCTCCTTGTTCGACTACCAGAGGTACCTAACAGAAGAGAGTTTTACAGGGCAATGCACATTTCGTGGAGAATAAATTGTCAATTCTCATTTTTTTAAATAAAAAAAAAACTGAAAGAAAAAAATCTCAGCCAAAAAATATAAATGAAGCCAAAAGAAAAAAATTGAGCCAAAAGTAAAATGAGTCAAAATTTAAAATAATAATCTTGCCAAAAATGAGCCAAGAGCCAGATGAAATAAAGATGAGATAGATAAAATGAGCCACATGTAAAATGAAGCCAACATTTAGCAGCATAGAAATATTCAAGTGCAAGCTTTTGATTTTTTTGCAAGATGTTGTGACATTACTTTTTATACACAACTAGGTAGGTGCTTACACAAATAAAATTAATGCCTAATTTTCTTCACGAACAAATTATTAACGAACTACACATACCTACTCGTACACTCAAATTTCACCGTTGAGAATCCGCAAAAAATGGGCGGCCTTTAACTCTTTTGTAATATTACTAACATTTTGGTGCAAATCTGGATGTTGTATGCTATCTTCAAGGCACGATGTTGTCTGGAGTGACACACGGAAAAAAGCTAAACTTCATCTAAAAACAACACAAAACGTACGGTTCTTCGGTTTGAAATATTTAGGACAAATTCTTCCAACTTGCGATTTAAAAAATCGTTCTACATATTTATCTATTGATTTCATGTACTCGTAAGTACTACGATTACATGTACTCGTAGGTGGGTAACTTCCAATTGGTTGATTGGGTTGATTGTGTCCTCTTCAATTTATTCAAGAACCAAACCAAAAATTGTGTCAAGAACTGCACTTGAATTTTTATCCTTCAAAGAAATGTATCCTCCTTGCCACAAAATCCATAATATGCCACGATTTATAGAACAATGTAGCAACGTGCATTGCCCTAAATTAGACTAAATATTTTGTGTGTGCTTTTTTTTTCTTCCACAAAGCCTAAGACAGCCAGGACAGTCGATACCTACCAACCACAGGATGATTTGATCCCGACCTTACAGTCGCACCTCCCAAAACGGATCTTACTTTCTCCAAAAACTTGGGACCTTCCCTAACAGAAAATATTATAATCGATACTTTCTTTCATTTTCTGATACTTACTTACTCTTATTCGACATGTAGGCATTTTGAGATGTAGGTATTTCAAATATTGTAAAATCATCAACCTAGCGCGTGGGCGCTTTTATTGTTACTGTTAATATGTAATTGCTGTGACTGTTGGCATTGTTAGAGTTCTGTAAAGATGCAATAAATTAATGGTGACTTTTAAATGAAATTCGGCTGTTAATATTAATACGATTTGATCGACTTGATTTCCTTTTTTCTTTCTTTTTGTTTTTACTTTGATTTCTTTTTTACGAGAATTGAATAGTCCTAGTAGTAGCATAACAGATCCGAATGTTCAAAAATTGACGGGGTCAAATTTACAGTTCTTAACACGATGTTAATGGGCAATTATCGTGTATAAGAAAGTTACTTAATGGGGGTATTGAACATTTAATTAGTCTCCTCGTGAAAAAATTGAAAGTTGAGAAAAATAAGTTGCTTTTTGGAAATAGTATTATATTCATCTGAAGGATTTGATATTTTGAAATAACCGCTCGATGACGTAGTACCTCAAATGCGCGGTGATTGGATAAGGCCTGGCGATTACGGTCGGTTAGCCTCGTCCAATCACTGCCTCCCAATGGCCTCATCTCACTGCACTACGTGATCGCCAAATTTTTGAATTCTTTTCTCCGATTTTTTTTTTTTAATTCCGATTATCAAACGCCTCTCAACAATTAGAAAAGGCATAAATTCTCGATTCCAAGCTATTTTTGTTCATATATATTATTTTCATAAACTTTTGAGAAAAAAATAAATTCATAAACCATGATAATTGCCCATTCCATTAAAAATACTTAGGTACATATTTAAAAAATCACGCTTTTTAAAAACCACGCTAGGTAAGTACTTAGTTGGAGTATTTCCTGGAATCCAGCGGCTTCTTGCACCCCTAAGGTATCTACCTAGTTGTATTGTTGGACGAAGTAAGTCGACTTAACTTCCTTTCCTGTTGGTGATGAGATACGTTTCTAGTACTACACAACATACTCGACACCTTTTATTTATTTGTTAATTTATTTTTTGTTTTTTACATTTTCATACATTTACCTACGTACATCGATACTTATTTCCCTCTGAGCGTGCGACGCAACGTCTACCACAATACCTGACACGTAGGGACCCACTCAAAGCCAGGACACATCATTTACGTGGTACCTACCTCGTAGGCACCTATATTACATTTAAGAACGTCTTACTCTTCTTCTTATTTCTTATTCTTCTAATAGTTTTAAATTTTCTTTTTATATGTAAGTTTAATTTTACGAGTGTTTCAATAGTACTAGTGATTATTGACCTTAACTGGTTATTTTTTATGTTTAACAAGAAAAACACACTAAAAAAACTAAGTAAGTATTCTTCATGGGTGGATAACTGAAAGACATTTATTTTCCCTTGACTCGCCTTCTAGTGACATGACGTCAGTTCTACTGATGTTTGTTTTTTCCCCTTGATATCTTGATAGTGGCATCATCATCAGAGTTTTATTGTTGGGTTCAGATTCAGATCATCATTAATCTGCTCTACTCGAACTTGGGACCCGTTATACGACCTAAAACCTTGCTTGTAAAAATTACTTTCTCAGCAAGAAAAATGAAAAACGAAAAATAAATCGCAATCATGAAAATGAACTCTGATGATCACACTATCGAAATAATACATTTTATATAGTGGGAAAACAAACATGTAGAACTGAATACTTTTTTACCCTCATCATTATATACTCGTACCTATATAATCGCTCGTTGAGATCAATAGTGGGACAACTCAAAATTGAGCCTTGTCGCCAGTTGTTTTTGAATTTTGAGTTGACACTATTGAGTTGATCTTAACGTGCGATGTGGTTGTATAACCACAATTTGGAATCCTTGTACCGCAATATGAAGCCATTTTGATAGTTGGAGAGTGAAATGGTGTTTTTTATTTTTTGTTTTTTTGTTTGAAAATTCAACTGGCGACAAGCGCCTCTTTCTCAACTTTGAGTTGTCCCACTATTGGTCTCAACGTGCGAATATTCATATTCTCATTTTGCTTCCTCACTACTGAAGGAAGCCTTATATTCGTGCGGGCATTCGAACAAGTTGTGTCATCCATATTGAAAAATTTCACACGATACTATTGTTCCGAGGGCTATGCAATTCATAGGGGACCGTCTAGGGCGACTACATTATTGTTTCGTTAATTTATTAAATTTATCCCTCGACTCCAGTTATGACACCTGTTAAAACACATTGATTTACTTTCTTGTTCTAGTACAAAAGTGTCGTGTTAAATAGTAATTTATGTCCCTATTAAATTGTGCCTACCTAGGGATCTCATGAATAGGACAACCCGCTAAACAACGCATAACACGCATAACAATCCATAAAAATGTCATCAAAATCCGATCCTGAGTTTAGAGTTTGGAAGCGTTTAGAACAAATTTCGCTACGTGTTTATATGGCTGCGAGTTATTATGTAGGTATGTATGCATTTATGTGCCTTTGGCCAATTTCTTATCCTAGGCAAAACTCCGAAACTTATGGTCCGATTTTATGAACAAGTATAGTGATTGTTGTGGTTGTGCCCTAGATGGTCCCCTATGTGTTTCAGCCCATTCGTATCGATGACACTCGGCGCATGCGCTAACGTGAATTTCCTGAAACATACGGCAACAAGACTGTTCGGAAACATCCAGTCGTGGAGAGTCGGACAATTTTCGAATTGAAAATTGAGCTCACAGATGTACTGAGCCGAAAATTTATTGAGCTCCTAGATCAGCTGTGTTGAGAATTGAGCTCTCAGATCAGCTGGCTCAAAAATTGAGCTTTCAGATCAGTTGAGTCGGAAATTGAGCTCCTATATCATCAGCTGAATCGAAAATTGATCCCGTCGACCAGCTGAGTCAAAAATTGAGCTCTCAGATCAGCTGTAAACCAAAATTTCATGTAAAGGTGAACGGGAGAGACGTGTGGCTGAGTGTCAAGTTTGGGCGCTTCCAGGATTGAAAATACTTTTTGATCCATCATTTTGTTCAACAGCTAACTCTATACGTTCATGTTACAATGAACGGGGAAGCTATACTGCTCACCCAACTTGGCAGACTTTGTTCTTCTTACGATTCGCTTCTAGTTGTATCATGTGGTGGTATGGGTGGACCATTTTTCGTCTGGAAAAACTCTTCATTTTTGGAGTCACTGGATTATTTTCCTTTTCATTACTTAGATACGTTTCGTCGCGACATCAGCGACTTCCTCAGCCGGTATTATTTTCAATTGTTGCCCATCAGCTTACGATTTTAAAAGGTCAAAGGGTGCTCTTGGTACCTTGTATTGATGATATAATGTGTGTGGTGTTCATCATTATCTAAAACTTATCCGAATCAGTTCTTCAGGTTTCTCAGGTTGTGCACACTCAGGACCATACATAGGGGGCATTTAAAGTACAATTTTGGAAGTTAAAAACAGGTAAAAACTACTTAAAATAGGAATGAATGAATGAACGAATGAATAATGTTTATTCAATGAATAATGAAAATAAGATACAACTGGTGTGTATGGTAACACTACAAAAAGAAAATACATTTAGAAAAAATAAATCTGGTACCGGACCGTAGGACACATTTCATTATAAAAGGTGAATTTCTGCATGGATTATGGGAAACCTGAAGAACTGATTAGGATAAGTTTTAGATAATGATGAACACCTGTGTCCTATGGTACAGATTTATTTTTTCTAAATGTATTTTCTTTTTGTAGTGTTACCATACATACCAGTTGTATCTTATTTTCATTATTCATTCAATAAACATTATTCATTCATTCATTCCTATTTTAAGTCGTTTTTACCTGTTTTTAACTTCCAAAGTTGTACTTTAAATGCCTTCTATGTATGGTCCTGAGTGTGCACAACCTGAGAAACCTGAAGAAATGATTCGGATAAGTTTTAGATAATGATATCATCAATACAAGGTATCACGAGCAGATAACCCAATGGAGAGGGTCCTTTTAAAATCGTAAGCTGGTAAGGAACAATTGAGAATAATACAGGCTGAGGAAGTTGCCAATGTCGCGACGAAACGTACCTAAATATTGAAAAGGAAAATAAACCAGTGACTCCAAAAATGAAGAGTTTTTCTAATTGTAGGTACATACTTAGAAGTTCATTGAAATAACCCTGTCCCTGTCTATTAGGAACCTAGGTAGGTACATGTGTAACATTATATCTCTTCCCCAATATTTCAGCATTCCAGGGATTCGGTAGATAGTACCAACGTGGGTAGGTACCACACAACTACCTACCTGGGCCAAATCCCATCTGTTTATACAACATTTATTCAAACAATATTGTAACCTTAGTTTATGACCTTGATTCATTACCGCCTATACCATCTATATAATTAAAATTCGATCCCTCAATTCTGGTTTATTGGGTAGAAAAAAAATAATACATTTCATTGATATTTCATCAATCCGTGAATGTCCTTCTATAATTTATTCTTGATTTTGTTTTCTCAGGTTCAATCTGCAGCATCGCTTCTTCTTGAGAGCAAAATGTTCTATGTTCCTTTCCTGCTCAATTCTACAATACAGAGGAAGAGAGAATTCTACTACATAGATAAAAGAGATGAATCCTAATTTTTTCTTTTGTAAATTAGTAGGTACGTTATCTGTTTTAAATGTAACAAAGTGATGACAAAAAAGTATATAAAAAATGTTATGTATGTTTATTGTATACCTGATCGCTGATTGTGTGTGCAATAATCATACTTTTGTACATAATATATAAAATATTACATGTTTGCTACGTTGAGCATGTGGGTGGAGTGAATGAGACGTGTTATGTGACCAAAGTTAGAGAAAAAGTTTAAAAAAGATGAGATAACAAAAAACTCGAAGTTTTTGCCTTAAGTCCCTTTTGAAGCTGCAGGAGGATTAAAAAAAATTTATTCCTAATGAAAGTTTTGTTACCATTTTTCGCGTTATCGTAGAGCGCCAATTTCTTGTTAATAAGTTGTTTTTTTTTTCAAAAAAAGGCGTGGTCATCTAGTTATTCGAAGAAAAAACACAGATCGTTAACCAAGATGCCATTTGTTTGTGTGGAAAAATATCTCTAAGCTTTTCGTAGTCCTCATTTTCCCTCGAAAACGTTTTGAAAAAATGAACTAAGTCGTCAAGTTACCATTTTATAAATTCAGGTTTTGATTTTTTTTAATTTTTTTTCTTGTTCCTTTTAGAAAACTGTAAAGTTTTTCTTCGAATTTTTCGATGAAATAAAAAATTGTAATGCCTTGTAAATAGGTATGTATTCCTGTAAAACCTCGTGTGCACAGCAGATGGGGTTGTTCCAAGCACGAAACGATTTTGTGGATTTAAAATAAATAAAAACAAAATGTAAACTACAAAACGACAGTTTTCTCCATTTTAAGTAACTACTGGCTGTTTTTCATACTGGCACGAAAACTTAATTATTTTCCGTTGGTGTCACTTGCGTACTTACGACATTTGGAGATAAGCTTGAATTTATCATTGCGTTATGATTATATAAATTATTTGATTAAATGATTCACTCACTCTTTTTTTTGATATTCATTGTTAGCATGTTGACAATATTCAGTTACTTGTGAGGTATCTAACTATTCAATACAATAGCGGAAAAATGGGGCGTATTCATTAATAATGATTCATTTTGACTTAGGAAACTGAGTAAGGTTGACCTGAAATTCAAACAAATTACGTATAGAGCCAGACTAGTCATCTTACGAAGTGGCTATAAAAATAACAAAAATAAAGCGATAGAAAGGTTGGTTTCCACGATATGAATACCTACTTGTAAACAAAATTCTGAAAAATGAAAAACAATATTACCTGTTATTAATTTTATTTTTGACTTGTAAATATTAGTCGTGTATATGAATGAATAAAATTGGCTTGAGGCTTCCAACTTTTATAATTATTGCTCTTTCAGAAGACCTATCCCGTTCTTATTAATATAGGTATCATTGAACATTATTACCAATTATTCAACTATTTATATGAAGTCAAATTGATCAACGATAATCTATGAGTGATGAAAAATCCACGATGTTGATAGGTAAGTACCATACATTGGTTTACATGCCGTTTTGGCTATAACTACCCACCAATAGGAAGTGAAATGTACCTACGTAAACTGCCATACCGATGGCGTAACTATTAGATTTTATGAAAACGAGTAAATACTCATAGCATTCTGTTTTGGAGCAGTCGTAAATGCACAAGTGCGCTAATAAACACTGCCATTCGTGCCAGTATCAAACCGGACAGCTAAATGAAAAGTAGTTTTTAAGGTAGCTATGTAATTCCTTTCAGTTGTCAAGTACAATTTCAGTTCAAATTAAAGTTATTTTACTGATTCACCAAACTGATGTAGGTTGTGTATTATTATGTATATAGTTGAGATACATTTTTGTTATAATTAACTGATAGAATTTCAAATGTTTTATCGTACAGTATTGTCTGAATTAAATAAAAAAAATGAATAATTTAGTAAGAGAAATTACCTATTATCGGCAATATTTCTTTGTCTAGATTTTAGTTTCTTATCCGACTGCTTTGCAATGATGCGTTAAAAGGAGGAAATTCTAATTGCAAGTCTGTTGCACACCGCATAATTTTTATTTTTGATTACCTATGTTACTAGGACCTCTAACTCCATTTCCGCATCACCACTAACACTAGTGTAGATAAGTGTTTTTAATTACCTACTGGCTAGTTCAAATTTATAACCGCTTGAATTCACACATTTTTTATCTTCCAGACGGTATGCATTTTGTCATCCAAAGAATCACCAGTTTTAATGTAGAATCCTTCTAAAATACGGTTAATATTAAGATTTATCGTTATAATGATTGTTTTCTTTTTGCAATAGTTTGTTATCTTTTTATTAATTTATTCATTTTTTAGTTCAAATATGTCTTAAAAATGAGCTTTAACAAAATAAAGCGTGAAAAAAATGAATAATTTCAAGAAAATGAGCAGTTTGCTTTGTACGTTCATTGTTCGAATTGCTCACCAAGCAATTGTGTTGTGTCCGTTGAAAAGAATTATTTTTTGCGTAAATTGTGCCTTCAACCCTGAAGAATAATGTTTCATTCACCATCATCCCTGGAATTCCTATTAAATTTAGGAAAAATTAAAAAACACAAGTTGGCAAATCGTACCTACTCATCTAGCCATCGCGATATCTCATCGATAGGTGGATAAATAATCAAATTAAAATGAAAGCAGGTAGATGAGAAGAGAGAACTATTTTTTGAGTGCCTCATATCTTGGAATTGCCAAATTACTGGAATTTTCCATGATTAATTAATTTTTTTGACTCTTGGACGTTTTGAAACCAAAGTTAAACCTATTTAAAAAGAGAAGAGCAACAAACCAACTGCTAAACATTTAGCAGTATTTAAAGAAGTACTTACCTGCTTAAATGAATATTCTGCCAAAAAAAAAAAACTTAAAGTAAGTACATAACTATGATATTTGTCGTGGGAATTATGAATGCAAAACTTTATCTTACCTTTTAAAGAAACCCAAGATTCATGGTGAGTAGTGAAACCAAGCCATGGGAGTTGGGGATGAGCCAAAATGAGCTGGGCAGATAAGTAGGTACTTTGGGTCCAATCATGTGGTCTTAGATGAAAAGAAGATAGGAAATTGTTCTGAACTTCACGGTTTTAACTGGTTCAGTGAATTGTGAGGTTATCGGGCCGTTGTATGTCCTGTTATTGATTTCTCAACTATTGGCGAAATAATGTGAGTAGTAGATTATGAAATAGGCTGTACAAAATATTGGATCACCAGTTCATCACTGATCCCTACTGACGAACTTATATACCCGTGTGTCCGTCGATGGACCGTCGATTCTAGGTGAAGGAAGAGGATGAGAGCATTCTCCTGTAGGTAGTACCAACCCAACAACCGGACCACAAACCTACCCATAGTTTTGTAAAAAAAAAAAAAAAAAACTCCATAAAAATCAGTCCAGTAGTTTGGGCGGGCATCCACCATCCAAATACAAACACCCTTCATTATTATTATTAGGTAAGTTGATGAAATATTTATTCATTATCCTTTTTAGGTAGGTATTCCTAAATACGTAGGACCAGTAAAATTCCATTTCACATCGTACTGATATTCACAACTGCTGAATAATTTTCAAAATGTTGTCTTCCACTTTTTGAGGATTCCTATGTACCTACCTGCCCAAAAGGCAGTGGCGTAACTAGAAATTCTGCGCCCCCCTGCGAACTTTTGAAATGCGCCCCCTCTCCCCTCACCCGAAACACACACACACACACATTGTATTTCTTTCCTATTGGAACGCCCGTAGAATGAAAATGGACATAATATACTACACTATTATATTTACAATATAATCATGCACCGATAATGCTTGTAGTTACATTTACATTATGATAGATAGGTATGTATGGTATTTATTTGTAGATACACATATACAGATACAGGTGCCCACCGGCGCCCCCCCCCCCTTCCCCAGGCGCGCGCCCCCCCGCGCCGCAGGCCCTGCGGGCCCGTTGTTACGCCACTGCCAAAAGGTACACGAAAACTAGGAACACAAGATACTGAATCAACAAACCTGTATTAAATATTCTTTCGAAATTTGAAAAGGGGAAATTATTGTTCACCTCCCCCAGGGACAGTTCAGCCCTAACTACCCCACCCAACTATATTAAATAGGGAAGTGTACTTAACTTGCAGTCGGTTGGGTCCTTAATGAATGGACCACCCTTTCTATCTCCGTTATTAGGAGGTTAGACCAAAAACTTAATTTTTTGTGAGCAATTCAACCACCACATTTTTGCGCGTTCAGCTCATCTTCGTGTTTCCATATGAGAATCAATATTTTGTAAAACAGCTTCGATTCTAAGCAAAATTTCATGGGAAAATGACCCGTCACTCGACATTCGCTCAATAACGAGGGCAAAAACGCTCAAAATGTGAACCAAACGCAAAGAATCGAGTTTGGAAGTGTAGTTAACTAAGTAGCGAGTATTATTTACATGATTTTAATGCGTTTTTTCACGCTGAATATTCAGTGATATTCATTTCTCGATTCATTCCTCAAAATTTCAACGTTTTCAAAATGAAATTTCTGGAATTTTAAATTTATTTTGATTTTGATATGATGATCGCAAATCACATCATTAACATCACACTATTGTTCAGCGTGAAAAACACACTAAAATCATGTATAATACTTTGTAGTTAACTACACCTACAAAACTCGACTTTTTGCGTTTGGTTCACATTTTGGGCGAAGTCCTTTTTTATAATTTTGAGTGACGTGTAATTTTCTCATGAAATTGAAAAAAAATTTCATGAAAATTTGCATTTTCTCACGAAAATTGTGCGTTCATTCGAAAAAACAAAGTTAATGCACCATAGCGCGCCACTGTAGCGCGAAAAATGTGATGGTTTAAGTCCTACCAAAACATCCCTGCGATTTGATGTTCAGTTTTGTCTAACCCTTCGAATAACAGGGACCACCCTTTATATACCGATAACCTACTTATTAACTCGAACAGAAGGTTCGAAACAGATATTTCTCACGGCGGGATTTATAGGCGATACTCAAGTTTCATGGAGACATTGAGACGTCTCCAAGGATTCCTTCAGCCGAATCCGTATAGTCGATCAGTTCCTTGAATCGAGTAGTCCTCAGCTCGAAGAAACCTTCACTGAAGTTCTGTCTATTAATCCTGCCCTTAATGTTCCTCTTCCGAACCTCCTCTTCGAGGTAGTAAGTAGATTTTCGGTTTTTGTCCCTTCAGATTCTCCTCACACGTTGTTACGAGATAGGGTAGGTAAGATAGTCCAATAAATTGCCTATTTAAAAAAGTAAATACCTAGGTACTTAGACTATCTGGATTCATTTCTAAACTGGTGCAATTTCAAAATTTTCTCTCTTAGACAGCCTCTAGTTCTTTGTTCACAACTCTCAGCTAAAACTTGAAGTTCAGATCCACTCATAATATTTACCATGAAAAATACACGATGGCAAAATGCAATTTCATTCATTCTCTAATGATTTTACACCCTCTTCATTCCAACCTTAAAATATAATAGTTGATTCGAGTTAGTAGGTGATATTTCTGATTGAACATTATGTTCAGTGGCTGAACTGGCGGCACAACTCACTAATAATAGTTAAAAGACGACCTCATGTTTATTGTGGTTGCCATTAGCGAAAGACTCAATATTGGTTGAACTGTGTCTTAAAACTCAGACTTTCTTTATTAATTAGTGGATATTTCTTTCAAAAGAACTTAAATAAGGAAAAAAAATACAAAATACAATTAAAGGAATAAGAGACTGACATTGTGACTGCCACTATGAAATAAACTATGACGTAGATACTGTATGTTAGATGTGTAAAGATCAGTCCATTTTACTATTCAAAAATAATAAAATTTCTGAGCCATCTCTCCATCTGTGGAATATAAAAGTAACGGTGAAAACTTTATCCGGGAGTGATATATTTTTCAAAAATTTTATTTAGATCAATGAGGCCTATTTCCTGGAAATCCACTCTTTTTGTAACATAGGCAACGATATCTTTTTACACTGTAGGTTTTCTCGTAGGAAGAAAATAACTTTAAAAACTACTTTTTTCGTACCTATTTTCTGAGCAATACTTTGAACGGTGAGAGAAATTTTTCTCGTTAGCATTGCAAATTAAGGAGAATGTTGGTAACGAAATGAATATTAACTGTCCTTTGAAGGTTTCCATGAGAGTGATCCGTGTATTAGCACTTAATGTTTGAATTTTTTAAACTGTTTTTGTGTTCAAGTCCATTTCCTTATCCATGGTTTTGTTTTGTATTGAAAACGTTTTCTTTGCAGAAGCGTAGGTAATGTTCTTGATAAAAATGTCAAAATTGACAAAAAAAAATTCAACCCCAAGAAAATGAGAAATAACGTTGTAATTTTTATAGTTTCTTATATTTTGTATAAATGTGAGATAATATTTCATTGGTGCTAACAATGTATTGTGAAGAAAAAATGAAATAAAATGGTAGAACGTAAATTTACAAGTCTGATGACTCTAAACATAGAGTGTGAAGAACTTTTGTGTCTTATTCATTTGTTGAAGAATGCTAAGAAACAGTTCATGAAAAATACCACACGGGAACCCATTTTTTTAAAGCTGTGGGTTAACAATTAATTATAACTGCCTTTGAGTTTGATTCACTTTAATGATTATTGATTAGCAAAATTATTGTTGTTGTCATTTACAATGTACATATTTGAATGTCGTTAGAATCCAAACTAAATCTTTATTAAAGCTGTTTGGAGTTATGGTGGTTTATGTGAATTCATCCTGGTAGATCTACTTTTTATTAGAAAAACTGAGCTGGTAATGGGGGCCAAAATGCTGTAGGAAATCACAGGGTGTATAAAGGGAGGGTCGTAACTGGTTGGCAGGATTTATGTTGCGGTGTTATGATCCAGGGGTTATGATCCAGTGGTGAGGAATTTCACGGAAATATGAAAATGGGAATGTCAGTTCAAGGAATAATAAGTTTGATTTCCAATCGTATTGACTTTAAAAAAAATCTAGTAAGTTTCAATACTGCTCAATTTCAAGAATTTTTCGGTGATTTTTGACTATTTTTAATTTTTTGA
>JAEMON010000004.1:24867704-24878258 GCA_030264115.1 Lygus lineolaris
ACACAATTTTTTTAAATCTGTCAAGTATTGCAGGCTTCCCCTTTAGGTACCGCAGTAATATGGTCGTATATAACCCACTAGTTGATTACCTATGTCAGGTATCGGAAATAGAGTCAGAACTGAAAACACTCGCCTCTAATGCCCAGTTTTCGGATGATACAATTCCTTCATCAGGGCTCAAGGGCCGTATTAAATGTTGTGAAGGTTGACAACCCCACCGCAGAGCGAGTAACTATGAAGTGGAAGAACAGGAATCTAGGTACCTATGGAGAAGAAACTCCTTGCTTGTAGAATCAAAAATAAGAGTTAAAACAGCACCCAGTTAAACAACGATCAACAAACTAAAATATTCAATAGGAACTTGACATTAATTATACAGCCCTGATGAAGGAATTATATTATATTCCGAAAGCTTGGCAGCAGAGGTAAGTGTTTTTTGTCCCTATTCGCGATACCTGACATTTAATTAGTTGGTGCATCTATGCGATAGGTTGGCACCTAGCTGATAAATTATTTGTACCTACCCATGTACGGGGGTGTATGATTCGTTCACCATTGTTCTGGCGGTTTTACCTTTTCTCCAATCGCGGTGAAATTCGTAGGCGATAATCTTGGACCCAACTAAATCGTTTCATTAGGAACTAAATATTTCATGTGCATGCGCACACGCTGCCATTGGTCCGACAGCAATTAAATTCATAGGGGACCGTCTAGAAGTCAACTCGCTCTACTACTGCGTCCTTTCACTCCGCAGGGGAGCATAGGGCCTCAAACTCGCTCAATTCCTGTAAATTTAATCAAAATAGGACCATTGTTTCATACAGTTTTGCCTAGGACAAGGAATTGATCACAGATAGACAGACCCAGAACCAAAATTGCTCAGCAAGTTCTGAAATGCGTATGGCAATGTTGATTTTGGAAGACAATTTTTTCACTCTTTGACGATTATAAGGCTTATTTACCTTCGGTAGTGTGGAAGCAAAAGTTAGCCACAGAGGAATCTCAAAAACAGTTAGCCATGGAACTCAGCCCTTTTAGGCACATTCCTACCTTTTTCCCAAGAGTATGGGTTGAGAAAGCATTGCAATAAAAAAAAAATTAGTTTCTATTCATACATATTTTATTACATTATTTTCTTTTTGTTTTAAGAATTTTTTTAAATAATTATAATTATCTACCTATATAATAATATTATTATATTTTTATTTATTTGTTTAGGTATATTATACCTGCTCTGAAATTTATTGATTTTTTTAATGAAGAAATCTCTAAATTTTCAAAAAAATCTTAAATTTTAAGGTTTATATTTTATTGGGTCGATAGCCTATTAAATGGTGCCTTTTTTTAATCCGAAAATTAGCTAACTTGCAGAACAAGAAGTGCAAGTTTTAATCTTTGTTAACTACTACCTACACTGACTGATGGTTTCACATTAATTTTCAACATCAATTCACTATTACTACCAACAAACAACGGTCGTTATGTGTATTCAAATTTTTTGGGTCCTATCTATGTTTGACACAGTTACATAGATGACAAGTTTTCGTTAACCAAAGTTGTGATAATAGGAGTATTATATGACTTACTAGTGATGAGTCAAACAGAGTGCTATGTTGGGAGCATGTCTACTCATTTTGGCTGCCTTAGCACTGATCGGTACGGATGCTGAAGTCACTCGTGGTTACTGCAAGAAAGTTCAATTCGACTTTAAACAACCACAACAGGCCTTTTCGGATCTCAAGACATGTGTCGAACTCGACGAAAACCAAATGGATGAGTTACACCAAAGGTACCTACCATAACGTATTGCGGTGCATTATTTGAGGAGAGTTGTACATATCAGTACACGAAATATGTAAAAATGTCACAATAGATCAACTACGGTCTAAGTGACAAAGGGCCTGCCCCGTCCCAATTAAAAATTAAAAAAATTTAAAAAAAATGTAGAACGTAAAACATAGAGCGATGACATAACTAAAGACGGCATCTAACCCTCGGAAAAATCATATGAGAAAGGATTATGCATACCACGCAGTGGTGTATTGTTAAGAGGGGGCTGGACACTACCCAAAATGTCCTAAAAATTTCCTAGGGGATGGTGGAACTGACATTATTTGGTCTGCCCTCAGTTCCAATTAGGAGTGATATAATTTGGGGTTTTGTGGGTTATTTATTTACTGAGCTGGACTGACAGGCAAAACAACCACGCAATGTCCACACTCTTCCGGACTAGTGACACGGCTCCTTCTTGATTAACATAATTTAACCTATAGTCAAGAAGGCCAAGGGTTACAACGTTGCACTCTCCTCAGAGGGGACCAACATGGTTGTTCCCCCTACCACCCCAGCTCTTCAGTAGCACAAAGGCACATCGTCCCTTCCTCACCCACAACTAAACGGTTATATGGCAGTAATCATGACTAGGGGATGGTGGAACTGACATTATTTGGTCTGCCCTAAGTTTCAATTAGTAGTGATTTATTTGGGGTTTTGTGGGTTATTTATTTACTGAGCTGGACTTGATAGGCAGAACAACCACAGTGGTAGGGGGAACAACCATGTTGGTCCCCTCTGAGGAGAGTGCAACGTTGTAACCCTTGGCCTTCTTGACTATAGGTTAAATAAACTATGTTAAGGGGTCAAGGACCCATGTAATCCAGTTTTTCACATTTTTCTCAGCCAATTTTGATGCGGTTCGCGGCATTCTTCTTGTAATTCAATTCTCTAGGGAGAGCATCTATGTATAATTTTAAGTTCGTAATTTTGAATTTTACACGTCCTTTTTTAAAAGTCAAATTGGCATAAAGGCACATAGACTCCGTAGAAAATAAAAAATAGGAAGAATGCCGCCAACCGCATCAACATCCGTTGGGAATTGGTCGAGAAAAATGGAAAAAATTGTGCAACGCAAAATGGTGAGGGGAAGAAGTAGGGGGAGGTTATCTGTATTTTAAACTTATTGGTCCTAAGTAGTAATAATGTTATAGTAAGAGTTTTTATTAAACCCTTCGGTAACTGAGATTTAGGCATTTTTGAGGACATTTTGGGCTCCGTCCCTTGCCCCTTTAATCAAGAAGGAGCCGTGTCAAAAGTCCGGAAGAGTGTGGATATCGCGTGGTTGTTCTGCCTATCAGTCCACCTCAGTAAATAAAAACCCACAAAACCCCAAATAAAAATTTTCTACATCTCGGCTTTCAAAGAGTTTTTGGGAACTCTTACTATACTGCAGATTAACAAGTTAGAAAAAGCAATAACCTCCCCTTTCCCAAACCATTTTAGCATCGATCAATTTCGTATCGGGTTTATGCATTCTTTCTATTACTTAGGTATTCGATTCTGAAAAGCCGTCAACTCTATTGATACTTGAAATTCCAAATTTTATTTTTTTGAAATGTATAATGTGGAACAAAAGGCCCTCAGGATTTGAAAAAGAAGAAGAATGACAAAAACCGAAATAAATTTGGCACCTAAATTATTGGCTGAGAAAATGTTGAAAACTGTTCAACACTCCTCCGGTGCCTCCTTAACTGTGGGTAGGCAAAACCCGCACGAGCTACAGGTCTTGAAGGTGAGGTATATCTTGCACACCGCACATCATAAGGGTCCTGGGTGTCCCGCACATGCAGGCTGCAGGGTATCCCGTTTGAGACAGGATTTTTGATTTTTTAATTGAATACCGTGATTTTTATTTGCTTTATTAGCCATGTGCTGATTTGAATCTATAATACGAGTACAATGATGTCGGGATAGGTATTGTACTATGTAGACCACGTCTAGTCATCCTGCTCATAACAGTGGAGCATTTGGGGTCGAAAGCGGGCAAAACTCTGGAAGCCTGGTTACAAGCTTAGTGTTACTATTATTATTATTATTGATTCTTATGCATTATGAATTTCCTCATCTGAAAGGTCAAAGGAAAGTACTGCTTTCAGCAGAAAACCCAATTGCTGAAACGCCATCTTGAAATTGTCCTAATCGACATATCTGATCAATTTTCTCGGCGTTTTGGAAAAGTGTATGGAAAAGTGTAATAATAATAATAATATATTATAATAATATATTTTGTATGTATGGGTGTATGTACGTTTGTGTTACGTATGTGTATAATCACAATTGCGGCCCACTCGAAAATTATTAAAAAATTTCGATTTCGAGAATCGGTTTCTACATGTCTGAGGATGATGCAATAAGAATTTCAGCCCTCCAGGTAAATTAGGGGGAGAAAATATTCAAAACAGGTAAAAAAAACTTCGTTTTTATTAATTTTTTTAGCTTCTCGCAAACTGCTCTAACGATTTTGATGAATTCCACAGGAATTACTCTTCTTTCAAGTAAAAACAAGCTCCAATGCCCCTCATCACCACAAAAATATCCTGATAAACAGCCATTTTTGTGTATTTTAACGCTGATTTCGGCCCTAGGGATATTTTCGAGGAGATGAGAGGTATTGGGGCCAGTTTTTACTTTTAATTCCTGTGATATTCATCAAAGTCGTCAGATAAGTTTGCGAGAAAAGCTAAAAACGTGCTAAAAACGACGTTTTAGCGAACTTTCTAAGAAAATGAAGCTATTGCAATAGCTTCAAAATTACAGTAATGCAAGGAACATTATGGTATATTCGGAATCAGCGTGAAATTTCTTATAAGAATCACCCACCAAATCGGTTAAAATTATTCTTTAAAAATTTGCTCCCACAAATACAGTAGTAATTTATGGTTCCAACTCCGGTTTTCCTTACAAGCCTTTAATGATTTTAGGAAATTCTCAACTCACTTTCCCATTGAGACTAAACATTCAACCTTGCGTCAAATCTCTATGCAGATGATCCTGGCACTATCCCGAGAACATCCACTTGCAAGGAGACTGGAATAACTAGTCTTGCTCGTGAGAGTAGCAACTCCTCTTCATAACATAGCTCGTTCTCAATTTATTTTATTTTTTTACATAAATATTCCGATAACTACAAAAACATATAGTTACTTCATTGCGCACTTTTCCTTGGAGATGCGGTTACCAATGTATGTTATTTTACAGATTCGTCACCACTTGGGCGAAATACGCAGCCGACGCGGGAGTGGGAGCAGCAGTTCGTGTCTTGGAAGACCCCGAACTAAGAGAAGCTCTGCTCCCAGATGGCGCTTGGGACTCCCTCATGACCAGACCGGTGGCCAAGAGGGTCTCCAGGTCGCCGGAGTCCACCAAGCCGATTTTCATAGCCGAGATCACACTCGTCGTCGTGCTCGCTTTTCTGACCGCCATAGTCGCTGTTTGGACGCTCAAGCTGAAGTCTGCCGTTCAGAAAGGGCTGCCCACCGTGAGTTGACGTAAAACAAACCGATAGATTTTGGTAGAGTCAAATCCCTGCAAGTAAATGTCAAGTTTGGAGAAAGGGGTGTTCATCGACAAACTGACGTTTTTCAAAAGTACAATGAACAAACCATCGAGACGGTCCTCAGGATAAAATACTCGTACTTGTAGGTTATCGTTTCATGGAGCAGTGGACAGTATAATATTGCTTATTGACATTAGGATATAAAATAGAACAGAATATTATGTTTATTCAGAAATCAAAATACTCATACTTATAACTACACGTACAAGAGTTAGTAGGTGAATGAGGATAAATGTTAATGTAACGATGGGTGATTTGGGACCCATGTTGAGAATAGCGATCTATTATTCGGGAGCGGTGGATTTTTTTCTCCATTTCGAAATTGATAGGAATGACGCCGTCCCAAGACCCATTACTTACCTCCGTTGGTTGGTACGAACTAAATCACTCGCGACGAAGTTGTGGAAACCCATTTCAATAAAAAGAAAACGGAGTTAACTAGAAAAAACGTTGTCTATTTCCACGAAAATAATGAGTTACAAAGTTAAATCGATTTCGACGGTTAGGCCATCATCAGTAACAAACAATAACTGTTATTGTTTGTTACTGATGATGGCCTAACCGTCGAAATCGATTTACCTTGTAACTCATTATTTTCGTGGAAATAGACAACGTGTTTTCTAGTTAACTCCGTTTTCTTTTTATCCGTTGGTTGGCTCTAGTTACAAACCAATTTCAAAAAGAATAAGGACTAGGTAGGTACCTACCTATTACGATGAAGAAACGGGACTAATCTTTGCATAGACATTGCGGAAGCAAACGCCGATCAGCAAACCCATCACCCGCTATCAAAAAGGATCAAGCCTGTACCTATAGTGGATACCTTGTCAAATCAAGTGGCAGTTACCCCAACTAGAAAACTTCCCCAATGAACAAACCAAATTCCAGTCTTATAAAATTTGGACACCCCCAGCCTATTCCGATAATACCAGCGCGAAGCGTCGTCTTCTGGAAGTTTCTGAACTACTGATCAGTCACAATCTGATTCAATTTCCTTTTTTCTCTTAAACTAAATGACACAGCTGAGGGTCTGCCCTTACTTATCTAGTAGGTGCTGATAGCGGCACCCCAATAATAAGATAAATTCGAAAAATGGGCCACCGAACTGTTGTGTACCCTCAATGTTCCTCACATGGTAATCTAATCGAATTTATACATATGAAATATAAACACTAGTCGAACTGTAGAGGGCACGGAATATGGTGCGGTGTACGGTTACAGCAAAAACCCCACAAGCCAGGAGCATTATGAGCAAAAACCACTTAATTGGATTTAGTGATTATGGGGATCAAGGATCCTACTCCTATATCGATGGAAATGTCTGAAATTTCCCCCTGGGAGGGAGCACTGCCTGCATTATTGGGATAGGAGAACTATGAGAATAGAGTGGTCATCATCAATACCAAACTCTTATCATCCCTCATTATCCTTCATGTACCTGACCGTCTGTATCACCTGTAGCACTCACGATGCACCTATTATTCCAGGAAAATCCTGGAGCTTTTTTCAAGGACAGAAGTGGTTATACGTGGGAACCGGAGCGGGAGAGATTGTTACGCGATTATGAGCCCGATCACTGATTGGAACACCAACGAAGAGAGCTCCACTCTAAACATTGGCTGAATTAGTAAATAATTTTATTAAAGAAACGATCAGTTGGATGTATATTATTTAAATACTAGTCATTTATATAGTAGTGGTGGAAAATTTTCAGGAAAATGGTCCAGAAGGTTAAGACCCTCCTTCATTGCAGTAAGTTATGAAGGCGGGTGTCAGTTACTGTGGTGTGGATGTTTCGGTAGTCCTCAGCCTTCAGGTATAAAGTGAAAATCCGTTGTCTACATTGGTTTGTAACGTTCGAGGTTCCTAGGTACCTAATGAATGATTGTTAATTAGCTCGTGATTATTTAGCTGAGCATTTGAGAGCAGACAGTGCAACACACTCCTAACGCCCCTATTATACGTACATATTGCTGCTAGAATAGGTATATAGGTATACATACTCATACCTATCGTATCCGATACGAGTGTGTCTGTAGGACTGTATATTTTTTAAACTGACGAACATCAACACGATCATGACTTTACCTTAATATTATAAAGGCAATAAAAATAAATTCCTAGCAGTCGATCTTATATCAATCTAGCGTATGACTAATGATAGTAGACAGATATAGTCGAATACTTAGGTACTCACGCCCATCACTTGATAAATCACATAATGCAAACATGGTTAGTTATAGGCAAAAATTCGAATTTCGAGCTCAACAAGACACTCACCTTCTGAAAATAAATATTAATTGTACTATCCAAGATACTAGTTATTACTTATTATTATGTATAATGATGTAGTGTGCAAAATCGCTCACCTTTGAAACATTAAAAAAAGTAAAATAAACAACCATTTCATGCTAGATTTTCGTCCGTCTGCCGCTCCCGGCTTCGCGGACGTTATCAGATGTCCTCCGGAGGGAGGATCAGAATTCTGATGATTTCGCTCTGGCTACTCATTGCCTCATCTCCTCTAGTGGAGAGGGGATCGCCGACTGCCCGACGTGAAAATACTGAGATGTGTGGTCCCAGCCACTCAGGCGGTCACCGATCCAAGTACTAACCACGCCAATGATATTTTAACTTCGGTGATCTCACGGGAACTGGTTTATTCCACCAGATATAGGCCACCTTTGAAATATCATTGTCTTTCATACTAAATAGGTATCTATGTTAAGAGCAACATGACGAAAATTGAGTCATCAAGTTCAGTCAGTGTCGATTTTGTAAGCATAATAAATTTATTATGATGTTTTATAAGATAATGATAAAATATCCTCAGTGAGTGGGTAACAATTTGATTGCTTCTTCCGATTTATTAATGTAGGTACCAACTGTTACTGCTTGTAACCTATCGACATTGGTTTTCAGCAATTACTTAGCAACCTACGGTGTAATTCCGATAATAATTTTGATTTTTCATTTTTAAAAGGGTGAAAGAAAGAAAAAATGCCATGTTTTTAGATTTGTAGGTTACGTAGGAAACATCATCACCGATAGTAAGATAGAATCTCATCACAACGTATTTGGATGACTCTCGTGTTAAGTTGGATAGCCGTCATTTTAGCTTCCTCGATAGTTAAGCGTGCTGCAGGCGTTTACACTCAAGACTACTGCAACAAACTTCAGTTCAACTTCAACGACATACCGCGTACCTTGGCTGACTTCAGAGCTTGCAGTGAACTTGAACCAAGAAAACATCCCACAGAGCTCACACACAAGTTAGGAACAACAATTGGTTTATATTTAACGTTAATATTATTTAATGTTAATTAATAGGACAAGGTTCTGGTGAAGTTGGGTACAGACGAGAGTCATACGGTTAGCGCCAGAGACAGGTTATAAAGGGCTGGAGTACCGTACACTACTACAGTTTTTACTGGAATAATTCTGAAAGTTATACTTTGGTAATACTCACGTAGGCACTGAAAGTTAGAGGTCCCTTGAGGGGACGATTTGAAAATTGCATCCCCCTTTTTCTAGGTAGGTACCTACTCTTTTTTTCATCTCCTTTTTTCAAAAATTGAATCCCCTTTTTGGGAATGATAGAAATTAGTAGGACCCACAGTTTCGGTTCGTGCCAAAGTTTGTCATTTCGGTTCAGTAGTTTCGGAGAACGCGACTATGGCGGTCGGACATTTTCTTCTAAACACACTCTAAGCGCCAGGCCGAAAAAACAGGAAGTTCCCCCCAGGCCACTCCAGTTGGGCGTAGGTCACACCCCCAGGCTAACCCGTTTTTTTCAATTTTATTACATTTGTATGACCCTCTGTTACGTTTTTATTAATTTTTCTGCCATGATCAATATGTAATTCAGCCGAAATGGCGGTTGTATCAAATTGATACACCTGGCCTCTTGCTGTCAATTCATGTTTTTTCCCGGTCCAGGGCCAGTTTGTATACAGATACAAGTTATAGGATATTTTTCCCGAGTTTCCAGGGAGAAATGAGAAACAACATTCAACCGTTTATTGAAAAATTAGGAGTTGAGGGAAAAATACCTCATCTTCTAAAGGCATTTACCACAGTAGGTATCACAACAAATTTCAATCCAATCACAAAAATTTCAATCACGCGAATTTTAATCACAAAAACAACACGAGATAACACGAAATACGAGAGGGATAAGGAGGGTTACTGCGGTTGATAGCGACTTTGTTGCTTGTTGCTTATCAGGTTGTCATTGTTGTATTGTTTTCTCGGGCCAACGGTGCCAAGTGACAGTGTGAAGCCGGACAAGGTCACAACTCCAGTGAAATAAATGATAGGTAATCTTGCATTAGGATGCTATAAAGAGCTTCAAACCGACCCCCGACTCTTGCATCGTTTTGATACAATGGCCTCCTGGTGTGAACTAGGATTGTATCAGATTGATACTCGTAGCGCCTGGGTGACAACTTGATTGTATCAATTTGATAGGTATGTTAAGTGTTAATCCTAAACTTGATCTTTTCGAATCTTGACTTTCCTATGATTTTTGTCACCTTTCAATTCCTTTGTTTCGCTTTAACAAGGTACGTCCATGCTGTGTATTAAGTTGCCCTGTAAGTAGTTATTTATTTGAACTCTGACATTTACATGAGCAAAGAAAAACCTCGTCATTAAGCCCTCAAAAATATACTGTTGGTCATTATCACTAGGTAGGTGAGTAGGACTTATTTCTAAGTTCGATCGTGACAATGATCGAATGCCTCTAGTTTGCTTATTGTTGGCTGTTATTCTGGCTGGTTATATAAAATCATTCTGCTTTTCTGCTCACTAGTTATTGAACCTTCTGCTAGGCAATCACTTGTATTGATGCATATTGTTGGATGCATTTATCGAGTTATTTATAACTATTTTCCCTTGAAAAACCTTCAAATTTGAGCACAAGGAAACCCAAAATAACTAAGAAAGAATATTGAGTCAATTTTCGACTTTGTAATAGGTCCCTTTTTTCTTCTTCACTACCGAAGGTAGTAAGCTATGTATCTATTCGTGCAAGATACAACACATTTTGTCCTCCAAAATCAAAATTTGTACCTGCTTTTCACGTTTCAGAGCTTCCTGAACAATTTTGCTTCCTTGTCCGTAGGTCTGTCAGTCTGTCTGTGGCCAATAGGGTGGAGCAA
>JAEMON010000004.1:24878268-24890132 GCA_030264115.1 Lygus lineolaris
AAATTTGCTCCACCCTAGTGGCCAATCCCTTGTCCCAGGCAAAACCATTATGAAGTTATGATTCGGTTTTCACGAAATTTGTAGAAATTTTATGTTGTCGTTTATCAGGTCAAATTCAAAGGTTTTAATCAGATTATAAAAACCTCGATAAGGGAAATTTTCGAAAATCGCAACAATATGGGCAATCTCTCAATGACCACCACATTGGCAGTGGCTTAATTTCCACGAATACGCTGAAACAAACTGATGAAACTGCCTTGTTGATTGTTTTTGTTGTAACTCTGATGAATAGGTTCGCAACCTGTTGGGCCAAATTCGCCGTCGAGAAGGGTCTCGGAGAAGCACTGCAGGTCCTGAACAACAAGGAAATCAGGAGGATCCTCATTCCGAGCGAAGAATGGAACGGGATCGTGAGCCGCTACACGTCGGCCACTGGCGGAAGCGAAATGAACCGAACGGTCGCTAACATACAAATCCTGATCATTTTCATACTCGTTCTTCAGATTATGGTCTTAGTTTATCTCGTAAGAACTGCTAGTGAAGTGGCGGACAGTTTAACCTTGGATTTCGACGGCTCTCGTCACGACGGATTCTTCCGTTGATTGTCAATAACGTTCCAGAGAACGGGAAAAGAGAATTGGAATCACGGAAAAATCACGAAAGAAAGTTGTTTGTGGTCACTTAGTGCGTCTTTCGAAAGTACAATCCATGATGATGAATGAATAAATAATGTTTTAGGACAGTTGACCAATCAATCCTGGACGTAGTTGATCAATTAAGAATTCTCGATGCCTCTCTGGGAAATTTGACGATTGGTAGGAGGTGCCAAGAGGGCGGTTGGACCGAAACCGGGGTTTTTGAGATAAAGAGAGGGAGGTTTGAGTTTGAGATGGAGAGCGGCATCCAAAGTGTTTATCAATTAATATGCCAAGCATTTATGGTAAATTCTAAATTTTTTAAATTTTATTTTCATACTTAAACATACGGTGCGAGGCGTCATACTACTTTCCTCAGCTGTATTTGGCCTCAATCTATTTTTGTTGAGACGAGGGTTATTGGAACTTGTTTCTACTTGTTGGAAGAGTAAGTACTGTGAATTTCATCAAAATCGTTAGAGCAGTTCAGGAAAAAAGCTATAAAAATGGGCTAAAAACGAAGTGTTTTCACCTATTTGGAATATTTTCTCCCCCTAATAATTGATCCGGAGGGCTGAAATTCTTAGGGTCTCATTCTCAGACATATAGAAACCAATCCTCGAAATCAGAATTTTTCGAAAGGGCCGCAATCGTGATCATACACAATTGCATAAATACATACGGGCTTACATACACTTCTCCAAAAGTTGGAGAAAATTGATCAGGTGTCGATTAGGACCAGTTAAATGTGGTGTTTCAGAAATTGGGTTTTCTGCTGATCGCAATACTTTCCATTCACCTGCAGGTGGCTGAGGAAAGTAAAAATAGATATTTTTGTAATCATGGAGCGGGAAGAAACTCCTCCCTCACAGCACAAGACTTCGTCTCACCATGGGGAGTAGCGTACGACATATTTTCAAGTGCATGATCTGTATCCTGTATTTCTAAATGAATACGTCACAAAAAAAAAAAATATATATATATATATATAACAGGCAGGTCTGGAACTTTGACTTGTAATGAGTACCTACCTATCTACATCTAATCGATTATACTTTACTATCAAAGTCGAGACCATTGAAATACTTCCGCCATATTGGGTGGACAGTACAGTTTCTAGACAGCATAATAATGGATTGACTCAATGGGAGCAATGGTCCTGATAGCGTTGAAATTCATAAGGAACCGTCTAGGAGTTGACCCACAGAATCCCTGAAAATTGTATAAATATCGGACTGTTAATTAGGTACCTACTTAGTATAGTTTTGCCCATGGCAAAGAATCCACTTCTGGCAGACTAACAGACATGGAGCCAAAATCGTTCTGCCAAAAGTTATCAAACCAAAAAAGCAAAAGAAAATGTGAATTTTGTACGATTTATATATATTGTTTTTCACTTTTTGACCTTCGGTAGTGAGGAAGCGAAATACTAGTCGGTACCATCATTTTTGCTTCCTTTACAGAATGGAAAACCTATAAAAACGTCTACCAACTTGGGTGGTGAAAAAATTGTGACTCAATTTATGTTTTTTCAATCCTGTAGGTACATCAACAGCACTTGGACTTGATCCAGATTATCTCCAAGAAACCCAATGTTAAATGTTGGTGCACAGCTGATTCGGCAGCTCAATTTTCAACACAGCTGATCTAAACGCTCAACTTCCGCTTCAGCTGATCTGTGAGCTCAATTTCTGAATCAGCTGATCTAGAAGCTCAATTTTGAGTCAGCTTATCAGTACCTAATCTCAATTTTCAACGTAGCTGATCAGCTGATCTATCTACCTATAAACTCTATCTACTTATTTTCGATTAAATTTGCTATAGGATTTGGAAAACTAAATATTTCATTAAAATCGTAACTTGAGTTTCGGAATTTAGCCAGAGGCAAGGAATTTAACGCAGACAGACAGGCCGACATATACGGTGCGTAATTTGTTTAGGACGCTTTGAGAATTCTAAACTTATCTGATTTTGATGACATTTTCATGGATTGATCCCCCAGACGGTCCCTGATGAATCGTCAGACCGATAGTATCGTGTAAAAACTTCAAATTCGGAGGACAAAACTTGTTCCGAAACCTGCATGAACATCAGGCTTCCCGCTGCAACTTCGGTACTGGGGAAGGCTTTCCCGGGAAGCAAAAAACTAGTTTGGAGTTTTATACCTAATATATATTTTGGGGAAAAATTCACCTTCTGTATACAAGCGAAATCCCTTGAGGATTACTCCGCCCAATCCTACCTACCTCTCTTCGGAAGAACTACAAACACTCATGGCACATTCAACGGCCACCACAAAAACGGGTAAACTCTCATAATAATTCCATAGGTAATGAAAACAGTCGGTAGTCTGTCTTTGGTAGTCAGGGGGGCCATTAATCGGACTTGTTCGCGGTTGAATGAGAAGGTCGGCAAGTTTGTTGGCAGCTGAAGGTGGAAGGACGAGAAGTAGGTGCCAGAAGGATCTTCTTCAGATAATGAAAATGAAAGTGAACTGCCGTGACGAGTTGGCTCGAATCGACCCAAAAGTGAGTTTTCCTTCTCTAAACCGCCAAATGAACGGTGGCCAAAAAGAAAGTTTTTCGTGGAGTGGGTAAGCCGAACTATTTTTGTTAAAACAGAAGAAGTTTATGACTTTGATGGGGGGGGGGGGGGGGGGGGGGGGGAGAAAAATCTGTTCAGGTAATCTAGCATCACCTCAAGTTTCAAAAAACTTCCAGCCTATACCAAAACATACTTTCCAGCCGAGCATGAGTGAGGCTCCTATACCTTAATCGGCCCAAAATGTCCTCCAGAAATCTCGGCTATCAAAGAGTTTAAAGGAACTCATACTATAAACTTGTTACTACTTGGGACTAATAAGTTGGAAAAATACAGTTTAGTGCCAGTTTAGGACGTCCCTTTAGATGGAAAATCAAAATTTTCTAAATGTGGATACTTGATATAAAAAAAAGGATGAGTTCTTTGGCCAGAATTTCCTCAAGGGCTTGAAGGGCTTAAATAGCGAAAGTTGGTGGACAAACGTGTTTTTTGAGGTTTTTGGTGTAAATTACCATCTTAAACATAGGAACGTACGTAAACGGTTTATTCGGAATCACCGAGAAATTTCCTCATAGTAATACATAACCTAAGTACTAATATATTAAAAGATTTCGTAGTTCAAAAAAGTTTTCGACCGTTGGAACCGCCCACAATATTGTTTTCGCATTAAAAAAAAGTTGAAGACCTGAGACTTCTGCGTCCACGGCCCATCCCAGACCAACCCACGGTGGCTCAGAACCGCGTCATCTGGACTCAAATCTATCAGCACTAGGCCGATGGTACTAATGCGCTCTAATATACATTTTTCCATGTTGTTTTCAACGTAAAATCTAATGGCAATGGCCCCGAAGCTTTTGACCCCCTTTAGGTCAAAATAGGTACCTACTTACTCCATCAAAAACCTACGAGACTTCTTTTAACCCTTATATGGTCGGTCATGTGGTGTTATTTTCTTGGTTTTCCCACTTTCTGAATCGAATGAGAATGGTTCCGACGTACCTATATTGACTCTTCCTATGGGTAAACGTGGTGATGTAGGTATTATTATTTGGATTTGTCAAAAAACTGAGCATCTCAGAATTTCATGGAAATTCTTAAAAAACATTGAATGCTATTTTTCCAATCTTCAATACCGTACCTAATCGAATATAGTAGTTACCATCTAAGAACTTTCCTGCAGAAAAGGCACATTAATGCCTATTATTGTACATAATTTAAAACATTAATTTGTTTAATTCTTAAATGAATTATTCTGAGGTATTTTTATGGAAAATCATCAAAAAATGGAGAAAATAACCAAGTCGTGCTACATCAGATTTTTATTCAGGAGAAATTCATTAAGTCAATCGGAGTCTGGATAAATTCATTAAGTCAAGTGCCCCTTTCAGAAAAATGGTAATTTTATTACATTTAGTACATCTTACATAATTGAGATAGGTAGTGGTATAAAGAAGACAATATGAAGAACCGCTGGCTCAAATTAGGTATCTATAGCTTATTCTGAGCCGAAGAAATCCAACTTCTAAAATCCGAAAAACTTCAAACTCAGATTTCTCGAAACTGTGTTTTTTGACTTAGTGAGTTTCTCTTGTATGCCGACGATATGGTATATTCAGAATCAGCGTGAAATTTCCTATAAGAATCACCCACCAATCGGTTAAAAATTATTCTTTGAAAATTCACTCATCAACTCATGCTGCATGAATGGAACTTTTTTCCTATAAGTTTGGAGCAGAGCTTAGTTTCTTCCGGTTCGGAACCACTGTGCGCCGTAATAATGGGTTTTTTGGGCTATCCTCTTAGGCCAGTTTTTTGACTATTCAGGCCAAAAACCGGCATCAGGATCTGCGACCGGGCGGACGGAAGAGTTGCGAGGATGCGTCGGGATGACGGGAGGGCGCGATGACGAGGGGGGGCCGGGAGTCACCTGGCCGCAGTGTGGCGCGGACTCAGCCGCAGTATGCGACAGAGCTCCAGCACTCGGGTCTGAAACCGTTCCGCCCTCCCGCCTTCTCCTCCCGATCACGCTCCGCCCGGCCGCCTCTCGCCGCCGCCACCATGAAGATCACCAGCGAGGACGCCAAGTACGCCGTCACCTCCTCCAAAAGCCTCGTCCCCACCACAAGAACCTCTTTGGTGAGCTAATATGATTTCATGCAAATTTTAATTATTATAAATTTAATTATTAACAATTTTAACTATTAAAAATTGCATCATTTTAAAATTCTAATTATTAATAATGTCAATTATTATAAATAATATACCTACCTAATAATTTTTTTTATCGACACTTTTTATGATATAAGTACAAAATATATCTATAGTATTTTTTTTTTCAAGATTCGAAAAGAGAGCAGCTCAAAATAAAATGCCTGATGAATCCCCAAATCGGAGGTATCAAATAGATAGAAAATACATCAGAAGTTGAGGCCTTTGACCTCAATTTTTCGAAGTTTCAACTTAGATCGACCGGACTTTGATCAATCGGATCGACTCGGGGTATTTCCCACTCGATAAAAAATTCCATCTAGTTTCAAAACAATGGGGCTACATGTAACATTACGTTTATGACAGAAGTAACTAACTTTTAAAATTTAAAATTAAAAAAAAATAATTTTGAAAAGTCCGATGCAGCAGTCACTGACCCCCTTTTTGCGGCAGTTGTTGTGCCCCCTAAATTACCTTCGGTATCAACAATTTGTCCATCGAATCACGCCTTTATCATGATTTCATGATTCATGATGATGTGAATATTTCACAATTCAATATTTCAGTGAATATTTATAGAGCAAAAATTGTATTACAAATCAATGTACACAATTTTTAAGCTATACCTGTTCTTGAGGGTTGATCATGAATAAATCTCTTCTATGCGAACGTTTCAACCTATTTATTGGTCTTCATCAGGGCTGTAGAACACAGAGGGCCAACAATACTACCAGGGTTATCGTAAAATTATAAACTAGATTCAAGCACTTACTATAGTATTTTTTCCAATTGAGTTAAACCTTTTTCCAAATTAATCAAACCTTTTTCCAATTGAATTAAACGTTTTTCCAAATGAATCAAACCTTTTTCCAATTGAATTAAACCTTTTTCCAATTCGATTAAACCTTTTTCCAAATGAATTAACTTTTTCCAATTGAATGAAACCTTTATTTTTAAGTTTTCTAACAAACATTGTTAAAAAGATTTTACAAATTGAGCCAACAAATTTAATTAGCATACGTTATAGACAAAAACGAACAAAAATTGAAAGAAAAATTCAATGAACTAGTAGAATAACAACATTTTCTATTGGCTGCAGTCAGTAGTGTAGTAGGTAAATGGTGTCTGTGACATAATTTGCTCAAGTCTAGGGAGTTGCGGAGGCCAAACTCGATGGAATATAGCTTTTCCGAATGAAATTCAACATTTTCCCAATCAAAATTCAACATTTTCCCAATAAAATTGATTGTATAAATGTTGAATGTGACTGGGAAAATTCTGATTTGATTGGGAAATATTAAATTTGATTGGGAAAAAATCGAATTTAATTGGGAAAATTTTCAGTTTTATTGGGGGAGGCTGTATCTCGTCAAGTTTGTTATATATGTATGTATCTCGTTGTTTTACTAAAGTGTGTTAGCTTATTCACGTAAATACCTGTGCATTTGTGAAACTTACAGAAAAAAAAGGTTTAATTCAATAGGAAAAAGGTTCAATTAAATTGGAAAATACTATATATTAGTAGTCCCCTAATATAGTAGTCCCCTAAATATATTAGTATTTAGTTCTTATTGTTGACCCTCTGATACAGAGCGCGTATAATTTGAACTTTTCACATAAAATGGGACTGATAGAACTAAACTCTGTAAGAAACATTACCATCATTTTTCAAGTAATCACGTCGGGCCTTATGGACATAATATTTAAGGAGGGATTTATTTTTTCTTCTGTTATAATAAAAGAATTTTTTCCCAAACGGGGATAATAGGTAACGAAGTTTCAACTATGGAATATAATAGTGTAAATTGGACAATAAAACATAATAATAATTGTTGCTAGTTTCAAAATTGTGTCTTCAAAATTACGTACACAACCAGAGAGGCCGTCGGATGGATCCAATTTCCGTCTCCAAATATCATAAACCATCTGCTGAACGAAGTCGTAAGTTTCAAGAACTATCACAGGGTATTGAAGAAGATTGTGGCAGTTTCCGTAGGGGACACCTTGGACTACAATACCGTACACAAATCCGTTACAGACGAGGGGAGCGCCACGGTCGTGGTCGCAGATCGCCCCGACTTTCTTCCTTGGCCTGAAGCAGCTAAGCCTCTTCTTAATGTCATTGTTCCTCGGTACCACAGAGTGAAAGAATTTGCAAGCTGGAATAGACGAGGGGCAGATTGTATCGAAGAATTCTTCGCATTCGTCCCAATCAACGTAATAAACTCGGAACTTGATTTTACGGTCTACCAGTATGTTAATGAAGTACGGTGCATGACCTCCCTGCGTGTTTCTGTAATTTTTTCCAAAACTAGCGATGTAACACACCATCCTGTTCGTCTTTATAGGAGTTAAGTCCGGTCTCAAGAACCATTTCCCGGGTATAGGCATGTATCCGGTCAGTGGGACGTACGGGAAAATCCCTTCTTTGAGTCTTAACAGCGCAAAATCGTTGAGCATCAAATAAGGGTCGCACAGTGGGTGCGTTGTGATGGACGCCACTGATCGAGAGCCTGATGATTCAACTGCGGCGTTGCCCGATTCATTCCACAGATAATTCGTACAAAAATCGACGGTTACCTCACCCTTCGTGACCTTGACCAATCAGAAACACGAAGAGAACAAATTTCCCAATCATACAGTAAAATCATTTTTTATGCAGCATGAGTTGATGAGCGAATTTTCAAAGAATCATTTTAACCGATTTGGTGGGTGATTCGTATAGAAAATTTCACGTTCTTATGTTTATGTTGGTCATTCACACCAAAAAATTCAAAAAACAGGTTTTTTGAACCTTATTTTTCAAAATTTGACCCTTTGGAGTACTCCGAAACTTCTGGCCAACGAACTTCAGGTAAAAGTTTGAAATTTTATTTTTTATTTTTTAGATTCCAGGGTCAGATACCATCTGGAATGACCCATACCACATACTATATACGTATATAGGTATACAAATTTAATAATTCAGGACTCGTTTTAGAATGGTCTGAAATGGCTTTTCCATGGAGAAAATGTTTAAAATTTTGCATAAATAAAATTTTGAAGCCATTGCAATAGCTGAATTTCTTTAGAATATTGGCTAAAAATAACCTAAAAAAACCTTTCTAATCAGAATCGAGGAGCTTAGATATCTTGAGGAACTGCAGCAGGACTCCAACTGTTTCCACTAGTTCCTATGCAGATCGAAGCTGAAAAAATTGATCTCCCCATATCAGATAAATCGAATTATTTCGATCTTTCAATATCGATGTATCGGGCAAAACAGATCGATATTGAGTAGATCGAATCAAAATCGATAATGGGGAAATTGTATGTCAACGTATAATTTTGAATGAGAGAACTAAAAATAGGAACGCGCAGAACATTATTTACTTACCTATATTTTTCCTAGGTATACCTATTTATATTCAATATAGTTACCTACCTACTAAATATTATTTTTTTCACAAGCATACAATGTAGGTACCTGTTTAAAATCTGGTTTACATGTTTACAATGTTAGTTAACAATGTACTTTTCCTACTTTTCGAGGAACTAAAAATGAAGACTGGATATACCTAGTCAATCTTCAATTCATTGAAATCACAGAAAATTATCTCATTATTCTTGTGCAATTTCATTCATACACACCCTCAATCTCAATCTTACACTCATTCAAATTTGAAGGAGAAACGCCACCATTCTAATTAGTGACACTATTTTTAGCGTATTTTCGAAAAAAATGAAGCTACTGCAATGGCTTCAAAATTTTAGTAATGCAAATTTGTATAAATAAATATATTACTCCAGACGATATCTGACCCTGGAATCTATCTAAAAAATCAAAAAAAATTTAAAATGTCAATAATATAAAAAGAAAGAACGAGTTAGTTGGCCAGAATTTTTGGAGTACACCAAGGGGTCAAATTTGAAAATTTAGAGTAAAAAATGGCAAAAAACGCGTTTTTAAAGGTTTTTCATGTAAATTATCTTAAACATAGGAACATATTTATGGTATATTCGGAATCAGCGTGAAATTTCCTATAAGAATCACCTACCGAATCGGTTAACATTATTCTTTGAAAATTCGCTCATCAAGTCATGCTGCATGAATTGAACTTTTTTGTTTAATTTTCCATTAAACTTCGTTAGATGCTTTATAATGCCTACGACTAGGAATATCAGAAGAATTGTTTTGATATTGGCGTGCAAAACAGTTGTGCTCAAATTAGCACTTTGAACACTCATCTGGGTCAGGTATTGCATCAAAGTTGACATCTTAAAGAGTCTTCTTCTTAATAAAATTTTAGACAGGCTTGAATAGAAAATGCTAGTTGAAAACATCGATACACTCGATCTTCGGGACAGCAAATCGATTTAAAAAATCGATAAATTGAAGCAAAAAGATCTTAGCTCGGATTGAGAACGAGCATCCCTACCAGCTCCACCCTTACAAGTTTTAGCAACCAATGTCCTTAGGTACAACTGTTCTCAGGTACAAGCACCTCCCCCTACTGGTTGTATTGGACAGTGGTACATTTCTGCAGTGGTCGTGGCTAAAATACGACCTTACAGACCTCGATAATGACTCTATCCGTGCCCAGCTTCAGCGGCGAAAGATACGTGACAGCCTTGCAAGACGTCAGAACGTCGTAAAATGTCACAATGTTTCCGACTGACCACTCCTCAACATCCCAGTCGGGGTTCCTGATGTTGACGATCCAATTGAATTCGGACCTTCCGGCGAACATGAGGCCCTGCCACCGCGCAGCCTCGACTGTTTCGTCCAAGTTCGCTGGTATCGTCGGCATCGGCGTCTCAGACTCTACCGCGTCCGGATCCCTGATTCGCGAGCCAATCACCCTCGGCTCCCAAAGACTTGCAATACAGTGGATCACTAGTAGTAGCTGCAGCATCATTTCAAAAGTGTAAATTATTGACTGAAGGAATGGGAATTTTTTGAGGTGTAGGTATATCGATCTCGCAACATTAACAATAATGAAGGTATTATCAATCTTATCATTCGAAGATAAGATTGATAATTGGGTACCATACTGGCGTTACCATTGGTTACTGTAAACGATTTTTGTTGTCTGAATTATTTTTGTCAACTCCCAGTCACTTTCCATAAAATTCTGAGTTATCCCATTACATCATGTATATCCTGATTTGGACATGAGAAACCTATAATGGATGGGGCTTTACAAAATTATGTGAAACATTCTGTATCTACAGTAATGTATCTACTACCTATCCATCTGAAAATAAAACATTCATACCTATTTCGTCTTTCCTTAACGGCATGGCGTTTGCTTGTCAGGCTCCCACGTGGGAGATCGTGGGTTCGTCTCCTCCTTTTAGCGAATTTTCGGAGAAAATTCAGCTATTGCAATGGCTTCAAAAATTTCATAATGCAAAATTTTGAAAATTGTCTCCAAGGAAATCCGTTTCAGACCATTCTAAAACGATTCCTGAAATTTAACACTTTTTCATATAGGTATGTAAAAAGTATACCTATCTAAAAACTCCGAAAAAATTCCAAAATGTGAATAGAGAGAAGGGAAAGCTCTTCACTTAATACATGAAGAGCTGCTTCTCCACGTATACGTAAAGAACTTATCGGTGACAGAAAGAGAATGCTGCAAGTCCATTGGTCCGTTTTCCCTTATCAGGTACTCGTATTGGAACGCATTTTCGGAAACGGGAAGAACAAAAACTGTCTATTAATAACAAAAGAAAGGATGAGTTCGTTGGTCAGATTTTAGAGTACTCAAAGGGATCAAATTTCGAAAATTAGGGGTCAAAAACGTGTTTTTTTTAAAGGTTTTTAGTGTAATTTACCACCTTCAACATAGGAACATAATGGTATATTCGGAATCATATTCGAAATCGGTTGAAATAATTCTTTGAAAATTCGCTCATCAACTCATGCTGCACCAATGGAACTTTTTTTCACTTTTTTGGGATGTATTGGTGTGGAGGCTTTTGTTCGATTTGTTAGACATGAAAAGATATTAGCGATGCCAAGAGATGGTTGGTGCGGCAGCTAACCATATCTTACCAGGGGTTTGCAGTGCTGTTGGCAATTTCTCTGCGATTAAGATGGGCGAGGATGTGGCTCCCAAGTCTGGGAACAGAGGATGGAGCCGTCCTACCATTTCTTCAGGACTGAGCAGCCTCCTGGGATCCAAAGTCATCGAGTTGATAAGTTGCAGGGCATCCCTACCCACCTCGCTCTAGTGAGTGTCTTAGAAGTTACGCCGCAGGTGTGCTAACCAAGGTCGAGTGCGTAAACGAAGATAAGAAGATAAGGCACCTGCATTGTAATGCGTTGCGAGATCGAAAAGTACTGGTATCGAACTAACTGGTTGTTGATTTTTTAATTTAAGCCTCAACATTTCAAATTTGTATGAAAAAAAAAAAAAATTTTTTAAAAAATGGGTTGATCCATTTTGTTTGACAAATCAAAAAACACTGCAAATTATTACACAACGGTTTATT
>JAEMON010000004.1:24899380-24912367 GCA_030264115.1 Lygus lineolaris
GTTGGGGCATAACAACTACTTAGGGTTGTCCAAAAAACTGATAATACAGTCATATAACATGGCCTGTCTTAACCAGTTAGAGTGAATATCAAACGAATGATTACCTTCTGAATGAACGATTCAATCAAGGCTCGCGTGTCCACGGGAAAACGTGACTGGACCATAGAGCCCCGCCCAACACCCACGCGAGGAAACTGCTGTAATGTGAATTTAATGATGTGTACCCTGGAAAACGCCTTCCATTCAGAACGAATCCCTGAATGAATGAAAAGAAACCGTTCAGTATTTGTGACGAGAGTGAGTAGATTCCACGAGTTATTTATCACTTTGAAGTTACCAAAGCGTGAAGAGGCTATGGAGGGCTGGTAGCTAAGTGGTGGTAGCAGACCGTAGTGGGACGGGAACTCGGGAACTGACGGTGGAACGAGAGGAACAATAGCGAACCGTCAGTGTTGGCAAAGAAAGCCCGATATCGGCGAGGGTTACCATAGAAAGAGGAGGTGGGGGACTGCCCGTTCTTAATTGTTCTTGAACACTAATTTCCACCCCCGAAAAGACTCTCCGTTCTCTTGCAAACCTCTTGTTTTCCAACCCAGTTCGTAAACTACCGAGATTAAAAGAAATAAAACAATTGTCGTCATTTCTTCGATTTTCTCCCGTTGAAAAGCATTATTCGAGAAAGACCTTATTTGATGGAATATTCCATTCAAAACAAAAAAATGTTGAGCTGCTGATCTTCTCTTGTGATGGTTTGTTTTCAGCCTTTTCTTTTTCTTAGGGAAGTTGTTGGTGACCTATATCTTTCAGTGGGGATACTGCATTGAAAGGAAGAGGATTGGCGATTAGAAAAAGGAGGACGAAGAAGGCGGAGGACTAGTAATCGAAGTGAAAAGGAGGAAAGCGGATGAATAGGAGAAAAAGGATAAGGCGAAAGTGAGATTGGTGGGAATAGGGTATGGAGTTTTTTAGTTATTCATTGACAAAACATGAACATTATCTACATGTTGGCATCCACTTACAACTCACAGGCTCCCTAGAATTCTAGGGCATTTATTATACAAATTGACACATTATGTTAAACTTTTGGCGAGTACATTTAAACTTTCAGCATATCAATTTTAACTTCAGGCAAATCAATACAAACTTTGGCACATTAATTCAACGTTTTGACATTTATGCATTTTAACTTGCCGAACTGCGTTCTATTTAAAATACAACACCAAACGTCTACAAAAACCAACATGAGGAAAACTTCCCCTCTGGCTCAAAGTCAACTCTTCCAGCCAGGTTTAACGAATTAAAAAAATATGTTTATCATGTTCCACACGATTTTCTGGTCGTGTATGAAAACAGAAAACATACCACTACCTTCCCTTCTTAGTTACCTTTCAAAAGTATACGTTATGGGTACCCACGAGTACATGATACAAGTATTCACGGTTACTGGTGGAACTCCCGTTGAACCCTGACACATTACAAATGAGTTTAAGCAGTGAAGGATGGATTGAGATCATGGGGTGGACATCAGGAGTTGATGGTCATCCATCATTAGGCTCGTAAGCGACCTGGACCCACCTACTGAAGGATTCAACCGCCTACAAGAGATCGTTTGTCAACTCGTTAGAAACGTCCTTCACTCCAGACGGGGGCTATCCAGCCAACCCAAGAAGGTGGTTCAGATTAGATCAGAGTAAATAGCCTAGATTCGTCAAATAAATTTACTTAAATATAGGGTAAAGTGACTCCTGGGTCACAATAGATCTCTCTTGGTCTCAGTGACAAGGGGCTCCTCCCATCCCTCTCTTCGGAAATTGATTCCTATGCAAGGTTGTCGACTTTTTGTTCTGCAGATTTTCTTTTTAATTTCGTTGGGTGAGTGAAAAAAAGGTTAACACTGAAAAACAGACGACTTTCTTCATTTTTTGTTCCAGGTTAGTTAATAGGTAGGTAAACTTAAAATTTCTAGGGTGATAGTACCCTAGAAATTTTAAGTTTACCGACCCTACAAATCTCATATCAATCATATCCATACAAAGCTCAAGGTTCATTGATAAATGAACCTTGAGATTTGTATGAACTGTTTAAGGTTTGACAGTGCAGCTAGTAAATAGATTCACTAAATGCGTCAGAATTGTGGGTCAATCGCCTCGAAATTCAGTATTACAATAATTGTCATGAACGTTGTTGCCCCACCACTGGAGTTGTGGTGTCCGTCTGGCGGTGCCACACGAATTTAAGTGTTGTGGAAATTAAGTGATGTATATCGTTGATATGAGATTTTTGAATGTTGAGGAACGGACGTCCTTTTTTTTGATTCTTTAAAATTTCAGGCCTAACGGAGAGCTTTCCAAAAAGGTGCAACATGATGGGTCGGAAACGAACGAAAGAAGGAGGAAAGGGAAGAGGAAAAGGCGTGTGACGTCACCTGGTATGTATAGCGTTCTTGCGCCCTCATGTGAGAACCGCGTGAGACATACCAAACGACGTCAAGGGTTTCTCCTTTAGCTTATTCCAGTCAAACAACCTATTCGAATTTCGTGGCTGAAAATTGGGATGCTCGGGTTTTCGAGGGTGCTGAATCGGATTCTGAGGTCAAAATATCAAATTACAACCCATGTCCATTCCTCATTGAGACTACCTACCACCAAACCGCTGTAAAGGAGCCTTGAGTGCCACCATTTTATATTCACTTGCTTATCATAATATTATAAGAATAATAGTCGCGTATTTTGAGATTAATGGAGAATTTTCATTATGCCTGTGTCATAATTAAAATGTTCGCCACTGGTTGGAAGTAAGCTTTTTACTCTCCATCTATGAGGACGCCCTCTGTGTTAAAATAATTATTGATAAAATTAATAAAGAAATAATAATGTTCAACTGATATTGTCGAATCCTCCAGTTTAAGCGTCATTCTGATTTTTTTAAAGTCCAAAATGACTGTCACGACAATATCTCTGCTTCACTACGCAAAGGCTAGATAGAAAATGATTAATACTGCATAACTATGTTTAACCGTTCCAATCTTGTTGTCAATCATGTGACCATTAAGAAATCTTGAATTTGGTTGCATAAGTTGGAATCTTTCTTGTTCAAACTTGTTGAAACGGAAAAATGGAATCTACAAAGGAAACTACAGCGGGAAAAATCAGAGTGTCAAAGAAAGCAATAAGGTGCACGACACCAACAACGGTACCATCAACGTCAAGATATCATATGAGCTGTGGGAGTGAGCTTGCTAGGAGAAGGAAGAGGTGGAGTCCGTATAGCAGGAAAGGTAGGTCTTTCCTCACTAAATCTATGTCTCTGGAGACTTTGTCATCTAGGATGGAACGTGTAACGGAGAAATGCGTGTCTCTGAATGACGCATTTATAACTCCGAACCCTGTGATTGAAACCGTGCTTGTTGATTTCGATTTGGACAATGACCAAATAATTTGTGATCCACTACAGCACGGGTCGACGTTTGAGGAGTGGTCAGCTTTTGTGGTGTGTGCAAGATTGATGAAAGCTGCTTGGAGGAAAACCAGAAATGCTCTATCAGAACAAATCCACAGAGCTGAAAGTTCAGAGCTCCAAGCTAAATCGACCATGATGCACGTGTTTTCCATGAAGTCACAATTGAAAGATGACATTTGTGGGATGAGGGAGCGAGTAAAAGAAATCAACGCTACCAGTATTTTGCTAGACGAACTGGAGGATGAAAAATGCAGAATGTTGTCGGAAAACGAGTTTTTGAAAAGCAAAATTGATTGTTTGAAAGATGAACGTGATTGTTTGAATAGGTCTATCACGAACGTGAATCAAGAAACCGAAGCTCAAGAAGAACGGTTGGAGAAGTTAGCAAGCCAAGCGATACACTACAAAGAAGAGTTGACTGAACTGAAACAAATGAAGGCTTCGTTGGACAACACTATTCGAGAAATGATAACACAAGCTGAAATCGGAGAAGGGGAATTGGCCTCCCTAAAGACCATGTGTCGGAATTTGGAACTAGAAGTCGCTGAGGTGGAAAGAACATTAAATGACTGGAATCAACGAACTGTAAATGCTGGCTTGTCTTTGAGAAATACTGAATCTCAATCGAAAGCAATTCGGAGGGAGATTGAAATCGCTACTGAAGGTGGCAAAATTGTTAGGGACGAATTGAACGAGCTTCGAGAAAAAGTTGTGAAACGAGATTCAGCTATCCTCAAGCTGAATGAAGAAGTTGAGTCAACGGCTGCGCAGCTGACAGCGATGAAGTCCAGGATAAGCATTTCCGAGCGAAACTTATGGCAGAGAATAAGAAATTTCCCATTAACGGATGTAATTGTTTTAAACTAAGTAACCCAGTAATCTGGAAACTACAATAAATTATGATAATGAATCAAGAAATAATGCGTCAGACCTTAATTTATGAAGAAAGGCTAATTTCACTTCAGGTTTTAATTTACAATTCCTGATGCTTGAGGAGTTGGTGCCATCTATGACATACAATTTGGAAAACACATTATTGCCAACCGATTATTTGTGTTGTTTGGTCCAACGTTACACAAACTTAACTTCGACATATTCTACTCATTTTGAGTTTTGATTATTGGATCTTTATGATTTTGAAGGCTCTGGGGTCCTAATGGTGCCAGGATTAGTGCCACAGCGTCAATGGTGCCTTGGAAAGAAACATTCGAAAAGCACTGTAAATTTATTTCATCGGCAGGGAAAAATATGTATTATGTATTTAAAAAAATGTAATAAAATTATGATAGAAATGAAAAGTAGAAAAAATGTATTATGGGTTCACTGATTGTATCTTCATGTTTCTTATGATAGTTTTGATGATTGGATGTTGATGCTTCTGATGGCCATATTAGCTATATCTAGAGACCTGAGTTTCTTGAATCCAATAGATCAACGGAAATCAAGGATGTGTGTAATCGAAGTAAATAACTAACTAGTACCTAACTAGTTATCTGGGTTATGCACAAATTACTCATGTCATTCCCGTTGGTTCTATTGTATTCTAGAGCCCCGCAGGCGGTTCCACATGAGTCTTAAATTGGTTAGAGTCTTGAAATAAATAAAAAACAAAATTAGGTGCGAAACGGCGTTCGCCCAACACTGATGATGGAATTTCAACCCATGTTTTTTTGGTTTGTGCCTAGCCCATCACCCGTCAGCCAGAAGTGGTTCATTGAACAACCCGTGGATCAATAAAAAATCATTGGCTAGAATTGGATTTCGCTAAGTCAGCATCAATACGGCGAATGAAGTTGGATCCATCCACCCCTCTATCGGCCGAATCTCTGTAGAAAGCGTATCCTGTGTAAATTTGTTGTCGCGTTTCGTTGATCTGCATTCGAATTTGATGAGCTCCGGAAGAGTCGGACTTCATGAATAGCAAAGAAGAGCGAAAATTTATGGCCACGTGCGGTGGAAAGGATACGAAAAAAAGCTAAATGGGCTGAATAAATTATACAGATGCCCTTTTACGAGACAAATACCGCGGCATTCAGTGGGGTGGTTCTTTCATTACAAGCTACACGGAGAGCAACCACTAAAGAAAAGGCGTACGAGGGTGAAATACATTTGGAAAATATCACCCTTTTATCCTGTAATATTGTTGTGTAATAGTCCCAACCTTTACCCCAACATGTTGAACCTCACGTTATTATAGAGGGGACTCCTTCGAACATATATATCCACGAACGCCTGGCTGAGAAACACATACTCACTGGTTTTGGCTCTTTATTTATGTAGGAAGTTGATTTCATTACCTATTATTAGAATTATTTTGTGTGATTTATCGAAAGAATATAGGTAGATCCTTGATAATGCTTGAATGCCTGACGCCCGCAAAGTTCAATACGAGATAAGAACGAAAATCTATAATAATAGGGCTACGAAAATAAAATTCTTCAAACTGATTTGGTAATCTACGTTGATGTGGGGTGACCCCACACTCAAATAGGTCTCACCAACCTAGGAAATTGCTCGCCACAGAGAGATATTCGTTACCTGAGCTCACTCGCTCAAGTTTGCTTTATTCCCCAGAACTATCCTCAGATGTCAACATTATAATCGCTAATGATATTCTTAATTAATTAACATCAAATAAATAAGATGCATGTGTAAGTAAAAGCATATTGAAGTTCCTTGAAGAGTAGTTGAGCCTCTATCATGGATTTGTTTTTCGCCTGAAGAAATTATTACCTTGGTCAAAGTTGGTACTAAAAATTGGTAAGGTTGGTCAGGAACATTTATAGGCAAATTCTAACATTGGGGAATAGTTAAAATGGTTTTTGGGAAGTTGTGATCCTCGTGTGAAATTATCACCTCAGCGGACCTACAATTATGTGCCAAAAATGCTAATATTCGTCGAACCATGTCCGTTCGAAGCAAATTCAACCTGGCTGTAGTTGCAGGACATCACGCAAACTTGTTGATGGTTCATTAGGCAAACGTCTCGTGTTCAACATCGTCAAATCCATGGGCGTTCGAATGTTCTCATTTCCATTAAAAAGACGCTTACATAATGTACTACCAAGAACCCACTTATCACTCACTATAAGGTCCTATGATTCCTATGCAACACACAATTTTACGTGGTATATAAAAATTTGTTCTGATCAATCCCTGGATTCACAATTTTGATTTTTTCTGAGGCGGATAATCATTATCCGCAATATTTATGTTACTTATCGTTTTGGGGAGCCTAATCATCATCCAAAATAATATTACTTATAGCTTCGAAGAGCTATAACCTATAATTCACCAGAGAAGCTTTAAAACAAGAAAATACTCGGCCAACTTCTTGTTTATTAATTTTCCAACTTTCCTCCTTAACGTAAATTCTATTTCCATGCTGTTGAAAGCCCCTAGAGAAGTAATCAGCCTGGTCTGAGAGAGACATTGATGGACTGAGATGAAGTTTTGTTCGGTTCCCGTTGAACTGCTTATAATTTGCGCCCATCAGGACCGCTGAAGGAATTCATATCCCCTCCCTCGCTCGACCTTGTTTTCCTCAAGAACGGAAAGATAGCTCTTCCGGAGCTACAGGTCGTTAGAGCTGTTAGATTTATGTCCACTATTATGGACGTAGGGGTGGGTTGTTGTCTGGACGGGTGCCAAGCCCTGGTGCAAAACCATCCCTTTCGCTTTACTCGGAGTTTCACGCGCTGTGGGGCTTTTTGCTGGACACATCGCTTCGTTATTTTGACATTTTCAGTGGCGCTCAGCGAAAAATTAGTCCTTATCTTTCCCTCTTAGTGTGGTGTTGCTAGAATTTGATTTAATGAAAAGGCAACCACCACTGCGGAAGGGCCGTAAATCACCAGTATGCTAACAAATGTTCACCAGTTGAAGATATTCTTGAAACATCATACAAGATCGATGAATAACAAGCAAAATATAAGTTATACAGAAAAATACATTAAAGACTCATTGGAAAAATATAAAATGACTTTTCTTCATTTTGGTAAGATTATGTATAATTTTTTAGTAAACCTTATCATGAATATGGAAAGAAAATCTGATTTGTGCGTACGTTGGAGTTGATAGACTCTGCAAACTTAATTTTTGGGCATTTGGGACCCCTTAGAGAGAGAACTATTCCAATTAAATGTCGAAAGGTTTCCTCTAAAGTATTTCATGTGTGAGGTTCCGTGATTGAACAACGATGCTCTCGTCGGACATCAATGATGAGGGGTAACTCGTAACTTGTTAATAACGAGAGCAATTACAGATCGGGAGTAATTTGTAGAAGGAAACTGATTACTTGTTGTTATGACTCGTATGTGACTTATCTGGAGCCTCGATCTGCAAAGTCGCAGGGGAACATTAGGACTTCCAGGCCTGGAACAAACTGTCATGATGCCTGATAAACCTCAGAGCGCACATGGCTCGTTTTACAATTTCCCTCACGAAGGTTCAGACCCCATTAGACGAATACAGGTGAAGGGAAAACCAAGGGAACCTTTAATACGGAAAATTTACGGTCGACATTTGCATACAGCCGACCTTCTTTGCAGCTAGGCAGTGTTCTTCTTAACTGCTGCGACGGCGAGCCGTTGGAATGGTTACTGCTGGGGAACTGAGGAACGTTGATATAATAATGCTAAAGGGGAGTGAAGGGTGAAAAACAATGCTCTGTGAAACGGTTCCCCGCATTCAGCAGGAGACTATCTCATGTATAAACGATTTTATATTGGATGGAGGTCGTTTCTGCTGTAGAAAATAAAACTAACGAGAGGAATAGCGCTTCAAAATGAGTTTGATCCCGAGGAGAGTCGTGTAAGTAGCGTAAAATTTGCAGTGGTTTTCAAGAATAACCGATCCATACAGCTATGGATAGATCACGACACACCTGTGTGTAAAAGAATGCCTTTCACTAAGTACATACCAAGCGTTTGCCTTTTTTACTTTCCTCAGCTCACCAGAAAGGTGAAAGGAAAGTATTGAAATCCGCAGAAAACTAAATTTTCGTCTAATAGATTTGACGAGTACAGTATCAAACTGATTTTGTACTATAATTTGATATAGAAAACAACTAGCTAGAAAACAACGATTGACAATAGTGTTCGCTTTTTGCTTTCCTCAGCCCACCTGAAAGGTGAAAGGAAAGTATTGCGATCAGCAGAAAACACCAGCTTAAACTGGTCCTAATCGACATCACTGATCAATTTTTCCCCCGTTTTGGAAAAGTGTATGTACGTCCGTATGTATGTACATATGCGTATGGCCCGATTGCGGCCATCACAAAAATGATGTAAAATTCCGATATCGAGGATTGGTTTCAGCTCTTTCAGCGCCTTGGATTGGAATTCCAGCCCCCCAGATCAATTATTAGGGGGGGAAAATATTCGAAACAGGTGAAAAAGACGATTTTCATGTTTCTACGAGTGAGGAAAGAAGTGTGAAGCCTTGCACCAGATGTTTTTGTTTTTGGTTACCAACTTTCAGAAGGTTTCCATGCTTTTGAAACTTGAAATTTTAAACCCAACCCACAATACAAACATAGTAGAGTCGGAATAGCCACGAACGTATTTACCCGTGTGTCGAACTATGCCAATATTTGCACGAAAACCTCAAAATCGGATTATCTCTGTAGCCGTGAAAAGTGTATAGACAGACATAATTACGATATTATTAATATAGACATAAATTATATTAAATTTATATTAAAATTATTATAATTACGATATTATTAATATAGACATATATATTTTCGTGCGAGTTTTGCCTGATATGTAGGTGTAAGTGTCGTATGCTAATGTGCAAGAAAGTTAGGTATAAATTGTTTAAAATAAGGGGTTCTTAACACGTTCCACGAAGAGCAGAAAACGAAGCGCATCCTAGTGCCGAGCAAGGTTTACTAAACAAGATAATAAAAGATAAGAAACCCTGTCATACCCCTTGTAAACATCCTTGACTTTCAGATCATCACTGTTTAGCCCTGCCGGAACTATAGAAATTGGGGTGATGAAAATAAAGTGATGCGTTTTGACGTTTATCCGTGCCTCCCAACTACGTAGGCGGTCCATCTTAGCGTGGGATGCTCACTGAACAAGGGAACTCTACTACATGCATCCGACGGCTACAGGCTTTTCATCAATCTGAGTAAACGGGTGAATGCCGGTCCTCCATGGGAACGCTTCAACGTTTTGCGACCTTCTCATCGAATGACAAAAGACTTGAGGATCCGGAACACCGAGAGAGCATTAGAGGAGAAGAGGAGCGTTCTGGTGCATTATGCATGCATGATATAGGATTCAGCGGTTCTGTCACAATTTTATAACATTGTCTGCTTCTCCCTGTTGTTTTGCTGATATTCCAGTCTAGCTTGAGATTCTCGAATACCTGCGAATGATTCACAACTCGTGAGATTTTCAATTAGAACTCTTCATAAAATATCAAAGCAGTGAAATATGCTGCGTTTTGATTGAGGAGTTGATCAGTTTTGATCGAATTTGTCTAATTTATTTTCGAAAGGGAGATGTTGATGACACCACCCGGGGGTGTCATTGGAACCACCCGGGTTTTTCTCCATGTTTGGCCAGCTTCTAAGAGACGTAAACAATTAGATAATGTGTCTATTATTCATAAAATTTGGAATAGAATCCGAATCTGCTAAAAAAAGGAGATTCCCTTTCGAAATAACGAAGATGGTGCCAGTTTGGCCACCTTTCACCCGACGGCGATATACTAGATTGATAGAAAATTATCGATTCAGAGGGGGTAATTTTGTTGTTTTTCTATTGGTGATAAGCCCGGAAAAAAGACTGGCCCATCTCTTAGTCTCTTAGGCCCTTGTAGACTTTTGACGAAATTTTGGTAGTTTTCAATATCAAACTGATTTTCAACCAATTCGAACTTGTTAATCCTTTCTATGCTATGCGAAATTAATACTACGTATACGTATTCCAATTGTTTAATTTCCTTAGCCCTCCTACTAAACAAAGAACGAATGACTAGAGCATGTGCTCATAAATTATTATTAACACTATATTAGTTTATTCATTAATAGTAAATACCTACCTATGTTGTTACTATATAATCAGCTCGTTGCTTTGTAACAGTTGATTAGACATCCCACGGTGAGGAGCTTTTGCTCTATAGGAGGTTGCTGTGCGAGGAATCGCATTGCGTCAAGCAACAAGTGGACCCGTAGTCGGCCCTGAGTTTCCGACTTGGGAAGGTCGATTCACTAAATTTTTCACATTCTCCAACTCAGTTTACTCCTCTCTACTATCTCACATATCGAATATTGAGTCATTTATTTATTCCTCTCAATTCGATATTTCCACCCAAACACCGTGTAACAACCATCATTCAACGCTGCTGGGTATTTTGTATGACCGAAGAACTTGGATTGAACGTATAACTACAATGGTGATGGACCACGTAGAACTGATCAACATGCCTCGTACCAATCAGAAAACAAATAAATACATGAAAACTTGTACTCAAAAAAGGAACCTACAGCAATGTGAAAGCTTTTGGAAAGTTAAATTGTTTTGGCTACTTGGACATTTGTATGCTCATGATGTCCTCATGTTGCCACGTTGTCTCCAAATCAATAAGTCATTGATAGAAATGAGGAATACTCATGGTTCAGGAAAACGAATTTTATTCTTTTGAATTAAAGTAGACTCCATATTATACTTATAATTTTGGCACCAACCATACATTGGTACAGTAAATAGTTTTTTCTTTGTATGGTTTTTTTAAGTTTTCCCTGTGACGTCACACTGGGTAGGAGGGTCCAGCCCAGAAGAGAAGGGTGTAATGACGTTGCAGGGGATGCAAACTGTGAATAATCATCGAAAGGAAACTACTCATTGTAGGAAAGTGCAGTTGGTGTTGAAATTCTCAGGATGGAATCTCATTTCATTTAAAAATTATTATTATCAATTATATATTTCCAATGTGTTTTATACATCTGTACTATGGGTTAATCAAGGATTTTGTTAAACCAATTTTTTCGGGTGATGAGACAATCTAACCTATTTGTTCACTTATTATGCAAGGAGTTAAAAGAGAATAACGAGTTCCTAGTTATACAAATTAGATACTTATGGTCATTGAAAAAGCAAATATAGGATTATTTTAGGGATCGGAGTGACCGAGTTGGCTGGAGCGAGTGTGTCCTCCTCATCCCGACTTGGGGTAGAAATTCTCGCTTCTCCAGTTCAAGTCTTGGACGGGTATCAATGCTTTTCAAAATCTTGTCTACCGGTATCACATATACATAGTATCTTGCTTGCATAAAACTATTTGTGTATTTGCTTATCTCAGACCAGAGTTTATAGCTCCTCACCTTTGAACTGACCATGTAAAGATTAGTATAGTACGATAGTTCTTATTTTAAGAAACCTTGTAACAATTAATAATTACTTCAAAATAATAAAATCTATTATCATCATCATAATAGGATTACTTTTTCCTCTTAACATCAAAGATTACACAAAGCATTTGGCAGTGAGAGACAAGTGAGTGTTATTGAGAAGTGGGCCGCTAGACTCGGATGCCTGAACCTTTTGCCCTCTCTAAATTTCCTTCTTACCTCATGTGACTTTTCTACTTTCTACTTTAGGCTAATTTATAATTTCTCGTAAGCTACACCACAAGGGAATCTTTGATTCTTCAAAATTTACCCCAACTTGATAAAGTGAGTTTTGACTGATTAATCATGAATTTGCTTTGCGGCTTCGCTCATCCATGTAGAATTGTCGATGGCTAAAAATATGGTAGGAATGACCTGAATACAGCCAAGCCAGATCACTATCAACCAATATCTCCTCGTAACGACCGTAAAAAGAACGAGTTGATCGGACGGAGCTGAAAGGAATTTGGATCATGTTCAGGTGATGTAGGGGCGGATATGAGAGATGTTAGGCGATATCACACGAAAAGAGCCCTAAGGCTTTATTGATGGTGGGCCATCCTCATAGGGCCTCTCAAGGGTCAAGTTGGTAGTGCAGAAAAATGCGGGTGGTCCCAGAGTAGATAAAATGAGTTTTCACATGGATAAGAGATTCGATGTGAAAGTGTCGATCTTCCTCTGAACCCTCGTTTATTGCTGAATGTGAATACGTACCACTCCATCGCATATGTTGAAGTGGTGCAGTGAACAACACATTTCGAGCACCCACTTGTTGCCATCATAAAATGATGTATCAGAATAATTCACGTTCCTCGCTCAAGACGAAAATCTTCTATTTTTCGCGAAATTAATAAACTTCCCATGCGATTCGCCCATCACAAAGGACCGTTGATTCCATGTGCATGAAGAAGATTATGCAAGAAGTTGTGTTCTTGCATGTCAATCGTTATGCAAAATATCTCATGGAAATCGGCTTAGCAGTTAGAACGTGACTGAAGCACAAATAGAATCATACCTACTTCTAAAAAACAAATTTTTCTGAAATTTCCAGGGATTGTGAGGAGTTTTTGATTCCAAATCTACCAAGATAGCGGAAGCATTATGTTCACTTTTGGAAGGTTAAT
>JAEMON010000004.1:24924845-24954124 GCA_030264115.1 Lygus lineolaris
TGCAATAGCTTCATTTTCTTCGAAAATTCGCTAAAAACCCATTCGCTCATTATACATGAGGGTTATTTCAGAGGGGATGCAAATTTAATACCTATTGGAACGATGAGTGCCCTTTCGAGAGTACCTATACAATATGTTGAGTCACTGACTTGAAATTTCTTCCATAATGTAAATAATAGAACCGGAAGAAACACTCAGAATGACGTAGTAATGTGACGTCCAAACACGTGATGATGAGAAACGGCACACACACGGGTTCAGATGTGATGGAAATAGACACACTTGTTGCGACGAGGGTCAGCTGTCCCAACTCTGGCATCGAGTCTTCCTGACGTAAATAAATCTTGACGCAAGCGAATTCCACAAAGATATTCGAGATCTAAAACTCCTGGATATGGTTTGAGATTAACTCTTATTTTCATTTAGGAAAACGAAAAAAATCAAGATTTTTGATAGGGAAACTCATTTTCATGGAGTTCAAAACGATATTTCTGGTCACAAATCCCACCCTCATTCGATCGAAGTTCAATTCTGAATCGGTACTGAAGACAAAAAAAAAATCACGAATAAGATATTTTTCACTTTTATTTTGTAAAGATCACGAATAAGAGTAATTTACCTAGTGGTTCTTTATTTTTCGAGAGGGGAAAAAATAAAGTTATTCTTTGATTTTGAACCAAACAATAAAAGTTATTCTTTGGTTTTGATTTTTTCGAATCAGGAAATAAAAGTCAAACTTTGATTTAGGTCGAATTTTGGAGTATGTCTATGACAGCAGCAAGATCTCACTGTTAAATAAGTAACAGTTGAAATCAATCAGAATTGTGGGTTCATTACGATGGGAATTACTGGGAAAATTACCGATTCTGAGGCCCCAAGAATGTCACCCTCCATGCTATAGATCCATAGCCCGAACAAAGATGCAGACTAAATAAACTACTCTTTTGATCAAAATCCGTCCATATTCATGCATTTTAATTAACTAAAGTTTGGATAACCCCCCATGCCTATGCTGTCACTACTACTACTCAGAATGTTGTGGGTAGAGTGGTCAGTACTCAGGCTGGTGAAACAAGAACGATATTCACATCTGGTACAGATAATCCTAGGACGGCTTGGCGTATTTCACGTTTGTGAATTCGCAGTCTCAAATAGTGATCTGAATCCTATGAAATTAATTAAGGAAAACTTGGAAAAAATCATCAAACATCTTGGCTACTGTGTTGGTTAGCTGGCATTGGTCTCGTTCGACGCAGAATTCTCAGGTCTTCAACTTTTCTTCCTTCAAAAACCATTTTGAGCGGTTCCGACGTTAGAGCGTTCGATGTTAGTGAAGTCCGGGGTTCAAATCTCAGGAATGCAGTGCTGCTGGGTTATGAGCTTCGAGTAGTTGTTTATTAGTGCACTATCAAAAGCTCAATAGGGACCTAGGACCTCAGCACTGATAGGCTTCGAAGGATAGTGCGAGACATGTTCAGTACAAGCTCCAAGCCAAAATGTCCTCTCCTTTTAAATAAAAATGAAAAAAGGCACCCAAAGATTTTCGTAATAGGGTAGGGATAATTGATCGTTGTTTTAAATTTATTGACATTATCAGCAGTTGTACAGCCGCAGGTATGATACTAAGCATTTACAAAAAAGGGCACATAACATTATTGATAGTTGGAACATTTAGATTTTCCATTCAGGATTGGATGCTCCTTATTTCATCTTTTCTTCACCTCATCGGCTCCTCCCACCTCAACCTCAGGATCAAAATGATTTGGAGCGGCGCCAAATGAGCGCGAGGGGCTGCGGTTTAGCAGAAAAGTTGGCAACCTCAGTAATTTCCTCTGAGCTCTGGCGAATTGCGGATTCTCCTTTTTATATTCGAACGCTTCGAGTTGAGCAGAGATGGAGTTGCCAAATATGACTTTGATACTTCTCGTTTCAGTCACGGCTCTCCCGATGGTCTCAGTCACGCGAGGTTCATAAATCAGAAAGGGCTCATTCACGGCTCTTCCCTCGTCGCCAAGATGAACGGCGTGTTATTATTATTTTAAGTTCGACTACTGAAATTGTTGGGTGGAGGAAGTGTGATTGCTAAGAGAAGCTCAAGTCGGCTTCAGGAGGCAAAGACGGTGCAGGGACCATAATATTTTTGTCCGTAACTCTCTCATTTATTTACGCCAACAGGAGACAAAGGGTCGATTACATTGCGCGTTTATGGACTATTCTAATGCTTTTGGTTCACTTCCACACAACATCCTCTGACATACCCTAGAAAAATTATTGTATAGGTATATGACCTGTTGACAATAAAGATTTGATTTGATTGATTCGACTATTTAAATTTTGGAATCCCTCTTTTGAAGCCTTCCTCCAATCATCGACCTCCGATTATTCGGTTAGGTTTACAACCGTTGTCAACAAACATTGCTCATGGTACTCATTGTATTATTGTTAAAAATGTTAAGAATGGGCCTTGCTGTTCAGCTCACACTCATCTTGGATATCCTTTGTTACTTTGGTACTTTACTTCTTTCCTGTATCGTGTAAGGAAAGTATAGGTCCTTAACACATTCAATGCTGGAGCCTGTAGCTGTCCAACGCCACCCACTGCACCCCACCTGCCGACCTAGTGTGCTCAAACCCCCCGTCTACGTACTAGGGTAGACGGCAGTGGGCTGGGGAATTCTTTCCGTCTACCCGGGTAGACGCCCGCAATATAGGGTAGACACCGAAGGGTGTCTATAACGAGCCCCCCTAAATTTAAGTATAGGCTTTTAGTGACATGTAAATATGCAATACAACAACTAATCACAAAGGTGGGACCCAATAATGCATCTGTGAGTCCGATCGAGAAATGAGTTTATGAAATGATGAGGTTAATGAAAATTTTAATCTTTTTTAAACATTTTTTGTACTTAAGTATTCTATTTCATTTCTTTGGTTTCTATATTTATTCATTTCCAACAACAACACGTTATAGGTCCCTTCTTGATGGCATAGAATGAATCCCCAATTAGAACAACAACAACAACAATTATTGTTGGCTTACAACAATGTAGTTCTTACAGTGTCAGTTTTAGTTCTTACAATGAATCAATTAGGGTCAGAAAGCTCAAAAAATATCAAACACCCCGTAAACTATTCCTATAAGAGCAAAGGAAGAAGTGAAAAGATAGTTTTAGGTCCTCTGCAAATGTAGTAGATGCAAAGCGCTCGGCTTTGATCCGTCTCTAAAAAAACAAAGTTCAGTTACTGTGTGATCTTTCTCATATAAAAGCTTCAAGGTTCTTCAGGAGTATCTCAAGGTTGGATGTTTGGAATCGCCTTTTGCAGCAAATTCCCTTATTTCCAACTCTGTTTTGGGAGTTGTCTTATGACAATATGGGGTTACCGTTTTGCGTAGGTACTTTTTCTGGAATGCCCAATTTATTCTATAGGTAGTAGGAATCTAGTAGGTACCTACTTAATAATGTTAACTTTAACTGGTTGTGGAAGTAAGTAGGTGAGCATTTTATTCCCCATCCAAAGGGACTGAACAACATGTTTTCGCTCGCCCGACTCTATTGAGTAGCTCGGACTGATATAAGATCTCTAAAGTGGTTAAAGACTCGCTAAATGGCTTTTTTTAAATGAATCATGGGGGAAAAGTTAATGTGGCAGTCCTAATTTGAGGTTGCCTTTCATCACACAGTTCAAAAGAACTGTTGGGGTTATTATTGCCATGAGGAAATGAAATTCGCCGGCGTATTATTAGAAATAAAGCTGGCTCTCAGAGAAGAACAAATCAGAAAATTGGACACTTCCCGATGTTTTCTAATGTAAGTGACTAACACGTACCTTCATAATAAATCAATCTGTGATTCCGCACAGATACACGCTGGGAATTTCGGGAAGGTACCTGTAAAGGACTACCGAAAGGAAACACTACTGAATACTGCATAGTATTAAGTATATAAATAATACTAGATCGTTCTGGTTTTCGGAAGGGTAATCACTTCAGTTTTACGCCATTTTTGTATAACCATAATATATATATTTCAGCTATTATGCCATACAGGTTTAGATTACTCCTCAAGACAAAGGTTCGTAGGTCGAATGCTTGGTTTTGAATAGTTTGAATTTGTTGGTAGTCAGTTGTCGGGTTTTGTTGGTTTTTGAATGTCAAGCTTGTCAGTTTCAGTTTTTACCTATTCAAAGGTGGCTGTGAACGTTTTTGGTGAAGTTATGAATGTGTGATGATATCTTGAGGAGTAATCTAAACCTGATGATGGCGTAACAGCTGAAATAAATATTGTGATTAGGTAAACGAAAATGGCGTAAAACTGAAGTAATTACCCTTCCAAAAACCAGATCAATATGGAGTTCTACGAACTGAACAGAAACACACCCAACAAAATACCAGATCGTATTAAAGTGAACAAGGTCGCGGGAACCAAAAATATGCACACAACAAAAAATATCCAAATAAAGTTATTGCTCCTCATTGGTTTACGAGTTAATTTAAAACGCGGACGCGGTGTCCCTTGCGGTCCGAAAAGACGCCTCAAGTTTGGGGTCAAACCCGGGGGTCTGCTACGACAGACGGTTTTAAAACTGCGTCCTTGCCATTATCCCCACCTAAAAAACATACCCCTGGGATAGACACCTAGAAGTGGGGGGTCAACTGTCGCTTTGCCAACTTGAAGATTCCTGTTCAGTATCTGATCGGGATCGTTGTCGGATGTGTTATTAACTGATTTATCGTTAGCAACAAATCTTGTTTCGGTATTATTATCATAATTTTTTGGATAGTTAGTTGTAAGTTCACATTTTAAGTTGCATTTATAGCTATTTGAATTGTGGTGAAATACGTAGAACGGGGGAATTTCGTGTGCAGTCGGGGAGTTAATTTTTGACCCACGCGTTTGAGCGTACGGCCACGGGGGCGACTTGCCATTTCCTGATATAGTGGAGTGATAGTAGAAAAATGAATATCCTATTCAAGAAGAACTTGGAAAGTGGGGGAGGAGGAGGTGCCGCGAAGAGTATAGGGAAGCGGGCGCCAGCCAGGAAGGCGAAGACGGGAGCGAGACGCAGCGGAGGTCTTCAGGCTCCTCCTATGGACGACCACTACGGTTTCCGAACCCACATATTCCTAAGTCCGTCGTACAATACGGACTCGGACGATTACTTCAGGACTTCCGGTATTTCCGGAGGCATCCTCGATGGCACCGCAGGGTACGATTCGGCCAGACGAGGTTCCGCTTTCGGGCAGGACCCCCGGAAACCCTCAGTGAAGCCTGATTACTTCAGCCCTGAAGTAAGATTAATGTTTCAGTACGTACTCAGTCTAACTTGAACCTGTTGTGTCTAACTCGTCTTATGTTCAAAGCAGAGGTGTACGAATGTGATCAAACATAACCTACGATATCAACCGTCTATGAGTCTTCAAAGGTCAGTAAAACAGCTGTTTGGACGTCAGTTTGACCAAATAATCGATTGTCAGGACAATAACCCTATAGGTACAATGTACGACGTGATTTTACAAACGCTCCTCTTTTCCTTTAGGATATCAAACATCAGTTCAATGGGATTCTATTCCCGGCGGTCCCCTAGGAGCTCGTAATATAATAGGCGCCTGCTATGATAAGTAATGCCCGCGACCAACTTCTCAAACCTATTGGGTTCTCATTTAACCCTCAGAAGCAGCTGGTGACTTCCTATTCGATTCAATTCGTTTATTTAAAAAAATAAAACAATCTACAGTCCGAGGTCTAATTACAGTCATCTACGCGTCAGTAATAAATTTATAACAAACTAGACGGTTACCTGTGTGTTGCACGGTCCCCCAAGTTGACCCACTCACTTCGCTCGCGGGTGGTTGTCCAGATCCCAAACGCTCGCTTCGCTCGCGTGATTGCTTATGCGTGGTGATACTGGAAAAACCTTACAAAAACCTCACCGTTCACCCAGTTCGTACCTACCCATTTAAAAATAAAAAGAACACACTTTGCTCGCGGTTGTCCACATTCCGAACGATCGCTTCGCTACTACCTACCTATCTAAATGAAGATAATACAAAAACCTCACCGTTGACCAAGTTCAACAATGCTAGGTTCTCCATTAATGCAAACATGTGATCGTAACCATCAACCAAACTGTTAGACAACTGGATGTGTTTACTCATTCAACGTCGCTAAGGAAAGCCACGTTCACGATGAAGGAGGACATTCACGGATTTTTAACATACCCACTGAATTAGTTCGGAATTTGCTGATCATTTTAAAATAAGAAGGACGTAAAACGGTCCAGCCGTTTGACTTTGCATACGGAACAAGCAAACAAACAAACAGACAAACTTTGAGTCTCATAATAAAAGATAGAGTGAAAGAGAGAACTAAACAACAGTAACCACGGTTATATACGGTGAAACAATGTAGTTGAAACAAACTGGAATGAACCGAGGTGCGACAAGCAGGAGTGGAGAATAGTGGATGCTGCCTGCTGTTGAATTGGAGTAAGTACGTGCATTTGAGTTAGAAAAACAATATTGATTGTAGAGAAGTTGTGGGCGATACAGTTCCACTTCAAATGTAAGTAGCTCCCTTGAGTAAACCCTAGGAGAAACTTGAATCCGCGACTCCCCGAACTTAACGCCAGCATGGACCTCTAAAGGAAAACGTGGTCCCTATTAATCGTGAACACTTCCCCCATCCACCTCAACTTTTATCTATACGTGCTCACAATCCCACCACAAAGAAAAGCTTTTGAGAACGGCAAGGAGGCGACTGGGGAGCGCATTTAACTCCAAGTCTGTTCGGCCACTTTACGGAAGTTGGTAATGAAAAGAACTTGGAGGAAGTCGTTTATCACTTTACTCGGTCTGAGGTGAGAAAAGAAAGGTGTCTGGGAGCATTACTTATAAAAACTGGCTTTTCATGGATCTATTTAAAACATACCTTGAATTACGACTTTGCCGAGTGAAAGGATTTCTCAGCGAGAATTCCCCGCGCACTGATAAGCCATTCTGAGTACAGACATTCAAAAGGAGATCATCGTTAATCATATATAACTAATAACCAAACAAGGCAGGTTGTCATAGGTACCAAAATCCGGCCAAGGCAACTAAAGGTCTTGGCTCCTTTGCACTTGGCTTGAGTTTTGGTTGCTATAGGTCACACAATGGGAACAGACTTTCAGGTCGCAATAGGGAAAGAATGCTCAAGAAATCTCTGCCTATTAAATCCGATTTCGTTCAAACTTTTAGGGATTATGCTGGTAGGGCCCTTTGAAGTCCCATATGAATTTCGTCATGATTAAATCAACGGTACACTCTGCGTATGCGCTAACGTAAATTTGTCAAACAGGCTGTTACACAGTTTCGATTCAATTTCGCTCAAATTTCTGGGCAATATGCGGGCCAAGGCTCCCTGAGGTCCCACATATGAATTTCATCATGATTGAATCAGCGGCAGACTCTGCGCATGCGCTAACGTGGGGTTCACTAAATTTCGTCGTTACAGCCCTAATAACCACAGTTTTCATCAGATTTCGTTAAAATTTTCTTGGACGAGAGAAAACTCTGTGCCATTTCCGCTCGGCAGAGAAGTTGTTAATGCTTACAAATTGTAGGTCCACTGGAGATCTTTCAAAAAAGGTGCTATGTGTAAGGTTGGAAATGAACGGAAGTGGGTGGAAAATGTGAGGGGAAAAGCATGTGAAATCATCAGTTAAATATCTCCCTCTCGCTCCCTCGCGTGGGATCCTTGTGGAAGAGATGACGTCACCAAACTAATCAGATTGTGTTGAATCCGATTCTGAGGTCAAATGCAGCAAATTCAGACCCACGTCTGTTCCATATTCGTCTAGTGAGTAGAATCAAGTCGTCTGAGTGATTGTATGGAACAAGGTTTAGGGAAAGCCTGTAACTTGAAAACGCCGATAAATTTGAGGAAAACATTTAATTACTTTATGGAACTCACCATCAGAATTTATACTCAAACAGACTTAGAGCCACAGTCATTCAATGGATCTTCTTGCATTATCTATTGTTGTAAATATTCTTAAAATTTTGGAGTAGGAAAAGTTTCGGTAGGTATGCTAGGTGTGTACCTAGTAGTTATGGCGAAACAACTCAGTATTTTTGTTATCACAGGGTTGTGAATTTCAAATTCCTTGGGTCCTACAAAGTTTTATAGTATCTAGTATTTCTGAAGTACAGAATATACCTACTCTTAGTAGATGTGAACATGTAATTTTGGGACCTAAGTATTCTGTAAGCAGGTACCTATCTACTCATAGTGTAGATTATTCTAGCTTAACCAGCAATGCTTAATTTAATTTAATATGTCTTCATACTGAACTCGATATCCATCTGTACCTACTTAGACCATCTGAATTACTGCATTTCTCTATCAATGTTTTATCTCGAGAAAGATTTTGAATTCCGGATTGTACATTCAAATAAGCTATGGCAAAGACAGTACTACAAAAGAAGTGATTGTCGAATAAGAACAGAAAAGGAAAGCAAAAAAGGACCGAAGCAATCAGCCGGGGACCCTTGTTTTTATATGCCGCTAAGTCGACAAATCCAATAGACCCCGATTGGAACCAAGTTCTTCTCGCAAACCACCTACTTTTGTTACCGGCAAAAGAATGCTCTTCAATGTAAGGATTCACTGGTAGACAATTTATTTCAGATCACCAAAGACGTAAATACCTGTACCATTGAAAAACCCGATCCCTAAAAACAGGTAAGACACGAAGAGACGTGCTTTTTCCCCTCGAACTACCCTCACCTGTTTGAATATTTAGACTCGAGATTCCCTCTTCGCAGGCCTCTTTCACCTTTCATTCGTTAGTATATTCCGCGTCTTTTCCGTGGAGTCCCAAAGATTGCTTTCCAGGGATCCGGTCCCTACACAGGCCTGCTGAGGAGAGGAGAATACATAGTAGGTAGATACTCCGTTTTCCTACGATCAATACCAACAATTCATACATGAATACACACACTTTGTGATTAGTTTGGGTTAGATGCAGTATTTTCTTCAGAGGCGTTAAATAAAATAATGAATCGTTTCGTTAGCGGCTACATCACGATCAATCACAAATCAACATCATTCGAATTTCAAACGGACGTCTCATACAAAAAACGTCTGGCAAGTTGGGTGGGCAGTATAACTTATTCCTCACTTTTGTAACAAGGACGTACAGAGTCTGTTAGTGAACATTTCTGCGAAATTGGTAGAATAGTTCCAGCGTTATACCTATGGCAATAAATTTAAAGTTTGAATATGCGCAGTAGCCATCAACATCCAACTGCGGCGAAATTCATGGGTGATTGTGTTGGCGCCAGCCCTCAACTACACACCGAATTTGGCGAAATCGGTGCAACTGAGAAATCGTAGTTTCAGGAAATTCACGTTTGCACATGCGCACACGCTACTTGTGGTCCGTTGGCTATGAAATTATTAGGGGACTGTCTAGGGGATACCCCGTACAATCTCTGATCATTTCATCGAAATTAGTCAAGTAGCTCCGGAGTTATAGCTATGAAAAACATTTCAAAATTGCGCATGAGCAGTAGGTATTCCTGATAAAATCGTGTTAAAATTCGAAGCTAAATGTTGCCTTCCAACTAATCTTCGAATTTGAGCGAAATCAGTCAATTAGGAACTGAGAATTACCGAATGCCTTAAAGTGAATGCGAAATTGCTGAGAATTTTGATCTCCGTGGTCTCGGTGGTCTGATGGCGATGAAATTCATAGGAGACTCTCTAGGGCCTAACCCTAATTCGGACCCCAACTTAATATAGTTTTGCCTGGGACAAGGAATTGACCACAGAAAGACCGACCGACAGACACGGAACCAATATTGTTCAGAAAGCACTGAAACGTAAAAAGGTAGTGAAAATTTTGATTTTGGAAGTCATAATGTTTTTTCATTTCATGCACGAATACATGGCTTCCTGCCTTCGGTAAAGTGAGGAAGCAACAAGTATGGGAATAGTTAATTAATGTTGCAGATAGTTTGATCAGATAGATCAGATACCATTATTATTATTATCACAATTCTTCTCAATACAATTTCTGTACGATTGTGATTCTCTTCAGCATTACGAGGGGAGTACTTCTATCAAAGTTCTCTTCGTGGGTGATTAATTTCAATATCATGTCCCGCGTGTTAAGAAATAATGATAAAAGTTGAAATATCAAACAAACGATCTCATGATGCCAGGAGCAGTGAGTAAACGTCTACGGCACCAACTCATCAGTGGATTCTTATATAGAATAGTTGAAGGGATATAAAAAATGGGATGTGACGACTTCTGCTTTTTACGTAGAATAATCCTTTATTAGGCTCGTTTCCAATTCACCTCAAGCCTGTGGAACTCGGTTTTCCTTGAGGTGGGTTTTTCATTTGGTAATTTATCATTCTTTACAAAAACAAGACGTCAAGGCGCTAAGGATCGTCTGTACAACATGAAACTCATTAATTAGGCTTTGCAAGTGAAAACTGACATGAAAAGCGATAAATTGGAATGCCTTTAACATGACGGTGCCCATTTGTGGGGTTTCTATGCAAAGTCGAGCTACGTTATCTAAAGACCATTCTTCCCTGTAATTTCGTTTTCTTGCGGATATCATCCAAGTCCTAACATTCAATCTTTGAAATGCCATGAAAAAAAAAAATTAAGTTGCTAGAACACTCCAAGATCCATTCTCCATCATACTCCATGTCATTGTAGTTTCAGAGTGGAATCAGCAGTGACGTGTTGTCGTTGATGCATTAAATTGATAGATCCAGAACTTGGATGTGAGCATTCCATAGGTGTGTTCCAACTATACGAATATTCTAATTATATGCGAATAGTTAACTGTGCAGAACCCTCAGCGCACGTTCTTGTGTATATTCGAATATTCTGTCTGTTCCAACTGAATTGTGGGCAACTTACCCGAGTGATAAAAACTGGAATCTTGTTCCAACTGCCAGAGTTGCCAAGTTTCACACAATTCGAATATTCTCACGGGTGCAGAGTTTGAATACAGGGAATTCTTCTGCTATCCCTCAGTTTTGTTCCAACTAAAAGAGCAATCCGAATAATATTCGAAAATCAACAAGCCGAAGATGCACTCAACTTTGACCTTGGGAACGACTTTCAGGCTATTTGAATATTATTTGAATTGTAGATTTCAGTCATAACAAACCTCATATCAAGTAAGAAGAATCTAGGAATAACTTTCCTCCACCCCAATCTTTTACGTTATACCTCCACACATTACACACACACACACCCACACAGATTGTGTAAATGGGAAACAAACTACGTAACTACTGGTACATAAGCTTACTACACACTGAGTAGGTATTGTGTATTGTTCCTTCTTTCCATTCATATAGAAGGGATCTAACGTCTATATTTCTTCTCAGAGTCGAAATGAGAATCTTGGGCTTTCATTCCCTCACCTAAATGGCATTCCCCTTCGAAAATTCTGGACTGACAGAGGCGCAAAGTACAAACAGAACCACGGGTTTGCGTCCTTCTTCCCTTTGCTTCCTGGAAAGACAATTTTGAAGTAGGAAAGGACAGCTTATAAAAAACTAAACCCTTGATCTGTACCTATATTCTTCATAAATATGGAAGAATGGGTAGTTTATAGTTGATTTACACGTAAATAGATGGGGGGGATCATGTTCTTCATTTGAGTACAAACTCAATGTACCTACTCGTATGAGGGTTTCATGATTACCCCTCTTGGAGAATAGTGTTTGTTGGAGAATTGTGTCGATGGCAAGATTGATTTTTGGACGCTCACAAGCTGCGTCCTGCGCGTGTAAGTACCTACAGCGAGAGGAAACCATAAATTATATTCACTGTTGTATACCGCATGAACGTGTAAGGTTGAATAGAGTTCAAATGTGCTTCTCGCTCGTGTATGTGATGCAGAGAGAAGTAATCTAACTTCAATTTATTTCTTCTCGATGTTGCAGGTGAGCTTCACCCCGGAGAACTCGGGATATGCGGCGAGAACGAGTAAACCCATCTCTCTACACCCAGTTCCCAAAGCGGAGTTCAATGAGCTCAAAACTCTCGACAAAGACTGCTTCATCATCCCTGTGGCCAGCGTGGACAGGTTCCTCCCTGCTGGAGTACCCGTGAGTAAATCCCGTTTTAGTAGTCACCATCATTGGCTTCTAATAGATACCTTTATTCTGGCAATCTCGCTTTGCGTGGCTTGCGCCATTCATCGGTATGACAGAGGAATAAGAGCCTCTGCGCATCACGCACAAACATGAATTCCCGTAAAAACCTGTTTCTCACAATCTAAATAGCCCGATTCTGCTTAAACTTGAAAGGTAGATGATTCCTTCAAATGATTCCCTATAATATGAATTCCATTGCAGTGGGATCATTGGTGGCCATCGTGAAAAAACTCCAACATAGTGAGAAAAAAAGTTGTTGAACCATTAGCGAATTTTCGAAGAAAATGAAGCTATAGCAATGGCTGGTTTTTGTGTGTGTCACTCCAGACGATATCTGCCCCTGGAATCGAGACAAAAAAACCAAAAAAAAAATTTAAAATGTCAATATCAAAAGAAAGGATGAGTTCGTTGGCCAGAATTTTTGGAGTACTCCAAGGTGTCTAATTTTGAAAATTTGGAGTCAAAAATCGCTTTAAAAACCCTGTTTTTTGTGTAAATTACCATCTTAAACATAGGAGCATAAATGTGGTATATTTGGAATCAGCGTGAAATTTCTTATAAGAATCACCCACCGAATTGGTTAAAATTATTCTTTAAAATCCGCTCATCAACTCAAGCTGCATGAATGGAACTTTTTGTTTGTCCATTTGTGTTTGTGACGTTTGTCGTGTTGTTGTTGATCAACGGGATCGTGAACTTCTTGTTCAAGTCTTTGAATACAATGCCGCACTCACTTTGCCAGACTCTCTGGTTTATTATTTCAATAATGGACCTTTGGAATCCAGCATGAAAAAAATACCAACCTAAACAAAACATTGAATATTTTGACACTATTATGGGCTTTATACGTACAGTGGGTTAGTTCTTACAAACTTTCAAGAGGTACCTACTCTCAGAATTGCCCCAGAGTTGGAAAGACTCACCATAGGTTAGCTCCGAGGTTACGGACCTAATAGAATATGTATTCCATCGCCTCAGTGAGAAGCTGCTCATGTTTGTTTTCTAAACTGTGTTTCACTCATAGTTCATACACTTTTCAAAACTAAAAGAATACAAAATTCAGAAGTGCTTACCTAATAAAAATAAATAGATTTGTGTGAATAAATAAAAAAAATTGTCAAATGGAATGCAGCACACATCAGCCGTTGGCAAGATTCCACGATGCCTTGTACTTTGCGGTCTATTGCCAGTTATGAGTCATGAAGGAGAGAGTATCGTTTTCAACAGTCAAGCTCAGAAAAAATGTGTTCCCCCACTATTTATTTTGCATTATTTGGTATTTAGTTGGATAATGTTTTTAAGCTTGAAACGAAAATTTAGTGCAGTGTCGAAACTCTAAGTCCAGTTAAAATAATCTCTAGCTCCTCAGTTCGATTTCTATGGTTCCCTAAATTAATGACAATGAATTTTGCCACATCATATTGGTGACTTTAAGCAATGAGAGTGTTTAGAGTCTCTGCTTTATAAGTTAAATTTTTTTTTCAGATGCCCCTGATAGAATCGAAGCAAAGTCAGCTGTCGGTCGTTGAAGTTGACGACCCCAAACTCTGCGTTCTGATTCACCTGATGACTCAGATGGAGCCGATAGAGCCGATTCTGGAGTCTCCTCTGTCGCTCCCGTTGGTCAAGCAAAGGACGACTGCTGCTGACCTTCTCACGGAAGTGGGAAATTCTCGGACAGCCATGGAGGGCATGCTCCTGTCCAATTTGGAGAAAAACGGTGAGTACTGAAGACAAGTTATCATTTTAATTTCATTACTGGAGGGCATTACGAAACCTAGGATCAAATAGAAAACTATGATATAGCAATTGTTTCGAATTTTACGACATTTTTAGGGAGTGAGAAAGTATCTTAAAACCCCTTGGAATTTTATTGAAATAGCCTGCCGACTACAGCTCAAATCTTAGAAATAGAAGAAGCTAGAGCAAGAGCCAGAGGACCAGGCCCCCCTTGGGGGGGGGGGGGGGGGGGGGGAGCTATAGCTAGAGGAGCTGTACTTAGAAGCTAGATCAATATGTTTCAGCAAATATCCGATGATATCCGATTAAATTAAATAAAAACTACAATAACCCTTCGTATGGCTAATAGCTACCTATTCTCTATTCAAGGTGTCTACCAGGTAATAGTGACACTGTCATCCTTAAACTCGCCATTTTCTCTAATTAAAACTGTACAAGCTATATATCGGAGTAACACGACAAAATTGAACTTCATGGCAGTTTCTCTAGTGAGTAACTCATTGCAGGAAAATTAACATTATTCACCTACTATTGTTTTATAGACCCCCAAACCTGTAGACCTGTTGTATAGACCTACCAACTAAAACTTCATTTTACTTTTCGACATTTTACTTTGTAGAATACACCTTTTCAACATTATTTCATACAATTATTCAACAACAAATCAGCGAGTGAATTTATGGTGAAAGTAAGAACTTTCGTACTTTTCCCGTTCTATAGTAAGTAGTAGTAAGTTAGTCTACTGAAGCGTTTTAAGAAAAGTAACACTATTCAGCTCTCATTTCTGTAAATGTCAAGACTACCATACCAAAACTAGATTCAAGGCAATCGAAACGAATAATAAAATGAGTAAGGCATTGAATAAGAGTACACTTTATCATTGGGGATAGGTTCCAAAAACACAAATATACTTACATGAGATAAATAACGAAATAAATTATAATTATTACAACAAATCAACTTGTCCTCGGTGTATAATGGGTCCCTCTGTCCCAACAATTCACCCCTGATGTGCTCAGTGGTTACTAGGTAATCTGTAACCTTCGACAAAAAATAATCACTCACTTTAGCTCTTCAGGGTTCTGTCTCTCGTATTGAGGAGGTACTACAGGAGAAGGAGGTGGGTGAGGCAATCGTTCTACCAATCGAAGAACTCGAAATTTCCTAAAGGATTATTAATGCCTAGTAGCCTCTTAAAGGGATGAACTATAATGAATCATTGTAGGTGAACATTCGAAGTGTATGGCGATGTAACTATTCCTCGTTGAGTCAAAACTGTGTTTTCAGTAAATTAAATTGACCAACTAGCCAGTCAAGTAGGGTTTTATAACCCCCTGAATTTCCAGATCCCTGAATTTTGAGCTCAAAATCCGAATTAGTACCCTTGGAAATATGCAATTTACGGCTCATTAGTCCGGACACATTGGATGAAATGAAAACCAAGTAATTGTAAGTAGTTAAACCATGTTGGCAGATGAGAGATACGTGCACCTCCGACGCTATTTGACTGAATTTCAGCCAGTTTTCCCTCATCCCGTTATATCTCACCTTTATGCAAAGCTATCTTTGAGATCTACCATTCAAAAACAGGTGAAATCGCCCAATGAGCTACGATGAGCCTTTTGAAATCGAAAAGCGATCAATGGCATGACTGGCCTGTCAAAGAGATTGTGGGAAGTGAGTTACCCTCGATGTTGAACTCCTCTTTAGAGGGTTAAATTTACGAGGCGCTTAGACCGCGAGATAATCTGATTACAAGAGCGCTTCTGTGATTAAACAACCCGCTTTTCGGGTTTTCTGTCCGAAGTGGACCCTTATAATGAATCTAACCCTAACTTAGGTAAGTAACTTGGTGGAACTCGGGAGAATATGATAACGCGCATATCTAATTAAGATGGATGGCTTCCAGAACTGATCAATAAAGCCATTGATTTTGAAATCAAGTGAAATTAAGAATAATGAAGGGAGAGAGCTAATCACATTTTGTCGTATCAGCTATCGATTGGTTTAATGATACTCGACCAACGTAAGGTAGGTACCTAAAGATTCGTCATTCAAGATCCTTATCTACTCTCTTCATCCCACCTAAACGCAATCCACTGAACAATTTTTCTCTTAAATCCTCTTGATAGGAAAGGTCACATGCATGAGAAGGCTCCATCAAAAAGAACGACAGGTAACTTGCATTTTGAAGTTTTTCGACATGATTATACCTAAGGCTGGAGTTCCTTTTTGAAATTCTGTGCGGAACGACACAGAAATGGTTACTGACGATTTTGTAAGATGTTCACTTACCAAACTGTAACCAAACTGTAATTAAAGATATTAGACTCCCCTCTTCTTACACTCCTGAGAAGTAGAAGACCTACTGGTTACGGCTTTGGGTTTACTTATCAAAATAACTTAAGCAGGAAAGTAATATTCAAGACATTCTTGTTCCTATGTATCTGTGGTTACTTTTTAAAAAATAATGAATCATGTCTCATGATAGCTGGGGGTCTTTCTGGAAATTCCGACACAAAAACGTTACCCAACAATCGATAATCAACGTTGGTTGGGAGATATTGATAAAGGGATTAAAGGATGGCAGGAGTTGAAAACGCGGAGTTGTTTACTGGACAACTAGTACCCAGTGTGGTAACCGAGGTAATCTAATCTTTGTTTGTGGTTAGCAGGGACGCTGTTTAGTTCGAAACTCCGGAAGTTGTACGCGGGGGATGCCGCCGAAATCAAAAGCTTTATTGATTTCTTGCTTGTGAAATTTAGTCTGTGATGGGTTTTGACCTCCTGCTGAGTGCCAAAAGACATATTCAAGTTACAACCCATTTATCTGCGTAAAGCGTTGATACTTCTGTGTTTTTTACCTTTTCCTCTTCTTCAGAGCCTCTGAGGATGTTTTTGAAGAATTTTTCGATTTTTAATTGGCAAAGAAAGTAATGTGAAGCCTCAAACCAGAGGTTTCTATTTCTTCTTCTCCACTCACTCTACTTCTAAAGGAGCAAGATTTCTCACATCATTATTCCGTTCTTAGGGTTCATCTCAAGTCAGCGTCCTCCGGATCTTTGAGTGTTCGCATTGGTTTGACTACAAAACGTTCATCAAACAATAGAATCAATTCCTTTGAATTTCATCAAAATCATTGGAAACATGTAAAAAACGTAAACATTTTGCTGAAAAACTATACGTTTCAGTCCTGTTTTTGGTTAGTTTTCCCAAAAAGGTGAACCTAAATAGCTACGTAATTTTCTTGCTGGAGCATCCTCATACAACAGAAAACCTCGTACATCGATGTTTTCCTACAATTCCCGCCGATTTGATTTCAGGTGAGTTTCCGTTTATTGCTTACTACCTGATCAACAAAGCTCAGACGGATCCTGGTGAGTTTTTCCACAACTGCCGAGCCGCTTCGCTTCGGAAATTCGACCCCAAGAACACGAGATACACAGCCGTCCATACCTTTGATCTTTTCAATGAGGTAGGTAATAGTAATAGTCAATAAGTGAAAAGATTAATAAATGATTAATAATTGGTATTCAATCGTATTATATTTATGGGTTGATAAATAACCCATAAATATTGAGAAATCCAAATTAAAGGAGGTATAGTAATATGAACGGATGTCGAATAGTCCATGCATTGCTCAGGCTCAGAGGAGAACTTGGCAACTCATCGACAATGTGATTCTTCGACAGTCCTGTCGAAGAGTATCAAAGTAGTTTTAGAACTCCACGACAGCACCTTTTCTGCTTTGTTCGACACTGATGAAGGCTTGAAGACGTTTGCAACTCTTCGACTTGTCAAGGGATCCCAGTATCGAAGAGTTGCAGGAATTGTGCTGTCAAAGGTGTGCCACGTTTGCTGAGCAGACACAGAGGTTGTCTAAGAGATTCAGTGTCTAAGAGTTGAGTGAACTCTTCGACATTGCATCTCTTAGACAAGCTCTGTGTCTCCATAGCAAATGTGGCACCTCTTCGATAGCACATTGTAGTTGTGACGATTTAAGCACAGATTGTTGTGGAGATGGACATTCGTCGTGATGGGAGTCCATGGAAAAGCTCTGGGTAGGTGAGAAAACTAACTGGTTTATGGAAGGAGAAGATATTCTACGAACGAATTTTCCCCAGGTGGGGAAAGCAATGACTCATGGATTTGTCATTTTTTCCCTATTTTAAACATTCGCACATTACCTTGTTTGATTGTATGTGAAAACCATTATAAAATTCGGTCCATTTAACCATTTATACAGAAATTAATACAGAGTATTGGCTTATGGTATGCAAAATGGTTGAGGAGGGGTTGTCTTGGCAGCTGAAGATTTTGATATACATATTTACAGCTTTCCAACGAGAGGCGATTTTCGTGACACTAAATACATTCAATTCGACTGGGAAGAACCTAAATATGGCTGAGAAAAACAATATTTGATTGGAAAAACCCCAAATTTTTTTGGGGAAATAGTGCGTTAATATTGGTATTCAACAGTAACATAGGTATACAATTGTACCGCTATTTATTTGTTTTTTTCCGAAACTTTATTCTACTGGTATATTACACCAGTTTGCACCCTACCATTACATCAGTTTGTAGACTAATATGGTCCATGGGCCACCACAGGTTAATCACGAAGTGAATACAATCGCTGTCTTTTCACCTTCGATTGCTCATCTCCAATATTTCTGAGACAGTTTATGAAAGACTACTGAAGAGCGTTTATCGTGTTCAAATCCCATTCGAGCTTAGGTTTATTTGCTTTGTGCCCTCGCGATTTCGTGATGTTTCGCATCACCTCGCGTGACGAACTCGAATGGAGTGGGGTGAAGTAAATAGGAATGATTTGACATTTATGTTAACCGAAAGAATCTATTATAAATAACGAGATTTGAAACAGCAGTTTTGTTTGATCTGAACTGTTTTCAGTAGAGTTGAACCAAATTCTGGGTCAAACAGTAATTGTGCAACAAAGTTCCTACACGTTTTATAACAACCAAGATAAATGTTGATCATTTATCTTGGTAAATGATCAACCGTTGGGTATGTAATCAATGGTGGGAATAATTTAGGTATCTAGTTTGATCAATCATTTTTATGTTATCTTCATGACAAGCTATGGGTCAGTCATAAATTTATGCGACGCTTTTTTTGTTAGACCAGAATTTTTTACACCAGATAAGTATGCATGTATGAAGCGAAGCCGATTTTTATAACGGTATCAACGGTAGGCGAATGTAGCTCCGTTGTTTTACCTAATATGTATTTTTCGCATTATACAGCATATCCCGGTCAAATAATCCGGTGGCGTAGTCCACAAATAAACAGACTTCTGAGCCGAACAAAAAAACAGAGTAAATCGATTGATAATAATTGGGGCCTGGACAGCGCAAACAAGATTTTGTTTGAACTATTAAATGCCGATCATTTACTACCGATTTCCTTGGTTTCATTTTTCAAGTCGAACATTCCAAATTCATCACTTTACTTATAACATATTTTTCATGTGTATTACTCCTCTCTTTCCTCGAAATTAGGTACTACAATTACTTTTCTCGACAATTTTGTACAAATGTTTATTTTTTGGATTTGAGTTTGTAGGTACTGTAAATATTTCTACACCATCCTAATTTGGTAACCATCCTCTTTTATTTTCCTTTATGATATTTTTTAATCTTCACCAGGTCGCAACTATTGCACGGCCTCCACTCGACCCCACGTCTAAGCGTCCTAGGTCACCGGCGACAGGGTTCATCGTGTCGGTCTATAAAGTTTTCGAAGGCGATGACGGTGAAAAGTTCGAGAAAAACTGGCTGTACTGGACAGGTATGTCCTTGTGGCACCTCACTTTGTTCGCCTCTTTTTCAGTAATATTATAGCCTTTTTTAATAGGTATCTACTAGCCGTACTATAGGGGAAAACATTGGACATTTTTTGGTCCGTTTTGGTTAGTCACGCAAAATAATAGAGAATAAATTATCTGGTTTATTTTGTGTAAAACAAAAGTTGTTCTCAAGTTATGTAATTGTGGTACCTACAGTAGAAAGTAAAATATCAACGGTTCTTGAAGGGCCAAGGGAGTCAGCCCAAAAACTGCCTCAAAATGCCTAAATCTTGGCTACCGAAGAGATTGTAGGAACTACTATGAGTGTAAAAAAATAACCATGGTGACGTTTTTGGGCAAACAATTGAATCGGGGTGAGGCTAAGAATTACGTTCGTAATTAATATAAATAGGAAAAAGTGTAAATATGAAAAATATGAAAAAGTATTAAATTTCAGGAATCGTTTTAGAATGGTCTGAATCGGATTTCTACGAAGAAAATTCTCTAAAATGTGCATTATTAAAATTTGGAAGCCATTACAATAGCTTCATTTTCTTCGAAAATCGGCTAATACTACCGTTTTGCTATGGTTGAATCTCCCCTAACTGACTGTTTATTTGCCATTGACAAACCAGCCCTGATTTGGACGAATTTGATATTCTGAGGAGAAAGTACACTCGTTTTGACATTCTAGGAGCCCGTATGATCTACAAGAGCCTCCCGAAGTCGGTGGGTCTGCGGCGCATCACTCTCCACAAGTCCGTCTCGAACGGCGACAAGCTGTACCTCCTCCTCGTCGAGTGCTCCAACTTCCTCCACGACCTCACGGCCGCCGCCGTCCTCATCCCCGCCCTCCGCGCACGCCTGTGCGGCTACACTGGCTTGTACAGGACGACCGCCGTGTTCTAGAACTGAGTCAACCCCGCGAGGTGGGAAGAAAGGGTGAAACTGTGTGGACAGTGTTGGTCCCAAGGAAGCAGAAATAGTATTTTCCTACTTCCATGGTTGGACCTCATGGTCGAACAGTTCAATGAGTAAGTACCTACTCGATGAACCCAGTAAAATATGGCGCCCACCCAACTCTTTGGGGAACCACCTGTTTCACCCTTCTTCCCAACTTTTCATTAGGGCTATTGGGAGAAGACAACTCGCTCATCTCAAAGCCTGAACCCCATCTCTCCTAGATTATACACCTGATCGGAATTCGATATCCTACAGGTTCAATTATCACCCTTTTTGGTCAAAAATGACCTCCAGTGAAAGTAGATATTCCGTTTGATTCGTAACTATAATATAACAATGAGTCTTATGTACCCAACTACATAAATATGTTACATGCTACCTTCGCCACTGTCGCTTCCTACAATTGCTGCTGTTTAGTTTTGAGTATCAAAATAGACCTACTAAATGTACCTGTAGAACCTGTAGAATGTTGTCACGGGCTACTTACGAGATATTTCACGAAACAGGATGGACTCCTTTTTATTTTGAAGATCGTTGAATTGTAAGGTACGTCGTCATGCCAAACAAGATTCTTTGCATGTTCCAAAGTATATTGCATGTTTGAAAGTATCAAAGCTATTCACCTACTTTTCCCTTGAAATAGTGAGACATCAATTTGCGCCTTCACTACACTATCCCCCCCCCCCCTTTTCCAACGTTCATGATTATACATCACGATGCAAAAATCCCAACGTACATGTACATAAGACTCATGTTATTTATGTTGTTTTCGGAAGGGAATTACTTCTGTTCCAAAAACAACATAAATATGGAGTTCTACGAAATAAAGAGGAAAACACTAGTCAAAATTCACTCATGTTATTCTTAGTTACAATCTCAACGTTACAATTCTCAAATTTTTCTCAGCGTAGATAGGATCACAGCGTTCCTCACTACGTTCATTGTCGTATCAAGCTTGAATTATGTCACCTTCTTTAATCTCATTGCTAGAAACTACTCGAAAATAATGCTTCAACTAGATCAAGAACTGCAGGAATTCCATACTCCTCCCAAATTTATTATAAAATTATAATGAATTACTATAATTTTTATCTGCACTAAGGTACTAAGCCTCTTTTTAAAGAAAATGTTTAGAATATAGATGGAATATACCAATTTTTGGGAGGTTCCCACCATTCCTTGTATAAACCTCAACATACCAACAGATTTTCTGAATTGTAATAAATTATTATATCATCAGTACAAGAAACTCTTGCTGATTCTAAAACATTATTCGTGTTCATGAGGAAAGAAAATGTGGAAAGATAAAAGTTACTTTATTTTGAATTGATTGTTTTACCGGCAAGAGTGTTTTACCACGAAGCGAAAATATTTGATGTACCTACTAATAAATTACTAGGTAATTAGATTACGTTTATCATCATATAACATATTGTCCTAAATACCTACCCATAAAATTGATTTCATCAACTACCTGGTTGACAAAAGTATTGGGTCGAAAAAATGGGTCCATAAATAATGTATTATAAAAATAATAAACCAAAAAAATGTTCGTCAGTAGGTATTAAGAAAACGTCACATCCAGTATTAAGTATTAAGAAAACGAAACTGGTTCGTTGTGTTTCATCAATCAATGAAAACACTAGTGATAATCCCTTGAATGGAAACATGATTGCGTTCATGATAAACCTAGGTAAGAAAAATTTACTATACTTACTGAATATATTGACAGATTTGAACGTTATTAATTAGTTTTAAGGTAGATAGGGTCGAGTGGTATGACGAATCGCTCACCAGCTTCCCGTCTTCCGAACCATAATCAAATAACTCTATTAAAGTTGTGACATTTTAGGGAATTCATTTCGCGTAAAATCTTTTGAAAAAATATGGAACAATAATAATATTAATAGTTATTTATTCTTAGCTACTAGCTGATAAATATGTTATTTTTGAACTATTACAAAAATGCCTATTTCAATCTAGTCGCTTGCTTATTGATTTTTTCTCGGTTTTCAACTTTACTAGTTATATACCATTATTAAAATGACATCTAATGTTGACTCCACGAAATAAGAACGTCTCAGATGCAAATATACTCCTGTATTACGGTTTAGCTCGCTTTTCTTATTTGACGAGAGTTCGACCTTATTAGTGTTGGGTGGTTATGCCCATTTTTTCCATGTTGGGGTTATTTGAGGGTGAAGTTTCAAACAGCGACTTCTTTTTATTACGTTTAATAGTAGTTGGCTCCAACTTATATTATTAGAGCTATCGATGTGACTTATCTGGGCCTCTTCAGAGCTTTGGTTTTGGTAGTGGGGTGGGGTTAGCATATATAATAGCATGCCTTGTGCTGGCCATTGTGGTAGCTGGTCCTTGTGCTGGTCTTGATATTTGGAATAGGATCACCTCCATAACACGTATGCGTGGGTAGCAACCCCACATTTTATCCCTCTTCAAAACATGCAAACTGAAGTATCCATGATGTTGCATAAATGTAGGTATTTATAATATAAGTCGAATATAAGGTTTTCCATTTAAAGAGTTTGTCATTTCGAATTCAAGGTTTTTCATATCAAATTAAGGTTTCCTAGTTCAAATAAAGTATGCAGCCTTTAGTTGGAAATGAAAAGCCATACATTTGAAATGAAAAACTCTTTAAATGGAAAACCTTAGATTCGACTTATATTATAAATACCTACATTTATGCAACATCATGGATACTTCAGTTTGCATGTTTCGTAATAAGTGGTCCTTCCAATAATGTATTCAGAGCTGCGGAACACCCAATTTTTTCCACAAAATAAGCCAAAATCAAGCCCAAAATGAATAGCTGACAACTAATAGAGGACCAAACTCTTGTCAACTACTCTCTGCTCAACTATTAAACATTCAAAAAGCTTTGAAAAAAAGGCATTGAGAATAATTGATACCCACCAAGATAAAGGCTATCAATATGCCCAGTAACATTGAAGATAAATGCAGGAAGGCTCTGAAGAGGACCTATCATGCCGAAAGCGCTTAGCTAAAGCTAACTACCTAAGCTAACTAACCCATTAAAACGAGTCGCCGTTTGAAATTTTGCCGTAAAATAACCCTAACTTCACTGGTCTACTAATTACCCCTTTTTTTGATATCTCACGAAATCTTTATTTTTGCAAAATGGAATAGACATTGGTACTGGGGAGTAGGTATTCATATATTATTTCTTATTTACTTTGCTTATCTTTTCTGATATTCGTTGCATTACACATGTTTCATAGTTTCAAGTGACATATCAGCACTCGTATTTTTCCAATAAAGACAAAGAAAAACGATTTATTGTCAGAGGCCTTTCTACTTGCATTACGATATCAGCAGCTAGATAGTCGGTACCATCTTCATAATAGATGCGAACATATTAAAACAAGCGAAAAATGCTGTAATTTGGACCGTTCTATGTCACATTGGTCGTTTCAAAAGAATCGTGGCAGAAATTCACCGCAATCCGCCCTTATTAGCTACGCTAATTTTATTTTAAAAAATATAGTAGGTAGCAATTTATTGTTCAACAGGTAAATACATTACCAATTTTAAAAATAAATTCGCAAATTAGTTCTATTAGTTTAGAATTCTATTAGTTTAGATATAGTTGGAAAATTAATTTCAAAATGGAAACGAAGGTGATCTTGTGATTTCGTTACGCTTTCCACGTTTTAGATAGCTGCAGAAATTACATAGGTTCATAACCAATTTACAACATAAATATATGCTGTATGTACAAAATGTGACATCTCATAGCCTTGTCTTGAGTGCCTCCGAATGTGCGTGAAAACAACCCATTCAAAGCTTTCGTAGTCTATTGGATTTTGTCTTTGGAATCATTGATATAGAATTTACTCATCTATTTAAACTACTTTCTCTTTTTTCCATTCTTCTTCTTCTTGTAGTGCCGTTTACGCTAACCACGATTGGAGATCACTTCACCGAATACGCCCTTGTCGTTGGCCATCTGGAATAGGTACGTGGCTCGTGGAATACCTGTCCACTGGCGAGTGCTGAGAAGCCACGATGCTCGTTTTCGTCCCGCACCTTTTCTTCCTGATATTTCCACCATCACGATGGTCAGAAGCAGCTGGTATTTCTGATTCCGCATATCACGCCCAAGATATGCTATCTTCCGCTTATTCATAGTCACCAACAATTCGTGAGTCTGGTTATTATAGTATGTAGTCATTGCGTACTCGAGCTGTCCATGGAATCTTCAACAACCTGCGGATCAGCCACATTTCAAAACCTTCCAGCCTCTTGATATCCGCCGCCTTCAGCGTCCAGGACTCAACGCCATGCAGGGCAATCGAAAAGAAAGATGATGCGGATGAAGTGGGTTGGTTTTTGCTGTTTAGCTCAAATCTCGACAACACTGGACAGTCCTCATGTTATTGAAAGCCGCTCGAGCCACCTCGATGCGATTTCTCAGCTTTTCCTTTAAGGTCCACCTCAAATTCACCCATTGACCCGAATATCTGAAGCTTGAAACTGCCTTCTATATTGACATTCCTATGGTCCTAGCCACATTGATTCTCAGGCTATAATTCTCACATGCCTGAATTACTCGATCAAGTATGGATTGTAGCTCTTCGGCATAATGAGCAATCAAAACCGTATCATCCGTTCAGCGAAGGTTAGATAAGGGAACTCCTTTAATGTGAATTCCACTACCACATTAATACTGAGCTTCTTCAAACACTTGCTCTGAATACAAATTGAAAAGAGGAGGAGAAAGGGTACAGCCTTGACGCATCCCCTTCTGGATTTTCATTCGGTTGGACAAAAAGAACCATCCACTCGAACCTGTGCGGGTCTGATTCCAATACAAGTTCCCGATCAGCCTGAGTTCCTTAAAGTCCAAACCTACGCCTTCTATAATTTGGTCGAGTGTATCACACATCACTTCACATTGTCAAAGGCCTTTCCAAAGTCTATGAAGCACGCAAAGACATTGCGTTGCTGATCAAGACCTCGGTACCAAACCTCGCACGAACATAACAGTGCCTCTCTAGTGCCAAAACCATTCCAGAATCCAAACTGAGAATCCCTTAAGACAAAGTCGAGAATGGAGTACTCTAAACAGAACTTCCATTCCCTTTCTTTTTCCTTTAATTAATTGAAAATGAAAAAGGTTTTATTCAATGTAGAAGATTAATCCAATACGTCAACGGTTTAAGTAGATGGGGAAGTGCTCTATATTTTTTAGAATTTTGGTTTTAAGGGGTTTATTCTCATAATTTAACCTAATCATGACTTTGCTTATGCCACGCCATCAATGTAAAAAATAGCGTTGAAAGTGTACTTATAAAACCCTTCTAGAAATTTGTATTCTTTGAAAGCAAGAGTTTCCATTTTCAAAACTGTGGAAAGTAAAAATCTAAATCTACCTACCTACATTTTACCATTTTGATCATTTCACAAATCTCGAATAAGTAGGTAATCATCTAGTGAATTACTTTATTATAGGTATCCATTTATTTCAATTGAATAGAGTAAGTTTTAAACATATTAATGAAACTGTTAGTGATCTGATGAGATTTACAAAGTGTGATAATTATTATGAAAAGGAACGAAAACGAAACGTAAATATTATGATTTTTGAGGGATAATAAGTAGGATTATAATTTTAATGAAGAACATTTAGGCACGATTATTATAGAACAGAAAAACCAACTGTAATTTGACTATTAGGGAAGTTAGACAATATCGTAGAGTATTTGGCTAGATGCGACTATATTTTGTCAGTAAAACTTACAATAAATATCTGCCGTTATTTACAATATAGTATGTATTTTGAATAGACACTCTCGATTAAGATTAGGTACCATGTAGGTACATAGGTGGCACACTTACGTAATTTCACCCGTTATTTTACAATATTTGCAAATTACACTAGTGCCGATATTCGAGCAGTTTCATCTGCTGTGAAAGCAGAAACGGTGGTCACCTCAGGTCGAGGTTTTCCGTCCTGTTTCAAGTAACTCACGTGGATAAACTCACTGTTTTAAGTAACTCACGTGGTTCGTCTAGGAAAATGGAAAATTTTTCGGGTCAAACCTAAATCATGTTTTCCTATCGCAGTCATGTTCTACGCAAAATTTAGAACCGAATGACTATATAGTGTTTAGATCCCATGAAAAGACACAAAATGATAGTGCAAAAATTTAACCAAACTGTAAGGGTGACGAACCCAAATTCAGGTACGGTTATAGTATGAAGAAGAGATTATTTTTTCCCCTTGAAGATCTTCCCTCTACTCCGATTCAATGCCTCCACACCCGCTCCTTGATGATGTGGTTGGTGCCTCAACAAAATTGTATGAATAAATTGAGATTTCTACTTTGTCCATGGACTCTTTTAGCGAATATTCGAAGGAAATTAAGCTGTTGGCTTCAAAAATGTTGGTATGTACATTTTTGAAAATTGCCTCCATGGAAATACGTTTCAGACCATTCTAAAACGATTCCTGAAGTTCAACACTCTTCCATAAGTATAGCTTTATTTATGTGTATATGTGTCACTCCATACGATATCTGACCCTGGAATAAAAAATAAAAAAAAATAAACATTTCAAAATGCCAGCCAGTAATATCAAAAGAAAGGATGAGTTCGTTGGCCAGAATTTTCGGAGTACTCCAAGGGGTCAAATTTTAAAAATTTAGGGTAAAAATCGATTAAAAACATGTTTTTGAGGTTTTTTTCTATAAATTGCCATATTAAACATAGGAACTCAGGGTATATTCGGAATCAACGCGAAATTTCCTATAAGAATCACCCACGAAATCTGTTGAAATAATTCTTTGAAAATTCGCTCATCAACTCTGCTGCATGAATGGAACTTTTATATCATTCTTCGTCCTCATTCTGAATATCAACATGTAATTCCAATGCAATATTAACTTGGGAGAAAAGAAGGCAGATGTGTTTTCGGGTGAATTAGCGCTAGCCTACGGAGGCCTGTTCCAAAACCAACAAGTTGCCATCTAAAGGCAGGGCGAGGAACGGAAATCCCTCACTTATACTACCACTCGAATCTCGGCACTAGATTATAGTGAAAATCTTTCTCGATATTATTTCTCACCACTACAAATGAACCAGTATGTACCATTGTACAATGATCACATTTGATTGCTGAATCGATGTTACAACAAGAAGGTGAAGTCATGTAAACGATTGTTATTGGTTAAACATGACCGAAAAGATTTATTAGGAACCTAATATAATGACGAACCAAACCTCACATTTCCCCTACATCATCATTATTATGTATACCTCATTAGTTTCCCTTCTTATGAGCACGACAACCAGTCAAAATCTAAAGAGTAAGCTAAAGTCCTAGCAAATTGTGATTTTTTATTACTAATAACGTCTCGCCGTAAAATCCGGTTTGATACATAATTCGTCGAAATAGAGTAGGAACATATTTAGACGCGTCAAGTAGGTAATATTTTGCTCAATTCCTATTCTCTACGAGTTGCAGCTTTCTAGGTCTTTATTGTAGGGCAGTTCTTGCGTCTTGAAACCCTTCAAAAAACATTTTCGTAATTTTGATTCATATAATTGAATTTAATAGATAGATCATAGGAATCTACGTCACTGGTATTATCACAATTTTTATTGAACTCCTGCCTGCCATTGTTTGAAATGTATTATTAAGTTCGCTATATTATTTTGTATCACAATTCAAATTAATACGTTAAATTTTATCAGTAAAAATAAGCATACCTACAGCTAACCTGATTGTTGAACTTATGTATCATCTTCGTATCACATATCAATAAAACGGATCTCAATCCATTATTTGCCTGAATTTGATTTATCAAAAAAATAGAATGGACCATGATAACTCAATATTTCACAACTACCTATTATTTCAATGTAATTTGGTTAAAAATAAGACAAAATTCCTTTCCGACAACCAAACCTCATGTCGATGTTCCAATTGTGGTATGTAGGTAAACAAACCATTCTGAAAAATGTCAGAAAACCATGTGAGACTATAAGAAATTCATTGAAATGTCATTCTCTTCTTACCAGCGTCCTTTCGAAGAACCTACCTACCAAAGAAATTGCATAGTCCACTTGTTTGTTCATATTTTAATTTTGTTGTATGTATTTTGTAGTTTTATATGTGAAATATAATTCGATATTCTAACTCAGATGACATTTTTATATTGCAGAAGCCTATTTATTTCCTTGTTACTAGCCCCATCGTGTCCTAGAGAAGTTAATTGTACGTCCAGGAATATTTGATGTGTTATTTTCAATGATAAACCTCTGGGATGGAACAAGGAAATTTATGAAACCCCCCCTCGAAATTCATTGTTTTACGTTTCAAGGTACGTATAATAAAATTCCGTTTAGGCTCAGCTTTTACAGCTACCCACAAGCAGCGTTCCGGTGCGACCAACCCATCGAGAATAGGAAAGTTACCTATTCTGAGTTATAAAAAATGATTCTCACCTCAAAGGACCAACCATTCGCTCCCTACGAAGACTTGAAGTTGCTTTAAACAAAAAAAAAAGTTCCATTCCATGCAGCATGAGTTGATGAGCGAAT
>JAEMON010000004.1:24963228-25035621 GCA_030264115.1 Lygus lineolaris
GGAACTTTTTGGTTATTGAGATCAATAATAGTAGATACGTTCGTAACATTGAAAGGTTCACAATCACGTTTCTGGGTACTGTGAGCAGCTATCTAATAGAACCTGTAATATGTATGAGAGATATCCACTAACTAAAAGCTTTTCAAAGTAGGAACCTCACACGAATCTCGATTTAGTAAAAATGAAAAATCTGGTCGAATAGTTATAATGAATTTTGCCTGAGACAAAAAAGTCAATTTTGTGCATACGTAATGGCTAATAATTGTGATGGAATTCATAGGCAAGCATCTTAGGGCAAGCCTCCAACTACCCCCTCCCCCAAATTTGAGCGATATAGGGCCAGTAGATCGTGCGAAATCTATGTTCCAAGAAATTTGCCTACGTTTGCGCATGTGCACAATCTACCATTGGTCGGTTGGCGATGGAATTCATGGGAGACCCTCACAATCCTGAAAATTTCATCAAATTCCGTTTATAAGGATAGTTCTCTAACTAGGACGAATTCTCTACAGACACGGAACCAAAATTGGTCAGAAAGATTTGAAACGCAAAGAGCAATGGGAAATTTCGATTTTGGAGGATAAAATAACTATGTTTGAGTTCTTGCATGAGTAAGGAAGGTACCCTACGTTTCTTTTTTAAGGAGGGGACTACCTTCGATAGTGAGAAAGAAAAAATGATTGTTTGTATTTGATCAGCTGATGTTTGAATGGAGATTTGAGCGAACGGTTGGTCCAACAGTGCTCCAGATGTTCTTATTCGATTCTAAAAATTCACAACTATTTAAAACTGATGAAAGCAACAGCTAGGGCGGTTTGAAAATGTGATCTCCTATTTTCCACACCTTGTAGGCGACGGACGGTAATGCTAAGCGTCGCGTCGGTGTAAAACTAGACCCATAAATGAGACCTATATATTATACCAAATTGCACCAATTTTGGGTCCATGGTAACTAAACTAAGTGCCGAGAAATTTTTTTAATTCGTCTTTCGTACTCTAGGCACCTAGATAGGCACCTACCTTGAAAAGTTAAAACATCAAAATTTGAGGAGGGGTTAAGTAAACAAAATTTTCGTGCTCGATTCCAAAGCTTCATTATTGAAAATAATAAACCAAAATGGCAATAGTCTTGTTAGAAATCAGAATTTTGTTTAAATCACATTTTCGGCTAGGTTGAGTGGATTACCCAAAGCCTCAGATTAAGATTACAGGTTGGTACGTTGAACAATAAGTACTCGTAGTTCTTGGGCACTTTCTACGGAGTGAATGAAGCTTTAACCCACCTAGTTCAAATTCCGTAAAGAAGGTATCTATTTTAGATTATAGATAAAGTTACTAGGTATTAGCAGTGTTAATGAAGAAGGGCTTAGCTCATGTTGTTCGCCTCCAATACAATGCAAGCATTGTTATTCCCGAGTCTGATTTTGTGGTCAATTACAATACAATTTTGCCTGAGGGAAAGGACAAAACGCATCCATAAGAAAATCCAGGAAAATCTTGATCGACTGTTTCTCGATGTAGGTAAGTTCTTATTGAATTTCATCAGAATTGAGAAGATCATAAACGGAGGAAGTAAATAGGTAGTTACCTATTATTGAATGTACCTGAAATTCGTAAGGTTGTGAGTAGGATTTGATTCGATCGCTTTTATTGAGTGTTCACTATCCAGCCCAGTCAGACTCGCCCAGAGATTACAAATACGATTACCAACCCAGGTTACTAAGTTTGGCTCGCATATTTCCTGACGAATTAACCGGTGCATCGAGTTTTAGGGAATTTTCGAAAAAATGGATCTATATTGCAGTAGCCTCAAATTTTTTTTGTTTTAGTCAATTCTAAACCTATTTCTGAAGATTAACACTTTTATTTGTCATTCCAGACAATACCTCCCGTATACTTTGAGAAAAATAAATAATAAAAAATTAAAATGTCAATAATATTGAATGAAACGACAATGAGTTCGTTGACCAGAATTTTCGGAGTATTCTTAGGGTTCAAATTTTGAAAACTCAGGGTCAAAAACGTATTTTGTGAAGTTTTCGGCGTAAATTACCAACATATAGGAACGGTAAGGTATATAATAATGCAGAATCGCCGAAAAATGTCCTAATAGGTCACCACATATAAAAAGTTCCAGTCATGCAGCATGAATTGATGAGCGAATTTTCAAAGAATCATTTTAGCCGATTTGGTGGGTGATTCTTATAGTAAATTCTGCGCTGATTCAGAATATACCATATGTTCCTATGCTTAAGGTTGTAATTTACACGAAAAACCTTTTTAAAAACTCGTTTTCTGACCCTTATTTTTCAAAATTCGACCCCTTGGAGTACTCCGAAAATTCTGGCCAACAAACTCAGCTTTCTTTTCTTATTATTTTATTGAAATTTTGAAATTTTGTTGGATTTTTTACATAGATAATAGGGTCAGATATAATCTGGAGTGATATATACGAACACTTACACATAAATACATAAATAAGTGTTAATTTTCAGGAATTGTTCTAGATTGGTCTGAAACGGATTTCCATGGAGAACATTTTCAAAAATTTGTATTACTAAAACGTTGAAGCTATTGCAATAGCTTCATTTTCTTCGAAAATTTGCTAAATGATTCCTTATATCAAAAATAGGTTAAAATTATTCTTTGAAAATTCGGTAATTAACTCTTGCTCATGACTGGAACTTTTGAATATAAACCCTCCTTAAACATTTGCCCATGTTCCTTAAAATCTTCACAAAACTGACTACCATTATTACTGACAACACAAACAATGTTTACGTAGGACCTACCCCTTGTTTGGGTTTAATTAAAACTGCAAGAACTGCCTCTCATAAACTCATCTGTATTTCCACTGCAATGAAAAGAAACTTTCTTCTTCTTCACATTTGGTAAGACCTGATTTTTAATCTAATTCTTCGAATTTTAATTTTCTTTCATTGTTCCTTACCTTTAATCTACACCTGAGGCTCAGGTGTGGAAATTTGCGGTGAAGAAAGTATAAACACAACGGGGAAAAAGGGAGAACAAATCTTTCGTGTTTTGCAGCCTCGAGCGCTGATAAAGTTTATTTTTATTGCGATAGATCTGTAGTATATTCATTTGCATACCGAGATACCTTCCTACTCAACAAGCCTAAGCACAAAATCGTTATTGTTATACGTCCTGATTGATGTTTTCAGATAGGTTCCTACAAAGGGGTATCTCAGGTTTGGGTATCTATATTGATCGGCAGGAGGCGTTTTCGTCAAGTACCTTACCTATGTGTATGTTCAACTGTAATGTGGCTTTTCCCCCTTTTAAAATGCAGGAAAAGGTGTTTTCCAGAACAAGATTTGAACAATTTTCCTATGTCGCACAGTGGGCGAAAATCGAAAATACCTGAGCAAACTCGAAAATGTTGAAATTTATAAAGAACCCTCTGGTCTATTACGTTGCTTTGCTTATAAATCTATGGAATCATCCCTGCATTCCTTGGACTCCAAGACTCGAGCCAACGAACCAGCACCAGTACTAGTTCAAACGAGACGGTTAGAGGGATTTGTGTTTCGGGCTCCAAAAAGCTATTTTTTAGTTTTCTTGTGCCTCTCTTTAAGGAGCAAAAATTAGGACATCTCTAGGAACACCTACAACGGGAACCAATTTTGGAGTAGATAACAATTTGCATTAATTTTGTGAACAAAATATAAAAGCTTAAAAAGATTATGACTGTGTTTAGCAGCAGAATTCAGAGCTTTCAGCAGCCAATAGGTGCCAATTCGGTATTTATTGAAAAATATGTTACTTTTTTGGGCTCATTCATTAGGTTCCTACGTTTTCTTCTGTTTATTATTACAACAAATACAATCAAATGAAATGAAACTAACCTAATAAAATCAATCACTTAAATTTATTATTCTCAATTAGAAAGTTAATTTTACGATGCAAATTATGCTCGTTTATTACAGTAGCAGCACTAAGTAATATAATTAGATCTATAATAACTATAACAGTCACCTACTTGATATAATTATGATGAATTTCCATTCAGTATATATGTAAAGAAAGAAATAACAGCAATAATAAAAAGAAACCAGAGTTAATGAAAAAAGTTGTCTATTTCTACGAAAATAATGCGTTACAAAGTTAAATAGATTTCGACGGTTAGGCCATCATCAGTAACAATCACTTCTTGTTCTGATCTTGTTCGTTACTGATGATGGCCTAACCGTCGAAATCGATTTAACTTCGTAAGTCATTATTTTCGTGGAAATAGACGTTTTTCATTAACTCCGGTTTCTTTCTATTGAAATAGGTTTCCACAACTTCATCGCGAGTGATTATTATAACTAATAATTTCTAGTATGGTTTTGAAAAATATAGATTCAAAATCAACTACCTTCTGTTTTCCTTTAAAATTCTATTCAGTAACGATATCTCATTTCAAAGAGAACAAGAACAAAGTAATAGGTTTCAAGGTAGAAAAACAGTAAACCTGGTAGAAAACGAGGTTTTTGAAGAAATCCACGCAAAGCGAGTAGTTTCGGTATAGGAAAGTAATATCGCTACCGCGCGTGAAGAAGGAGTTAAGTCAATTTCTGTAATTTTGAGAAATCAGCATTTGAAGTGTCACTCAACATTTCCTATCGTTTCTCGGGAGCCCACAACGTTATATGCGACCTGTTTTTCTCAGTTACACTAGTTTTACTATTCAGAACCTAGTTCTGAATTCAAATTTTTACTCAGAGTTGTAGTAACTATTTTTTTGTTGACAGCCTCTTTGGCACGATGGAAATCACGACTTAACCCCTTTTACACCAGGTGGAGGAAACAGAAATTAATCATGAAAATTCAGTTCAGGGAATGAAAATATATAGTATAACGAGATAAATCGGCTTAGCTCATTATTACCGATAACCAACAAGTGACATAGCTCCCAGGGTGATTTTCAAAATGCCAAAACTAGAGCAGATACGACTTAACTCGTTATTGCAAACGAAAGAGCCCATTTTCAACAAAAATTGACTTAATTAACTCCCTCTTCACGCGCGGTAGCGATATGGTATATTTCGGAGTCAGCGCGAAATTTCCTGTCTATAGATCATTAGGTAGTTTTGCTTAGTTTTTTTTTCAGATTTTCGCCCATTGTGCGTCGGGATCCACCTACCTACTAATCATGATTAATCGACAAGATCCATGATGGAAGCAGAAATGGTGTGGAAGAGATTTGCCAAAACAAACATACATATTTGTATAAGGAAGCGTCAAGTGCATAACAATGTACCCAAACCACCTGTCACCAATCCAACCGTTCACCCACTTCTCACCAATTGATTTTGCTGACTACATCGATAAGAAGCAAAACAAGAAGATTCAATTCATTGTAGAGAAGCAACGCGAAAATTGAGAACAGAGCGTGCGCAAAGCCAACGGAAGAAGTATCAAAAGAACCAAGATTATAAACTAATTTGTTTTATAGAAGCAGTATCACATGAGGACAGGCAAATGTTTCAAAACAACATACCCTGCAGTTGTTGAGTGGTGGTTACTAGGACTTGATTTCACTCATATCATGTTCAGGGTTAGAATTGATCTTTTACAATTTGAACACCGCGAGACGGCTGGCAAAAGAGCAAAATTGCGCGAAAAACCTGAAAAATAACGAGAAAAAAATCAATTTTACGAAAGAAATTGGAACGAGGTACTTGAAAATAAATAAATAAAAACAAAATCCGTACCTTGTTTTTTGTTAAAAATTAATTTTCTAAACAACTCGGGGTTTCCAAAACCGTGCATCGATCGTTGTTTTTTCATTTTTTCTGTTCAAATTTTTCTTTTTTTTTTTTAATTAAGTACCCCCAGGAGGATAATATATAAATTTTTTTTGTAGACTTGTCATTATAATTTTTTATTTATTATACCTACAAATATGAATCCAGTTGTCAACACTGGTGGTATTCATTCAACAAAAGGTAGATTCAACAGAAATGATGAATCTACTTTTCGACAACCATAGTGAGTTGAACACAACCAAATACGAGGAAAAAGACAGAAGGCGATAGATAAAAGGCGATAGATAAATTTTTAAGTTACTTTATTTATGCATTATTTAAAAGAACCAGTGAATAAACTTCATTATATCATAATATTATAAGTAAATCTGCATCATAGAACAACATTCGAGAGTTTCAAAAAACACTTAAACATGTATGTATTTTTCTTCTTTTTTTCTTTTTAAATGCGATCCCATCTTTCAAAAAAATAGTAGGTATGTACAACAAATATTCGTAGTCTCTCTTATATGAAAATATCACCAACTTTAAAATTTTACTATTCAACACAACTACTTTTTTTTTAGTAAGGTACTTTTCAATCAGTTTGTTTTCTTTAGAGAACTATACATTCTGGCCGCACCTTGTTCTCCGCTAACATAATCGTCCCAATCAAACAACAATCTTTCCTTACAACACGTTGTTTGAAAAAAATTCAATTTTTATTAGAAGACATTCCAGGAAACAATTGTCTTTACCATAGAAACGACTTGGAAAACACATAGAAGTACTTTTTTTCTATAAAAAAGTGGGAATGAAAAAACTCTCAAGAAAAACCATGTCGAGGGAAACATTAGAATTCTTAGTATTCATTAGAAAAAACGGACACTTGTTTGAGCTGTACTCATAAAAAGCACTTAACTACAAGTTAAAGAATACCACCGACGAATAGAAGTATGAAAAAACGGATTTTAATTTTTTTTTTTGCATTTCGAAGGTTTAAACATTGAAAAAGTTGAAAATTCGAGAAGATGGACACGGCTGAACAATCAATAGATACAACTGGGAAGAAGGTTCAATAGAGAAAAACACCTACAATAGATCAAACAATCAAAGATTTTAGTCAAGTTTCTTATTTTGATCGACATTTTCAATTCAAACATTTATTTTCCGCACATCTTCCCCGTTCCCAATATTTTTACTACGAATTCTAAGAGTTTCTCATCCAAAATCAGTCTCATTTACTGACCGAAGTCCTTCAAGGCTTTTCACAGCGTACGTTACTAATTTTTTGAAAATTACTTTTTCCGAACCATTCACACTATTTTTTTTTTCTCTCTTTGATCTCTATTTTAATTTGTTTAAATAAATTACTTCATTTTTCAAAGGCGGACACGTTATAAATTTTTTTCGAGGAGGCCACACACTTAATTGGCAGTAATTACATCGAAAGTTTTTCTGTTCACGTTTTCCAGGAAACATCTCAAAATCAGGGAGTGGGTACATTTTATTACGCCGAAACGTAAATTCAATCGCCATTAAAATTTAGAAAATATTTTCGTCGCTAAAAAATGGGCAAATCAAAAGAACGTCAGTGAGGATTTCCTTTGCACAATACACCACACCAATAATATTGATAGGAAATAAGACGCCCACAACACGATTGGAGGGAATTTCAAGAGCAAAATCTGTGTTAAGTAAATGGAGAGAAAATGAATTTGTAAACATCCACGGTTATTTTGAAAAATATGGTAAAATCTCTCTTTGAAAAAACGTTCTTTGTACTTTTACATAATTACACAATATAATTTTTTTTTAATAGACGATTCGTAACTATAGTACTTCCTTGTAAACACTGGGACAAATACGGGACATCTCTTTAGAAAAGAAACAACGCCTTAACGAAATAAAATAGAAACTAAAAATATGGTAAACACAGTAATTAAGTACATTTATATAAAACAATTTATCAAATACATTTTTTTACAATCTATATATAAAATTTCTCTCTCTATATATAATATATGTTAAAGAATAGACTCTTAAACCGTAATAGAAGATATATGAACACAAATAAGAGAAACAAAGAAAAAATAAAAGGAGAATAAATAAGTTATTTTTTTAGGGATTTTTTTTTCATCAAGTTTTTTCAAATGCTTACAATAAAATACAACAACCGCTACACATGGTCATGGTAGGCTCGTGACATAATATTTATATTATATACAACGTTTTAAAATTGAGAATTGGTCTCGAAAAGGCAGTGGTTGCCGGTTTATTTTACCAATCGTTCATTGAGATCACAACTTGTATTCTTTTTTAGTATCTTTCCCACGAGAATTCAATTTTGTCGAGTTTGGAGTAAATTTTGAATGTCAAATTACCCCCCTCATTGTAAATATTATTATTATTATTATTATTTGAAAATGCCAATTAAGACGTTTGAATTTGTGTGTTTTGAGTGGAGCTTGAACCCTTGGTGCATTTTGAAGTAGTATGTACGTTTTCTAGAATGGAAACCACTGCATTTATCATTTTTAAACACTAAACGGAGGAAATAATTGAAGAGGCGGTTCTAAAGTTGAGACTGCGCCGTCATGAAAAATTTACAAAAACAATATGAGTGGAAACGTAAGACGCCCGGAATTATACCTATTATTAACTAAAATCGCCACCAATTCAACGAATCAGTGCCTAATTCAATAAATGTGTGAAAGCATCACGAAAATGTGGAGACAATGGATTCACCATAAATTATTGTCATTTGATATTGCTTAAGGAACAATCGGTGCATATTCGTAAAAATAATGCTAGGGAGCACGTAAATAAATTATGGAAACAACGGAAGGATTACATGGGCGTTACATGGGGCGTCTTAAATTTCCAAAAAAATATTGGCGCGGTTCGCTAAGTATTTTCCAGAGGCTCGACTCAAATTTTCAAACCACCTCGAGTATCACAACGTTCAAAAATGAGTTTCTTAAAAAAAAAAAAAAAATTTCTTGAAAAATCGTACTATAAATTCCTATTTACATAGATATGAGCAAATTGATTCCTGATAGAAACTAGACACTGATGTGACAAATAGAGGTTAATAGCTTGTATTTCTTTCTGAAAAAACTTTGTACCAAGTATTATTTATTTCATTTTTTTGAACAGAAGTAACATTGTGCTTAAAAAACAAACAAGCTTAAGTTATTATATAAACTACGATAAAAATTGGCAGTGAATAACAATGTTCGTACAGAAGTTACGAGAGAAAACGGAAGCTAAATTGGGTTTTGGTTCGATTTTTTAAAGCGGGAAATTTTCAGGGCACAGACGAAATTCTTTTTCGGAGTAATTTTAAAAGGGTTTTTGCAAAAATACACAACCTAATATGGGGGCCATGGAACCGTCGTCATTGGTGAATATAAAAATAATAATCTTACGTTTAAACATTTAATAATTTTCAACTAGTGAAGTCGATTCGTTGGCAAAAGACACTTAGTAAACACTTAGCACCCGAGGGGGTGGTTAAAAATAGCCACTGAAAAAATGAGCTTTGCATTCCCTTTATTTGTAACGTTAGACAACCAGATTTTGTAATGTAACATCCAATTTTGTTCAATAGAAAACATTTAAATAGTTTTAAAAAACACTTAATTTCTGTTCACATCAAATAACACAATGAGAAGGTAAGAAGAGAAATGTTTCTTTGACAATGAAAACTTGATAAAATTGGAAACAATTCGTTCAGCCGTTTTGTTTTACTTAGTGCTATTAAAACATTGAGCGGAGGCCATAAAACGTTTTGGGGTTATTTTTATTGAAAATATTACTCATTTAAAAAGCCGGAAGTGGGAGCTTTTCCACCACTTTCTTGTCCATTCTCAACTCGATAAACCTCTAACAATATTACTTTTAAATAATAGTTTCTTTTTAAAAAGAAATTCTCTTTCCTTACGTTAGCTTTTTGTTTTGTTGTTTTGCTTTTATATAATATTATTCCCTAAAATGAAATGGTAACGTTGACTCGGTTCGTTGGGGTTGTGCTGAGTGCTGCCTCACGCGCCGCTGCAGTCGATTTCGATTATGTCTTTGGGGACGTCGACGAACTGGTAGACCAGCCTTTGACCGTCCACTTTGGCAAGGATTCCTCTCTGATAGTAATACCTGGAAGAAGCGAGAAAGAAAAGGTTAAAAAAAATCATCCAAACATCGAAATAATGGTCTAAAACTTTGTACATCCCTACGTGAAGAACGTTACCTTCAATCAGGGGCTAGTTGATGCAAATAAGACTATGTTAATGAAGGTAAACATACCTATATTTCTTAAATTAAAATCGCGACTGCTCTCACAGGTTGTTTAGATAATGAGGGAAATGCAAACCCCATCCCATCTTCTCAATAGGGAATTTCGGAGCCAAATTTAATAATATAATCTTTGTTGAACAATCAGTTGAAATAGGGTAAAAGTTTGGTATATTAGCATATAATGAGGAAATTGACCAAAAATAAATTTTATACCAGCCCTTGAAAAATGAATGGGAAGGACTTATTATGTCCCTGAAGAATGTGGGGAAGCGTACCTGAGAGCCCTTCCCATCGTCTCGTAGTTCATGTCGGGCTTGTTTTTGTGAAGACCCCATAACCTGGAGACGGCTTTGGAGTCGACGAGTTTGAAGACGCCCTTTTCTCTGTTGGTCCATTTGATGTACCTTGGACAGTAGTCCCGGTCTTGGAGGAGCTTCAGGAGGAATTCCCAGAGGTATGTTGTTGACCCTGAGAAATTGAAAACGACCAGATGAGTTTTAGCCATGGATGAATAAGCAAATTCGGGGTAATTTAGAGTAGGCAGCATGGGGCATATCTCAGAAGAAACAGTTTAACATTGCTAGCAGTTTGCAGAGAGACCTGCTCAGTGATTTGTGGAAGAAGATGAGATTTTAGAAGGATGGAAACCACTTCTGTATGCATTTTGTTGTTCTTTGTACAAAATCAGTCTCGAACATTCAGCCTCAGTTCAAATCTACCTGGAAGCTGGAAGTGACATTAGTCGAGTGGTCTCCATCCATCTCCTGTTATCCATGAGTTTATGCTATCTGACAAAAATCCAAATATTTCCATCAGGTTGTTTGGAATCCCTTGTCGTGAGTACCTATAAGAAGTTGTACCTACAAGGTTGAGGTTGATGGATTGGGATATGATAATACAAATATGTTGCATGTAGTACCTTCTCTGCTTTTCCTTTTGGGGCCGACCGATGTGGGAGAGTCGCCGCTCCTCGACCTCTTCACTTTCTTCTTGATCCTGTGTTGGAACCCGAGGTCGAATATGTAGCCCAACGTGTCGTCGTAAGAGCTGGACGCTGCCGCCTGTATGACGGACGCCCGGGGCGGCGAGGGTGCTGGAGGTGGTGCGAAGTAGCTCTGAGGGGGTCCCATGTAGCCTGGTGTGCCGCCTCCCCCTCCCCCTCCGCTGCTTCCATAGCCTTCCGTCACTGCAACATCAACATAATTGTTAACTTTGATACAATCAGAAGGAATGTCTATTGCAACGTTAAACATACAACAGTTGAGATCTGCATGAGGGAAGGTCAAACACACGAGCAACATAATACCTACAGTATCATATTTGTATTTGAATACCTACACACATCACGGGTTTATCGATTGCGCACAAATCAATACAAATCACGCTTAATGGATGAAGCAAGCAACGTCCCTAATCAAGTAGATCGTCCATCTGTGATTGGTGTTTATCAAACAGGAGAAGTTACTATTGACAACCATGTTATGTTACCGTATTGGCATAGTTTAAGCAACACGCAGGTGAATCTCTAGCGAAATCCAAGTAGGTACTTGATCGCAGCACACTGTATCAATCAAACTTGCAGATAAGGATTTCATTACCGTTCCTGTATGAACAAGTAATTATGAGTCAACGAAATGCTGAACTTTTCAGGCTGGAAATCCGGGTGAAACCTTGGTGCAGACAAAGGTGAACGTCCGGCCTTCCCAAAACGTCCTTCTGCAGAAGCGCGAAAGAAAACAAACTCACAGTGCATCAACTTTTCAGTTGAAAAAACAACACCTCGGAAATTGTGTTCAGTCCACTGTGTTCACCAACTGAGACAATTAATACCAACTATATCTAATAAATATCACAATTTTTTAGAGAGAAATTGAGGTCAAGAGAAATTGGGAGTGAATGAGACAATTGAATGAAAATGGGGTGAGTTGAAAAATGTATCGTCTCCGAAGAATATATCTTGAGCTTATGGGGCGTGGTGTCACCCCACTTCTGGACTATCCCTTTTGTGTTCTCCCCTATCGTCTACTGGGGACATCTGCAGGGGGCAAGGGTCATAGGGGTAGCCACCCCTTGAAGAGATTTTAGACGGCGTTTGTGAATATCTACCTAAGCTCGAGCTAATGGTCAGATTCGTGTTTCATCTTTTTATCAGTCGAGAATGCCACGACGAGAACAAATACCTACAACCGAACCAACGACGCAAGTAGTTGTCCTTCGGAAACCGACCTAAATATATCGCATTTAAAAAAGCCTTCATTGTTCGTCCAAGATAAGCCCACCCTCTGACCTGCTTCTACCGAACAGAAAGTAGGAATCTAAAGTAACCTGTCGTCGAAGATTTAATGAAGGTCCCCATTAGGTGATTATCATGGAGGGGCATAAATTTAGCGGCGATAGCAATTAAAATAAAGTTCGTTCTTCGAAATTAGTCGGGATGCGGCCCAGAAAGGGAAATAAGTAACGAATTGAAGTTTAATAGTGTTTTTGATGTTTCCATTCCCTTCTTGATTTTGTGAAAATGGGCGCAGGAGCTTCTGAAACGTCGCAAACATTCAGAATATTAATGAGTTTAAATTCGTTACCTATCTATTTTCCTCCTGGGCCGCATCCCGACTAATTTAGAAGGATGAACATCATTAGAACCGTCGACAAATCCAAAAAAATGGAATTTAAATAAATAATACGAAGCGGTGATGAATACATTGGCTAAGTTGGGACACCAGGTTGACTTTCATAGTACCTATACGTATTTTGTACACAATCGCACGCGAATGTAAATGTCAGTATGCCAGTGCAGTGAAAAGAGGAATCAAATTTATGACAGATTCGAGATTGATGGGTTGAGGGAAAGAACTTTTAGACCGCGTTGCACCATTGGCATGAAGCAAGGGCGGTATGCAGGAGGAAAAAAAGCTGGCTCCATTGTGTCATTAGAGGCTCAAAAGGGAGGTTAGGAAATGTGAAACCAGGCACGGTGGATGTTCCGCGTTTGCGGCGTTGGGGGCTCTCGCCAGGGGAAGGGAAGTAGGTCGGAACGGAGCAGCGTCCGGAGGCCCTGAGGAGAAGGGAGAAACCGAGGAACGAGAAGCAGAGAAGGAAAACCTAGGAGGAAAAGGAAGTTTGGATTGAGCAAGTTGAGAAAGGGTTGGCCTGAGAAAGATCTGGAATGAACGCGATGTAATAACTCGAGGGATGATAATTTCCATCGTCTACGAAAATTCCATACAAAGCAGGAAAACGTTCGGTAGAGTTCTACATTATGTAGGTACGTAGGTGGATCGATCTTAGCAAAGTTTATTCTCATCTGGAAAAATATCCGATGATGCAAAATCAATCCAAACTAGCAAGAACAATATAATTTGCATCTCTCGAGAAATCTGCTGCGGATCTCCCCGGTAAGAGCGATGGGAGTGTCTGATGTATAGAATATACAAGTACACTGTAAACTGCATGAGCGGGTTCGTCTTGATAGAAGAAAAGAAGATAGGACGACTATTGATAAACGTGTTGGATGGACTGTAGAAAATAAATAATTGAGATTTGCTTCTACTCGTTATAGGTCATCTGACATGAAGGGAATGTTCCAAGATCATCGTCAGTGCCAAAAAGTTTAGTCAAGCAATTTATTTCCTGCCATTCGAATTTCATAAAAATCAAGACAGAGTTAAACGAGGGAACACTATTATACAAAACAATTCTGAAAAATCTCTCATCCGAAAAATAATACAAACCAACAGACGATTTTTGACAGACAATTTATACTAGTGAAGTACAGCATCATTAAAATTAAGACGCAAATCATAAAAGTGAGATCCTCAAAAACTTGGGGTTCGAGTTCATTGAAAGGAGTAAACTCGGATTTACCCTTCCCGGATAACGAGATTCGCGATCTGATTTCAATTACGAAAGGCTCTTGGGTCTCATTTTCCGCAACATTAACTGGTCAATAGAGACAATAGAGATAAACTGTCGGTTTAAGGGGGACAGATAATAGGCAGTTAGTCCAAGGCTGCAGCGCCTGATCGAGAGACTGACCGACCTACCTCACAGTGTTCGGAGGGGAGAACAGATATTTTATGGCAGTGGTTATTACGAACAAGTACGCAGGACATGAGAAGCATTTTTTCAAAAGACAGTGCAGGCCTAAATTTGCAACAGAGAATATATCGGGTTACACTAAAACCAAAATTAGCCTGTTTGCGTCTTTCAGCCGAAATACCGGTGGACCGAAACCAAGCAGGTGGGCGAAACTTTTTTTGCATCAAGGCCTGCAGAGGCAAAATAAGCCTCACGACCTACCCCACAGCATCAAGCGAGGAAAGGCAGGGGTTTTTTTGGCAGAGCGCTGCATACACATTGCACAGGAACAAAAGTCGCGGGTACCGGACCTGTACGGGGATGTTGGACTGATTCCAAAGCGAATTTTGCTATGTCCTTCCTTGAACCCTCACACCACCTACGCAATCTCGGTAATTTTAGAATCGAGCGGAACCATTTTTTTTTTTTTTTTTTTGAGTCTGAGAAAAATGGTTTTTTGCGGGGCTCGAAGGAATTAGTTACTTAACTATTTAAAATAGCGTTATTTTCTCAGGGAAGCAGGTCCGGTGACAGGGATAAAAATGTTTGGCAGGAGATGAGCGTACGAGTGGGCGGTAAGTGTCCTTGGGTCCGCAAAGATGGCGGCTTTAGCGTGCATTGACCAGGAAGCGGCGGGGGCCGTCCTTGCCTTCCAGACTCCTTATTAGAGGTTCCCTTTAGGAAAGGGTTTGATTTCTCTCGATGGGAGGATGAGACGACCGGATATCGCTGATAAGGCAGACACCGAACCAAGGGCAGGAGAACGAGGATGTGAGTTCCTATATTAGGAGTGAGTTACCCCGAACAGCTCGAAGGGCTATCGCATCCAATCAAGGTGCTGATGGTTAGACCACACAACTACTCTCTAATTGGAATTCTTCATGGAATGGCAACCATGAATAAAGTCCATCAGCAACTACCTACAGCTACTATCAGGTAGACAGTACGCATGAGAGAGCATTGTTCTGCAATACCTATCAGATCCAGTAAAAAACAATAGGATTGACTGCAGCTTTTAGGGATTACCAGGTTGGTAGGTAATTTACAGCAAGTGTCTGTTTCACACAAGTCTATGTTTTACAGCAAGTGCCTGATGGTCACGCTTTGACGACCAACACCTACACTGCTAATTGGTCCGTTAGGATGAGAGGAATTCACATAGATACTCTAATTGTCGTACTGCACTAATTTAATTTTCAACTCCAAGCATAATACAGACACAAGTTGCAATTTACTTGAGGACAATGAGCGAAATACATCAAAGTGGGCTGACAAAAATATCCACAATATCCATTGGAGCGTAGCTACCGTAAAATACGGCGATGCCGTGTGAAGCTGCAGGGCAAAATCTCCGACTCGCCTGCAGACGAAACAGAGAGTGTTCACTTCGTTATATTGGCGTAGAAGGAAGTTCCAACCGCGAGCCACAAGACTGGAGGGGAGGCTCGCGGACCCGGGAGTGGCCTTGGCTAGGGCGTTAGTCTCACTCAAACACTTGCATTGTTTCAATACCCTCCCTCCTGAGGAGAACGATTTCTTACATAACTTCGCCAAGAGAACATCCGCTGGGAAAAAAGACACGCTCGCCCGCCGCGATAAGACCCATTATACTGACTTCCTTTTCATATATATACCTACTGCAAATAAGAACTGATTCACAACTAAGACCAAAATAGCTGAGGAGACACAAATAAAACACATCAAATGCGTTGCAGATACGTTCAGAATTTTCTCCAGCGACAGTCACGAAACGCTTTCTGATGAGGCGAATAGATGAGGGAGCTTCGGTGCTATTATAATTATTAGTACGAATTGATTACAGGTATGTACCACGCTTGTACCTTTAACCAAAGGTACTTGGTTTGTTCGTAGCATGGTATTTGGGCAGGGAAGCAGGTGTACCTACCTATCCCTCGAATTATATAATGTAGCATGATATCAGGGTACCATATATGCTATAACTTATATTCCAGGATTTCTACAGCTTAGCAATTCATGGCGTGGCCCAGCGATTTGTTCCTTCCGTGCAATCAAATAGCTTTGAATCTCGATGGCATGGGATTATAACATTTGGCTGCTAAGAAATAAAACGAGGGTAGTCAACAGTTTATAGACTTGAAAGAACTATATTGAAACGCAATCAGTGTCGCGTCCCCGTCAATCACCTAACGATCACCACTAATAGGACATCTTGAAGGGCAAGGCGTCTGGAGATGGCGCGCGACGTATCCGCGGCATCGAGGAAGTCAGGAAAAAACCGACTCCTCCCGCCAGGGCACCACCAAGAAGACTTCAGACCTTTTATATTTGTGTTGGCTGTGGTCCCAGAATGTGGCGGACAGTCTCCCCCCCTCCCACCAACAGTCACTTCCCCACTGTCAAGGCCGCGGTTAGCCCGGTGTTCCCCAGGGAGGTCTCAGGATCACTTCCACGTACTACCTACAGGTTCCAGCGTGGCTCGCTTTTTCCGGTTCTCAAAACTTATTCAACGCCATTCAATTGTTTCGTACGAGGAAATCGCTTAACATAAATAGGTAGGTATTCCGATGCGCAGATTCGCTGAATAGTAGGTCCAAGATGCCTGAATAGCTACCAGGGAAAGGCCCCATATGAACAAGGCCGTAATGAAAAGACCAATCCCATGTTTAAAAAAGCAAATTCTTAAAATAATTCATAATTCGTTATGAATTTATAGGAGCCAAAAGTCATCAATTATTTATTTGATCAAAAATAACTATAGGCCAGAGACTACTAAAGTTGAACGGGAATAATATTTGGTACCTAGTCTGAACAGATGAAGGTAAAAGACTGAAGTTTCTTTGATGGTTATATTTTCGTGGGTCCAGAGCTGTTGCCAAGTATCAAAAATGAAAGAGATCCGGAGAGGTATAGGAAAATCCGGTCGCTCTCTAACTTGATTTAACCTTCAAGGGCTCTGTTTTCACTATCAGGGCAAGTTCTATTTCCGGAGTCGAAACCCTGCCCCCACCCGGACCTCCTTTGAAGAACACGATTTTTGGCAGCCCCCCGAACAGGTCTAGTCTCAAACCCAGGTTGCCTTCTTTTCACGGGACCTAACGCAAGAAATTCCGCGTTCTATATCACGGGAGATACGAATAGGTTTACACTACTCGCGCCCAATTTGGCCCACGTCCCGGAATCGATCGCTAAATTTATATCGGGGTAGTGGGATTATTTACATTTTCTCAGGAAACGATTAATATAGGAGAGAGCTCTTCAGGTGAAGGAACTGTGAAATGGCTATGGGATCACCGTATGTATACGGTGATCAAAAGATGGAATCGGAGAAACTGAGATGGAATAAGACAACTACCTACATACCTAATTATTGCACGAGTTCATCAAAATATCATAACTTCTATGGACCTATACACATTGGAAGTTGAAGAAATAGAGATTTGTCTAGCTCCTCAATGTTGATAAACCCCGATTCGGTGGCAAAATGTATTTTGTTGCGTTGTCATTTTGCATTCTGCATTAGAATGAAGAAATCGATAACAAGAGCTCGATGACCTCGTTTACTATCAAGATGTTCCTAATGGTCAGTGAATGAAATGGGATACTCACTGGTTCGGTTGGTGTAGGGTTGCGGTTGGTGGTAGTAAGGCGAAAGGAAGTGGGCCGTGGGGTACAGCGAGCCCATACTAGTCGTCGTAGGGGCAGAAGGCGCGTCGGGCGATCTTCTGCAGGAGTTGACTACAGGGAAAAAATAGACAAATCCACGTTTTAACAACTGTACAACATGAAACACCCAACAAAATAAACGTACGTACGTACCAATTTTTAGATAGATCCACAATTGTAAGAGACAAATCATAACTCTTGAAGAGTAAAGTGGCAAAAACGTAAGATGCTACCCAATCCTTCTAGTATACTTGTCCGTTACCGAGTCAGCCTGTCTTAGAGAGCATTATACCGTAGTTAATAAGTCTTAGGTGAATTTGAAGATAATTCTACTACATAAACAAGAATATGTACAACCTGATACATCGATGTAATGTTACATAGTGAAGGAAGTTTTTCAGAAAAGCTCAAGAAAAATCTTATCTATAATATATTTAGGCACCAATGAATTCACTTCAGAAATAGCACTTCAATAAAATAGATTCGAGACAAAAGAAGTAATGAAAATGTTGAAGAGGCGTGAAAAGTTTGGAATGAAGAGAGGACGCATTTTTACAGTTGAAGTGAAATAAATATGTTAGGAGATAAATATCATTCGAACTGATTAAAAATGAAGGTAAGGATGGGTTACAGTATGTAAAGAAAGTTGACCATGAAACGGACTTGAAACACGAGCAGAAGAAACATGAGACGTCTTGCATTTCTGAAGGGAATGAAGAGTAGGTAAAGTGAAAAATAAAATAATAAAATTAAACAATAAATAATGCGGAAACATACAACATAATAAAATTAAAAATAGGAGTGTCTTTGAATAATTAACACGGTTCAAAACTTACTTTTTCGTTGACAATCCGTTGATAAAAATCGATAAGGATAAGGATCAGGGAGTAGTTGAACATTCCACACATAAATTTATGATGAATATTCATAAAATTGAAATGTAGGACGATATCAATGAAAATGAAATGATCGAAAAAGGAGACAAGCCAAAAATTGTTGAAGTGCATTCTGTAGGATTGATGAATAAATAAATTATAAATTTCATTTTCACGAACTGTTAGAAACAAGTGGCCTCAATTTCACAAGAATGACAATAATAATTTATGAGCTCATTTATGTGTAGTTTGGATGGAAAGGAATGAGCAAGGTGCCTTCATCTTGTTAGGGATGCAAGGACCGATTGATGGGATGCGATCAAGCATCTGATGATGAGATTCGGCAGTAAAATACCGGCTATTAGAGGGTTAAAATACTGTAATGAACAAGACAATAATGTTACGATTCCATCAAATTTGTCTTCGATGAGATAATTGATAATAACGTTGGAAAATTGATTCAATAGGTAAGTCTTTATGGGATGTATTTCGATCAAACTATTAAGAGAGAAAAGATAAAACTGTTGGATCTGCGATTAAGTGAAGCGATGATAGATTCTATGTACCTGGCAGTGGAATGAAACATTGGGCTTCTATATTTTGATGAATAATGCCTGGTAGAATATGAGCTGATCATGGGTGAATGATAGAGCTCAAACTTGAATTTTCCATTAACTCACAATCGGACCTATGTTTTTTTCTTATTCTCTATCACCTAATGAACTCTTTCTTGATGTATTATCGTTATTCTTGAACTAACTCGCCTAACGTAAATGAATTACCTAAATATTAGTTATTTTCGTATTTTCAGCTGATAACTGCTACCTACGTAATTTCGTGTGTTCAAAACGGGTGCTCTGCCCGTTCAATATCAAATAAACAAAGGAATTAGAGCTGATAACTAACATGAATCGATAGTTTGGTAACATTTTTTCAGGCGACTTTAGCGATAACTTACGAAGGTGATACTATGAAGAGAAAGAGTGGTATCTTACCGGGGTGGGTGCCGTTTATGGTGTTACCTGTGGTGTGGGGGTAGTAGGGGTGCGGGGGAGCGAGGCGGGCGCGGAGTTCATCGTTGGAAGTGTGTCCGCTGCTGGAGGAGTCGACGTCTGAAACGCCGGAGTCCGCCGGGCTGGGGGGTAGGGAACCTGGACAGTGAAAAAAAGCAACTGTTAGAGTATGAAACGGTAGAGTATGACAAAGGTAGAGTATGACAACGGTAGAATATGTCAAAGATGGATTATGACAACGGTAGAATATGTCAAAGGTAGAGTATGACAGCGGTAGAGTACCTATGTCAAAGGTAGAGTATCACAACACTACTCACACGCACTATTCTACAAAGACAAAGGTTGAGTATGACAAAGGTAGAGTATGACAAAGGAGGAGTATGATAACAGTAGAGTATGACAATGGTAGAGTAAGACAGAGGTAGAGTATGAAAGCGGTAGACTATGTCAAAGGTAGAGTATGACAAAGGTAAAGTACCACAACGGTAGAGAATGGCAAAAGGTAGAGTATGACAAAGGTAGAGATGACAATGGTAGAGTATGACAACGGTAGAGTATGACAAAGGTAGCGTATGACCACGGCAGAGTATGACAACGGTCGTAGACTATGGCAACGGTAGAGTATGACCACTAACGAATGGAATGTAAGGGAGAGGAGGGGGAGGCCAAGAAGGCTAAAGCTCTAGCAGAGGTTAAAAGAGCCACTGAGATCATCAGTTCGAATACTGGTGCTCCCATAATACGAAATGTAAGATATTTCGTACCACAGGTCCCTGCATGTTGCGACCAAGTCGGACTACCCTGAAGATGAGTAATGGCTTGTTCCACTATTCTGATTCAACTAAATCCTACATATCTAGCAAGCTTCCGAACAGGTTTCATGAAAATATCAAAACTATACTACTCACAACCCAAAATGTACGAACATTGGTATTTGACGTATTCCCATTTCATTTTTCCGTAAGCCACGGAGGTTTAAATGTTCAACCGGAAACAATCACAAATTATTCTAACTTACACCAACATAAGTTCACTACCTAGTTTAGTTGCTCTGCGTAAGTCTCAACTCGCCTTATCACCATTGAAATTGAACAATACGAAAAATAATAATAACACTCTATCTGGTTCTAATCGAAACAATATCATGGACGTCGCGTGTCTGTCTTTTTCCCTATATACCTCAATGGAAACTTTCACAAATAATTAATTTTCCTAATCTTTTTAATTGAAAACCTCCAAAATAGAACGACAATGTAGACCTTGCCTGGCGCGAAGAGATTTGACTTCCCCGCCCCTCTCCTTCACAGCTCGAATCGTCTGATGTTTGTTTGCGGTTGTTTGACGCAAACCAGCCGTTTTTCTCGGAGATAACGCGAATCGAAACAAAAAAAAACTCGAAAGGCGAAATCCTTCCCGTAGTTACCAAGATTAGGCAAACTGGTGAGAAACTTCCGCATATTCAGTTGGAATCACGATAGTTTAAAGAAGAGATTGATTATGTTGTCTGGCAAGACCGAAATAATATACACATCTTTTCAAGAAAGACATGTTTTGAAAATATTAATGATTTACTTTCCGAAGCATAAAATCAAACAGGACACTTAATACATTCCCAAAATGAGGTATGTATTAGGTATGTATTTTTGTGAGGCTAAAACATTGTACACATAGTAGAGGAGTTAACGCATTTTTTAGAGTTGGGTTTATCTGAGAATATTCTCAACTGGTCGGAGTCCTCGTAGTTTTGAATCTTAATTTTGGATAGGGAAGGTCTAACGGCGAAGTCCAAGGTGACGTGAGGATTTCAGGAAGGAACGTTTCAAGGCAGTTTGACTAATGATTTGCACCGGTCAAGGGACATAACGGACAATCGGAAAACGTTGAAGGAACAACGGCAGGAGCTGTCAGCGAGAATTAATATGAAGTCATCGGTTTGACCAATTACTCAATGACGAGATCTGACGAGGAACTGACGTTTTTGAAAGAGGGTAAGGGAGCTCCAAGACTAGACAGAATAAGGACGAAGGGGACTAGGTATATCCGGCTATTGTGCTGACCGAGAAGGCAAGGTGTACTGAGCTTTTGTTGCGCAGCAACCCCAACTGTTTGTTTTGGTCATCCCTTCTGAAGAAAAGAACATAAAGGATGAAAAAACGACAAGGACGCGTCCTCAAGGTTTTTGGAGAACCCCTTTCTCCGTCAGTCTCACGGTGACTTTAAAGTTACTGTTTATTTGCGCAAGGGCTTATAAAAGAAATATAAAGGAAGATCGTAAAGTTTAGTGAGACAAAAATGCCGGGATCCGACTAGGAAGCTAGGTCTAGAAAGGCGTATTAGCATAATTGCTAGTTTATAACAATGGCAAGCCCATAATTGTCAGACGTAAATTGTTGTACAAACTCATGGAATGTCACAATAATCGTAAATCCGGAGCAGGGAAACAGTTTGAACATAGTTGTTCCAAAGAATCTTTGAGACTTTGATAACGCTACTTAACCTTATAAGGTTGAGCGTTGCAAATGCTAAATAGGCATAAAAACAAGGTATAATCCTCGACATCTGGAGCACTAAGTGTTTCACAGGAAACGTGAATTTCATTTTTTTCGAAGTCAATATTTGTTCATTTTTGACAGCTTTCGTTCCTCCAGGTCGTCCAAGTCAGTAAACACAAGGGCTCGGAGAAGCTCGGAGTTGTATTGATAGAGCTCAAACCTTCAATCAACAACGAAGGCGTTCGACACAGAAACCCAGTTACACAGATAATATTTACCGCCGATAACATTGTAGAAATATCTCTGAAGTGGAATAGGGCGAAATATATAGTTCAGGACTTGATTCAAGTTTGTGAGGCCAGTTTGATTGTAATCAGTAATTCCCGATAAGTAGGTATTCAATTTTATAGAGGTTGAACCAAATTGTGGTTTTGGCAATTCGATAGACTCTTTCTTGCTGTTAGTTAGCTTGCAATCAACTTGAACACACAAATTCGGCAAAAAGTTATGTTTCTTGCGAAGGCTAAGGAATTCATCTGGCTTGATGGTTCAAGATATTAGAACAAGCTACATTTACTCAACTAAAATGTTAGCATGGACTCTTTGAGGCTGCAAAAACTATTGGAGTGACGACCATAGATGCAAGCAGTTTTTTCAGTAAAAGTTTTAGAATATTGTAGATTTTGGGATTCATATGACATTTTTACCAAAGGCTTTGTTTTAACTTTCGAGGGGTGAACATTTTTTGCTCCAAAAAGAAATTTCAGTAGCGTTTTACGTTTTAGACCTTCCTTCCGATTTTTATGAAAATGTTCAAGTATTATACCGGTGTTGATGATCATCAGTTTAGAACATATAATCTTTTTATGAATATGAGGAAGTTATGTGACACACCCACTCGACAGACTTTTTTTAAATTGATTTTCTATGAAACTCTCATTTTCAAACTTGTTAACTTCTCAAAAGAATGTGGCAAAAGTAACCCTTTTTTTGGGAGGCTATGAAAAGCCTTCTCCCCAGAAGCTTCTTTAGGTGTGTCTATTGTCCATCAGTATAGGGATGGGACAATGGGAAGGGGTAGGGTGGGGGGGGGGGATCGAACAGGTTGTGAACCTGGAGGTAGATTAATGACCAGGACGGACAAGGGGGTTGATAGGACACCCTAAGCTCCGTAGTCTGCCGAAGATCCACCCTGAGCCCTCGCCAGGCCCGAACTGACCACTGTCCACTACCCTTTTCCCATCGTAATGGGGATGACCCCGAAACAAGAAAGGCGAAAAGAGTTTCCTAATCCTATCTCATGACCCGTTGACCTATCAACGGACCCATACTCTTGATGGGTCCCAGAAAATGACCGTTAGGAATGACCATCACTGGACAACATCAAGCTTCACTATCCATAACGTGATAACAAAAAACGACTCTCCTCTCTAACGATGCACTGGCCAGTTTGAGGAAAATATCTGAACGTTATACATTCGTAGATGCTCCCCCATGGATACCATTCTTCTCTTCCATCCAATAACCAAATGGTTAGTTTTAGTCAAGCTCCTCCGTACTTTAAAAACTTCAACTCATGGTGACACTCCCTAGTAAAGCAAGTTTTACACGAGTGCCGTAGCGGAGGACCGTCGATTCTCTAGGTAAAAAAAAAAGAAGTGGGTATTCACCTCATATAATATATATGCAGGCATTATACATAACTAAGCCACAAATCGGGCCTCGTATTGAAGAAAACCGATCAGCCATTCGAGTGAAATTTAAACTCACAAATTGACGACACCCACTAGACAAATCAGGCAGTGGGTACTATGTAGATTTGATTAAGTCAATGCTGAGATTCTGAGATGGAAGGTACAGGTGTGACCATGTTGATGAGAATTGTGACATAAACTAACATTCGACAGGTAAATTGATTTGAGATAAACACGTATAGAAGCGTTTGCATAGGTATACGTCGTATTGAGAAGCGATTCAATCATGATCGACCTTGGTTGATGTCACTCCAAAACCAAATGAGACGGAACGTGATAGGTTCGAGTGTATATGCATGTTAGGATGGGATTGTCCGTGTTCACGGTAACAAATGGGGAAGGGTCACCATCTCCCGTCAGGACGGCTTACTACAGGGCAAAGCGAGCCAATCAGGATGGTAATTAGATGCTCACCGGTAATTTTAACCTAATTGGTCGAACGATCAGATGTCGCGAAGTCCAGATCCGCAACGCGGGCAGCGGATTGGGGCAGGAGGAGATTTATGGGTAGCACTTCTGCCATGATTCACCCATGGGATTGCAACCAATCTGATGCAGAATGATCAGATAAATCGAATAGATAGAATAATTAACGTAGGTACAGTTCTCGCACACAACATTAATCTGTTGTTCTTGCTTACTAGATTAGGTAATAATTTGATACGCCAGAATTTGAATAAACTTCTCAGTGCATGCAAAATTCACAGGTCACAGCACCAACATCATTAAAATCCCTCAATTGGCACTCTGAAAATAATCATCATTATCAAAGGACAGAAGATGAGGATTGGTAGCAGGCATTGTATTCTACTCTTATATTTAAGATCAAATAGATTGAGACATATACAACATAATGATGAATGATAGTAAAATGATAATTCAGGGAGGAAAAAATTAAAAGTGAGGAAACGGCAAATCGAGAGTGAGCTAATAGCTCGCATTACATAACTTCCTACGTACGTCGCTACTCAAGGAAGTGTTGGTATCAGCGCTAAAAACGAGTTTTTCTTTCACAAGGTCATTGATGTTCTCAGCTAGAGATATACCCGGAAAAGCACAGTTCAAAGGAGGATTTTCCACTAACTTGTTATTTTTCCTCGTTTGAATCACTCAGTCCAAGATGAATAATTTGAAAACAAAGGTCACAGATGTGACCAGTACAGTAGGGTGAGAGAATACAGGTACTATCCGAACTTTTGGCATTATGTTAGTCAAATCAACGGGTGACATCAGACGTGGGGATAGTAGTATGTAATTATCGTTTCATACGTCTCAGTGACAGGATTTGATATGGGAAAATTTGTGAAAGATGATACGAGTGTGGGAGGAATGGGATGAAAAAAATATGTCAAGCGGAATAAATAGTGGTCAACCAGGAAGGCGAGTTCCTGGTATGGTAAAACGGTGGTGGACTATGAGGACGTTAAGCGGTCCACAATGGATTTCAGATCTTCAGAACAACCCGTTTTTCAACGGCGGACAGCTTCTGCAAGTCAGACAGGCCTAAAAGGCCGCAGGCAGTTCCGGAACGTCTAAATCGGAATATTGTGGGAGGAGTTAGAAAAACAGGGGTAGTAAATCGGGTTTTGGAAGCAGGAAGGGGTTGGTGCATCATTGAAGAAGATACCCTTCGATGTGACGTACTGGGCCAGGAAGAGGCGTTTGCATTACCTTTGGAGATTTTTTCGAAGGGGGTTTGTCGAAGGGCCAGTCCGAAGAATGGACACCAGGAACTGAACAGAACTAGAGGTTCCCAATCCACCCACCCACCAGAAGCCTGATTTTGACGACAATACGAAGTTTTTATGTCATGTGATCCTTCCTGTTTGGCTCGACCTGGGCCAAGGAAAATTATCGTCATAGGCACAAGCAGTCTAGGAGGGGAGGACGCACTAGGTTTCTTCGATTAACTGTAATTTGTATCCAGAGTAAAGAAATCTGAGTAGAAATTCATTAATACACATGCAGTGTCCATATTTGAGGAGCTTTCTGTGTATTTTAGCATGTAACATGCTTTTGCAATGACTAAAATGCGCGAAAACGACAACATTCTCAAGTATTTGCTCAAATACAACGACCACGGATTCCACAATCTGTGGGATAAAGTCAGTGTTATCTTTATTAAAATACCTATCGTGAATTTTAACGAAATCACCCATTTGGAAGCTTTCAAGTTCTTCTTAAATCTCATACAACCAAAATCCGCCTCCTCCTACGGAGAACGTCAACATATTTTGTTTTTAAAGCTCCTCCTTCACGAAAGAAGAAACTGAAGAGGAAGGAAGAAGAGCCGAACAAGAAGAAAGAGAAGCTGAACTAGAACTCAACTTTTGAAAAATCCCAACGGATCCTTAAGATAACGTCTCTCAATGTTTCCAATGGGAATCGCGACAAAGGGTGGGAGAGACAGACACGAAAAAAGAATACACCGTAGAAGACGTTACGGTGGGGGAAGGTTGAACCATTTTTGAATTCAAAACTGGACATGGGTGATGTCCAGCAAGTAAGGATGTTTAGGTCACGGAAAAAGGTCAGAGAATCTTTGGAAGGTTCGATTGTCCTTCTGAATGGTTTGTAAAGGAGGAGGTCATCAAGGGTTAAGGGAAGGGGTAGCTCCACAGTTCTTGGACACAATAGAAGAAGAATAGGAGGAGTAAAACAGATAGGACCTACCTATGCCGGTACCTTTCCTACCCGACTGGTCAAGCCTCTTTCAAAATTTAATCAAGGCCCGGGCGGGCCCACCCTGAGGAAAGGGTTGACCCCAAAAGGTTATGGGAAATGGACAGTGTCCACTCCTCGGGGTCAGCGAGACTCCCCTAAAAAGGTCAAATCGACCCCAGGAGGACTACTAGGATTTTTTTTATTCGATCGGTCAAGTTCGGATAACGGATATAAAAATGCAGGGGATGAGCTTCTCGGGTCATTTTCGAACCCTTCACGAACCGGTCCGAAATGCCCAAACTCCACTGACCCTTGTCCACTCTTTGTGACGCGGTAAAATATATAGGCAGTCTTCTTATATTATGAAAAAAAAAAAAAAAAAAAAAAAGAGTAAGATTACAAAAAAACCTGTTTGAGATGCACACTACGTTCCAAATGAAGGGTACAAGTCGGTCAGCTCTCCACTACTTACAAGGTTCTTCCGTTACAGAACATTTGTGGTCGCACTGTGGTGGGTTTTGTTTGTACGGTTTCTCAAGAATATCTGCAGATTTCGATTGAAAAAAAAAACCCCCAGATTTAGGGGTTTTACTGATGAATTTACCTGTAAGTTTGCCAAGGTATGAGAAGTCTCGGGACGTTTTTGGGAGCTATTGCTATTGCTGCATAGTACAATACATAGTTGCATTTCACGTTTCAAAACTTTTGTGATGAACAAAATAATTGAGGTTAACTCCTCTTAATCAGCGGTACTAAATTTAATCGAAATTACCATAAGAATGGATATGTAGTTGCCTCAGTGGACGTCGGGAACGTAGGTTGATGCGATTTGAATAGATATGAAGGCGGAAGTCACAAACTATGGGAGTGGGAGAGACAAGACGCGGCTTCAAATGAAGGTACTTCACATGAGACAAGTTTGCCCGGAAACTGACGTCAATCGAAGGAGGAACTCGTTACAAGCCCCGGAGCGTTACGTAAATCGTCTTGGAAGCTTCTTCTCGGACTTCAAGGTCCTCGCTCCGTTCCTAATTGAGAAATAAACAAACTTCGATTGAAACTCGAGAGGCCCTCCCTCTCTCAGGCCAGGAAAAGTGGATGGGAGCCTGCCTAATCTAAACGAAGTGAGCCAAAAAAAAAAAAAAAAAAAAAAAAAAAAAAGACGAGAGTGGTGGAATGCGCCAAATTCTTAGTCTATCCGGCAAACGCTATTGCTGACTCAAGCGTTGTTTTTATAACACGTACGCAACAGGAAACGAAACGGTTGGGAGCGGGTCTTTAGTAAACTTGAACTCTTCCAAATAACGCTGTAATGTTCTATACAAACACGTCACTTCACAAGGCAAGAGGCAATTCCATAACAAGTGAACCTACGGGGAGATCTAAAATCAGGATTTAAAAAAAAAAGGAAAAACATTCGTGTTGGTCCACCTCCCACGAAGAATATACTCGTAGAATTCCGGATCTAGAATGTGGATTCAAAAAGGTCTCAAAATCCGATGCAGGTAGATTCAGATACAGTGATCGTACATTGAAATTTGTGAGAATTGACTGATGAACAATTCAATGGAGATAAGGAATATTAATGGGGGGACGCCTTAGCCCTACCTGTAGGAGACACCAGTAGATTTCTGTAGTACGCCAAACCAAGATTGTTATCCTGTGAGTAAAAGTGCTGCCGTCAAGAGGCACTTTTCAGGATTATGTTTTTTTTTGTAAACGATGGGTGATACCACGCGCGCGTTTTTTAGGACGTACCGAACAAAAAAACGTATTTTTTTTGTACAGATTGGTAACAGCATAAAAGATTCGGTGGATTTAGGGGCCGGCTGCAAGAGGCTTCCGTCCTCAATAGCTCTGATAGAAAAGGTGCCAAAAACGAGAGATTCCACCCCAAAAAGGGTTGGGAAGGGTTAGGGACGCAAGATAAAGACCAGGTGGAGAACTATGAACACTTGCCATACCTCAACACTAGGGGGCAGATGTTACCGAGTTTGTGGAAACCACTTTGCCATAGCTTTTGTCTATTGACTTTTGCAACGTGCCGCAATAACAGCTAACTCTCTATTATTGAAAGGGAAGCTCCTGAGAGCCCATCTGCCTCCGACCTTTTAAAACCCTTACAAGATACCCCTTTTTTCCCCAATTCCATGTCAACCTGACGTCGAAAAGATCGTTCTTTAGAGTCAATCATGTTCCTTGAAGCAGCTCCGTTGTTGCAGAAAATCACCTTCTTAAGCTTTTAAAACTCAACAAAATCCCTGCACTTGGCAGTGTCGTATTCCGACAGGGTAGTTTTGACAAAAACGATTCAATCGGCCTGCCAAAAAGTCGAATTTCGTAATTTATTGCTTCGGCGCAGCTGGGGTGTAGTTTACACGCCATTTATTATACTGGTACCGGTATGCCGTGTTTTTCTGTAAAATCGGTCTTTTCTGGCGTTTTTTAGAGGAAAAAACGAATAAAAGTCTACAAGGGGGATGGTTTTTTTTGGGGTAATTTAGTTAAAAAATGGAAGGGAAGGGTGGAAATGGGTTTTAGCGTCAAAAGCCTGTGTCGAAGCGGAGGTCACAACAATGACACGTACACGGGTACAGGGAAGCAGCGGGGTCTATGCTAGGGGTGGATTCTACCCCAAAACTGCATTTAATTAAACTGTGTGGGGTGACGTAGGGAAAAGGGTGGTGTTCGAAGGATTAAGGACTGCGCCCCAAAAAGGGGTTTTCTCCACATTTCTGGAAACCCTTCGCCATCAATAACAACAGCTGTAGCGAGGGCTCGCGACTGCCGAAGGAAAAAGCAAGGGTTGCGTTATTGCCCTATTGTATATGGGAAAAGTCTGGTATGCCACGAGGGTCCATCGGGCACGGGTATTGCACAATTGCCTCCAAGGAGCATCTGCCTGTAGGGAAGGACACAGCATCTGTTTCGAGGCCCAAAAGGGGTTTTTGTAAAGACGGGGGAAAAGGTTGCGTCGGATGTAAACACCATTTGGCCTGATCGGATGAGTTGTCAACGAAAAGCCGACATAATGCTTCATTCTTGGGGGTTCTTGGAAAGGATTGGCGACATGAAGGAAACGGCCAGGACCTAATTGAAGCTACGGAAATATTGGAAGAGGGCATCCGTCAAGCTCATTCAAACTGCGACACCACAATATGAGCACTCAACGATAATGTACTCATCAAATCCAGAGTGCTACCATCCATCGCAGTCTTCTCGTATAAATACCCAAGTAATTGGGGAAGATTCAGTTATGAAGTATTGCATGTCTAGAAGTTTGACCTGAAACTGAACTGAATTTGTGTCAAATTTGATCAATGATACCTGTGTTGGATGCGGTGTAGGAGGCTAAGAGGGCTGCGGCGTGGGGCTGGTGACTAAGGATGCCATGGAGCAGGGCCTTATGGTCCTGGGGTTCTCGCTTGATGTAACCTTGACCGTTGGCTGGTACTACGGCCGTGTCAACTGTAACAAACAAAATGAGAGAGAAATGAGAAAAACAGAAAAATTGGAGCATTAAATCATCATTAACGCTACATTTAAACTATGAATCATTTCCCTCTGTAGATGCCTACTAAACATTGTTGAGAGTCTCAACTTGAGACACCAGGAAAACTGTATCTACAGGTGCGCAAAATTCAGGATGAAATAATAGAAAATAAAGGGAAGAGTTAGCTCGTGCCTTGCATCTATTAGGCAGTATAAACGTGGGTATCCGATGAATATGCATAGTCCGCCCATCCATATTCAAACCACCAGCGTAAGCTTTCGATCGGATGTCGAAAAGGAAAAAAATTAAACCATCATTTTGGAAGATCAACTTGAAGCTGCAGTAATTATTATTGGATCGGTATTGGTTGTGGATAATATCATGATGTGTACAGTAATTTCAAGTAGCAAAAACCGGTTAGCTTTGAAAGTGTAGTTTGGTTTTGTTAAAAAAGCAGGGAGGACGGATTTTCGGGGGTCAAAAGCTTTTTGTCAGAACTTGAGGACCGTCTTCAGGATGCAGGGATGAAGGGACATTGTGGGTGGCGGAATCCCTTTCTTTTGTCCGGGGTTTCTGGCACAATGACGCTCCACACGGACAAGTTGGAAATCCTGAAGACAGGGGTGAGAGGGGGGACTGTAGTTGCAGCAAAAGTTTTTAAAAGAGAATCGGTGCCAAGGCGAGCAGGTACGGCTCTGTTCAGTTCAGACGCCGCAAAGGTGGATGCCCCCGTGAGCCTGGAGAGGGGTAACCTTCTGACACGAAACCTTGCAATGCACCTGGGAGGTATCATAGAATCTCACCGTATATTATATTAATTTGTATGCATTCTGTATAAAAATACATGGTGCAGTACTAATACGAAAAGGAGCACCTCTTACAATCCCTTCAGCAAAACATACATACCAAATGTCAAAATGCTCTGTTAGTTCACATCTGTAGTTTAGCACACTACCACGTTTTTTTAATAGCCAATAATGATTCCGCAAAGTAAATTAGCTCATCTCCTTGAAGAAGACCATAAACAAACGGAAATATCTATACCACATCCTGTTTACTTGTTTTCTATCACACTGATCGCTTTTTAACGCTCTTCAATGACTCCGATTTTTTCTATTCCCACGTTCTTCTCACAACAACCTTTCGAATCTCCATTATCACACCTGTAATTTGATATTCTTTTAATTGGCCGAGGAATGTCAAACATTTCATTTATAAAGCTGAATTGGTGGAAGTTTTTCAACTCCGGAAAATGGGCGAACTGCTAATGTTCCTCGTACATCTATGAAGGAACAATCCATGACGACGACTTGAAACTAAATTTGCATTTTCATCAGGGCAGGAAGTGAATTATTGTCAGAAATAACAAAAATTTGAAGACATAAAGTTTGAAACATGATTCGAAAGGAAGGCGTTACCGACGTATATGAAACCTTTTTTGGGAAATCACGAAGATGAATGGATCTACTGAATGGACTACTGCTCTATTACTATTATATGTAACTATTATGCTGATGTATCATTATTTAAAGTGTAATTGGGCTTGGCCCGTTCAAATAAAATAAATAAATAAATCTGTTTAGTGTTTAGATTTAATCGGTAATTGGTGAGTGAGATTGTGAAATTAGGTTAATTTTGTGGAGTGACAAAGTACTTTTGTAATTAGCGTTCAAATTTCACAGCAATCAAACAAGATGGGGTTGATTAGGTACAATAGTTTCGTATTTGATGACTATTTCGTGATGAACGAGCTTTCCACACAATAAGATTTATTTTTCAAAAGGGAAAAATCTACGGTAGGTAATACGAACTATCTCGAGTTGCGCAGTTCGAGCGTGACAATTCATTTCTTGGGTATCGCATTCGTTCGGTAATCTTATAAAAATATCATTTTACGAGAGTTGATAATGAAATTACGAGTACTTTTCTGTACGTTAATGCAAGGTTGATTATTATTATTTCCTCAGATAATAAAGATTATCCATCTTGGTATGAGTGCATAGTTCCTAAATAGTATAAATTGAAAGAAGGTAAGAGCTAGCGGCAGTTTCTAATTCTACAATGGTTAAAAACCCACTCATCCTCCCACCTGTTACCTGGCTCAAATTCACAAATCTCAAATAACGTCAAACATTGCAGAAAAGGCCCCCTTTTTTTCTAGTAAGTATCTTTTGTTCTTGCGTTTTTAGTCACAAGAACTGTTCTATTTCGTTTCCTGTTATTTCGTGATTTAGTTTTTTCGGAACCCCCCTCGAAACTCTGAATGTTTTCTCGAGCTCCGAAAAACGTCCCCTGCGGCGTTCTATGTCGAAAAAAACTAGCCCCTGAAAAAAATTGTGGTAGCCAGTAGGGTGCTCGACTGTTTGCCTCTACGTCCCCAGGGGCTTTTGTGACGTTTCATAAAAACTTGCTATTCTGACGTCATTACCATTGTCCACTTAATCATCTCTAAATTCAACGTAATTACTTATATGGCGGAAATAGGGCTGGGAGTGTAGCTTTTTGGACAGATGTGGGGTATAGACTTGACTGCAGGCCCTATTTTCAATGAGGATTTTTTTATATCAACATAAAACGATATTTTCGATAACGATTTCGAATTTTTTTTAGGTAAAGTGGAAGAGATACGGAAATAGAGAGATTTGCAGCAAATAAAAAGTTACCAAACAATGTAGGTCAAGATGTACAGTTTTATCACCATTTTATGGTAAAAAAGAGAACGTCATCATCTTTCTTCGAATCTATGCAAGATTGCATGAGACCAATCTCATCAAGATGCTGATATAGAGACGCACGTATGCCAAAAAAATAGGCGCAGGACAATATCCTGTCTCCAACTATAAATAATATTACAAGGTTAGTACTTCAGTACCTATTGTCAAATTCCAAATTTATTAGCATCTACTCAACACTCTCAGCTACATAATGATTAGTAGGTCAAGATGATGGTGGATGTCCAGAGTAATATATGGTCTGTCATTTAGGTGATTCATTGGATTGTTTGTTATTAAAGAGCTGAATCAGCTGGCGTATTCATCTGCATCAGGTTCAGAGAGAGTTATGTAAAGGTCAGGATACAGGTCACTATTGTGTCCAGAACACAGAACTGTTCTCTATAATAGGTGACACTATAGGGTGAAACAGAGGTTCATTAGGTAACACTTCAATAGGAATTGGAGCACACGATTTTCGAGTGGGCGAACTTCGGATTCTGGGGCTCCAATTAGAAGAGGAAGTTAAGGAGGCGGAAGACAGTTTTTTGGATGGATGGGAGGGTAGAGGTTATGGGCCCGAGCGACGGGAGCATCTTGAAAAGGAAGGCGAATTGACGCAACGAGGTCAGGACCATTACGAGCTACTAGAAGCTGCGGCCTGCCAGGCCGCCTCCAGTAATTGTGTTTCTTGTTTCTTTCCAAACGGACTGAGGCCGGAGGGAGAGAAATAAACCAAAAAAGTAACTTTTTTCCACCACAGAGGGGATGAAAAGAACATCGCTGCAGAAGAATCAATAGAGCAATATTATTTTCCGCAGGAAAACCACTGAAAAGCTGGAACTCCCGACGATTCGAGGAACCAGCTCATCCAGTAGCAAAGGTTCCGGTCTTTTATCACGGGGTTCCTTAATGTGTTAACAATGAAGACTGATCGGCTACCTGAGTTACTGGGTTCGAGGATTGCGATAAAACATTGCAGGGATAAGGAATAGCACGGGAAAGGTATTGCACAGAGATAAAACCTACTAGAGATTTCAGACACAATAACGTTCACGGAGCACAATGTTCGGGGATTTGAAAGAAACTCTGTCAACCATTCGAGGAAATGCCGGCAGCTTGCGGTTAACCTCAGGTTTCCGTATCGAACCAAGGATACCCGACGATGGACGACATCTTGGGAGAGCAACAGTTGGCAAATAGTTAATGGGCGTAACTGTGGACGAATCTTGGCACTCAAGATAACTTCTTTCGATCAATCATCTTGAGAATGGAATTCCGGTATCTACATGAAAAATTATACTGCAGCTTGGAACAACCGAAAACCTCCTGGCTAGTGCTGGTTTCGAGATGGTAAAAAATATTTTGGACTCATAAATAAGAACATATACCAGAATGGTTTTTGATGGTTACCGAATCTTGAGGCAAAGCTTGAAGTGTTGAATTTCCGTTTTGAATCACTCAATAGATGGACTTTCATTTTTAGGGCAACAATTATTTGGAACGTCAAGAACTGATTTGTTGTGGGTACTGATTTTGACCACTTACAACGATCAGTAAAGATGCATCGATTGGAAATCGACTGCAGAACTGTGTGCAGTGATTGTAATAAATTGGCGATGACTTGAGACAGGATGTGGTGAACGGCGTTCGGAAGGGGAGCGGAGGAGTGGGGAAGGGAACCAAGAAGTAGGTCCAACAGAGGAAATGCCTGAGCAGGGGAGAAAGTCAGTGAGCCCCAGTGACGAAATACGAACGTGTATATTATCGTTTCCTTGGCCTAGTCAGAGTCTACGACCGGCTCTGGCCCCGATACGAGGCCTGGTGGGCGCGCGGGCAGCCTAAACCTGCGGCGTATCAGCTGACGGAAATAGGCGGGCCGGAATACCTCTGATAAGTCCTTTAATAGGAAATCCTAACATTTTCTACAGCATCGATAGTGCATTTACATTCCAAACGGCACAAAATTGAAGGATAAGTATGATTCATCGTACATACTATAATTTAATGCAAAGCAACATGTCAGAAAGAAGGCATTACATACAAAAGTTATCGTAAGATAGGTATACTGAGGGCCATTCTCAAGGGTGGACAGGAGGGTGTTCAAAATTTCCCCAAAAATATCAGCCATAAGAGCCATCAACTAGGTAGGCATTACAATTTCAAATTCCAAATTTTGAATTTAGGTATTTAAAATTCTTTTAAATTTCAATTTTGGGTATTTCATTGCCCTTGGGATTTAAAAAAGAAAAAGAAATACGAAAATAATAAATAAAATCTGTAGAATATTGTCTGAGAAAAATTTGAAAAACTGTACACACCCTCCCGGTAACACCTTAAGGGAATGTTTTAATTATTATCCTGAGTTATCTTCCAATCCTATGTCATTTTAGAGGGATCAGAACATTTTAAGCTGCTAAGTTTCGGAGCCGAATCTAAGGGCGGGATTTATAGACGGTCCTCGAGTTTCAAGGAGATCTTGAGATGGTCTTCTCGAAATTAGGAATACGGATTCGGCTAATGGAATCCTCGAAGACCATCTTAAGGTCTCCTTTAAACTCGAGGGCCGTCTATAAATCCCGCCCTAAGAAGTTTGAAAATGGAATCATTCAAAGAAGACGAATCTCAGAAGACAGTAGAAAATACAAAACAGTTGTCTTCAATTCCAAATTGCCACACAATAAAGCATTCAATTCCAAACGACTTTTCTCAAACTTTTCTAATTGCCTCACAACGTCTTCATAACTCGCACTAAAAACTATACCAATTAAAATCATTGTGGCAACGAAATCTGGATGAAATTCGCACCCGATCGTTTACGAGGAAATTCAAAGCGAAATGATCTAAGGACCAATCAACTATATGGCTTGAAGGTGATAATTTTTAATCACTAAGATTAAGATTAATAGTTTCCTTAATAACGACTATAAACGTTTATAGAGCTGGCATGATACGGACTTTGTAAGAACAACAATTTAAATAGGCACCTGTCTACTCAGACATTGTTATAATTTGTCGACACTCATAATCATAACCAAGAATTATTGCGTTCAGTTCATGTGCAACGAAATTATCAGTATAGCTTGAGAAGAACCCCTTTTCAAACGAGAACAATATGAAAAGAAGAAGAGAAGAATATGAAAATATAAGAAGAGAACAATATGAAAATTACAGAAGAAAATATCATATCTTTCAAGAAGAAGGCTAGATTGCATTGTTGCAATGCTGTAATAAAATGCTAGAAAAATATGACCATGAACAGCCGTTTCGAAATAATATCCAAATAATGTAAAATGATTCTGTTCTTTAGGATCATTGTAAATTTCTTGTCCGCACACAACTCTCATTTGGAATGAAATACATATAGACAGGGATGGAGTTGAAGGTTGTTTAGGGTTGGTTTCAGCAGGATGATTTTGACTTTAAGGTGCACCCTTCCACAATCTCACTGCAAGCACGTGGACTCGAAATTAACCACGACTCGAAATTTGGCTCATTAAACACGTACAAAACACGAGCCAAGAAAGAGGGAGTCAAGGCGATGTAAAGACGGGCGCGAATTGGAGCAGAGAGGAAAACATTACGTTCAAACTGATTGTGTTTAGAAGAGACGAAAAGAGTAAGAAAAGTGTGATGTTGCCAGTCGAATCACACTATTTCAAATAAATGCCGGTCTGGGTTGATTTTGCCGACAGTTTTTTGCACCTTGAAAGGGATTGGAGTCACCATAGGGGACAAGGGGAGTTGTATAAGCAGGCGGTTCACAGGAGGGCTGGTGGTTGCGCAAGGGCTGTACGAGAGGAAGGCAAGTGAATCAGACCGTAGCAAGTGGAGTCCTGGATTTTTTCTGAGGTCTCGTTGAGTAAAAATTCGGAATGAAGGGGTTGTAAGATAAGGGAGGAGATCGAAGGAGGTTTTTGGGGTCGACGCTTCCCTTTCGGAATTAGGGCAGTCGTTTGGGCGGATAGTAGACCGTGTCGCCAGGAATTGTGGTGTGAATCAAGGTAAATAGTTCTGGACGAATCCAAAAAGAAGACTATCGACATGGTGGTCCGTATAAGTGGCAAGTATAGAGAATTCGATACAGAACTTAAAGAATTCCTCACAACATGAAGATTTCTCTGTGAACGCAGAAGTTACTTCTCTCCAAGCCTAAGCGTACTTCCTATATACCACATGTTGCCATCACAACATTCGTTGTATTCATCTGGGGAAGCAACATAGGGAGAAAGTTGGTCGGGCATATTCTATAGAAACGTCTTCTTTTATTTTGGGGTTGTCCCAATGTCCAATACAAACATCATTGGAACTGTCCCACTCAAGACCCGAAACTCGGCCTTCAACGAGTTACGCCGTTATTTACAACACTTCGACATAATGCGTGTCTTTACGACCTGTCCTTTTCAAGGGCACCGTAAACAAACTTACTGACCCACTTTCATACCACCGCAGCGGTCCTGGAAATGATAAATGTTTCCCTTTCACATTGAAGAGCCCCACCCTGGAGGAATGCAGCTCGTACCGGAGATTGGCCACGGACCTCGAAGTTTTGATCCGTCGGAGGCAAAAATAAAAAGCAAAAGTGGTCCCTTCAACGCGTGACCAATCGCAGCTTTTTCTCCAGGTTTTCACTGAAAAGGAGACTCGCACGAAATATTTTGACTGCGGTCTCCAACTCTTCAACTATAGTGAATGCAAGCGTGCATCTGTGAACGGAGCAACGTGTCAAATGCAGCCACGAACAATCGCACAGAGGGCTTGAAGTGCGTGACGATTTCTTCACATAAAAGTTGTGTCTCTTCAAACTAGGTCATACCACTTGAGTTTGCTCCATGATATTTCAGCTTACAGTGATACATGTACATAATGTTCAGGGGTTGTGGAACAACAAGGAATACTTCAAGTTGGTATAGTTAACTCTTGCTGATTTTACTGTTAGAACAGGTAATCATCAAATCGTGCTAAGCCTGATGATGATACTCTGAAATGATGCAAGGTTTTAACTTGAAGAGAAAGATGGAGGACTCTGGTTGAATTGTAAGGCTCTCAAATGGGTAAGCCTTCATCACCCGAAGAGTATTAATGTGGATATAATGGTCTTGGAAGAGTATAATAAGCAGCAAATAAATTTCTGTTTCATACTCGTACATCAGTTACCGGGCAGTTTTGAGGCCTGGTGAAGGTTATCAATGAATCGAGAGCTCGTTGGGTAGGTAGTGTTCTGAAATGAATGTTTTGATTGACTCAGTTTCCAATAATACTGACGTCGCATGAGTTTCATTGTTTACTGGGGCAATTTATAAGTACTATTGTCCAAAAAACAGTCTCGTCGTCATTTAGAAGAAAAATTCTAATTTCCTGGTGTGCAGAGAGGTCATTTGATGTAAAACGTGTGGGAACCTCTTGAGATGTCGAGTGACGACATTTCCTGGCGCAGAACCGGTGCATGTCGGGCGTTTGCCAAGACCTCGCCTGGTACCCGAGGAAGGATTGAGCAAGCAGCCGCAGCTTTGGAGAGAGGAAGACGGCATTGGGCAAGAAAGGTTTTCGGCGAAGGCACTGGAAAAAGAGGCAACTAGGAAACGGGAAGGGGAGTTGAGGGATTTTGCACAATCCAGAGGGTCCTTAGGGGAGGATAATGAACTGTGACTGAAGATCTTTCTGTGGACGGATCACTACCTGCCATTACTTTTACACAATCACTATTAAAATACTGAAAAGAAAACAGGAATTTAATACCTTTTGAGAATAACAAAACTAGGTGTCATTACACTGTAGACCATGGAAAGATGATGAATGATCGCAAAATGGGACTTGTATACAGCCAAATTATGCACTGTTAATATGTTGATTCAATCTTACCCCATTCTTGCTAACATCAATCATTTTTTTTAAACTTGCTTGAACGAGGTAACCACAAGGGGATTGTAAACAAAGCCAACCTGAGTCCACTATCGACATGTCAATTGGTACAGATAGCGTTCACCTAGTTATTTTTATCTGCCCTACTTTTTCCTCGCGAGAAGATCGTGCTTTCGGCAGCTTTCGTACAATCTTGTGTAATTTATCATCCGTTCACATTGAATCGAGCTGAATCGAGAGTTGGATGTACCGACAGGCACAATGAAGAAATAGTAAAACGGGTTATTAACATATTTAAATATTTACAGAATGAAACCAGACACGAAACATGTACAATGGAGGAACGCGTGATAAAATATCTAGGAGATAAAACTATGGGGAGATCCGATTTCGGAAAACATATCTGGGCCGTATACGTCCCAAAATGTGGGGCGGCCAATTGAAACTAGGAAAGAGGAGCTCTTGGCCCCGTTTTAATTGAGCTTAATAAAAAAAACGCGTCGTTTAATTAAGCATTCATGAGCGTTAGAAATTGATTAGCGAGACGAGGATCGGGCGCCTTGAACATTTGGGGTCGCGAATTGAGAATTATATACGAGCTTCCAAACAATGACGAATGAGGAGTTTGAACTGGTGGTTCAAGTTTTCTCGTTAAAGGCAAAGTAGGCCATAACATTTGTCGAAGCATTCTGGAGCGACGTGATTTCATTTACTGAGGCGTTTCGGACAATGGGGGTATCCATCATCAGGGATTGTAGGACACAATATAGCGTGGATTTTTTGCAGCTAACCCAATAAGCAAAGTCTCTCGATCACGGATTCAATATAGGTACCAACCGTTGCGTGATAATTTGCAGTGTTTTGATCAGTGGAATTGAAACCTACCAAAACGTTTGTCACATATAAAGAAACCTAAAGCTGGTTTGGCATCCATTTTTCTACTTGCATTAGTCATTAAAAACAACAACAAAAGCCCAAAAAACAAAAAAATTGATATTTTCCTTGATGTTTCCCAATGATATTTTCAACGAATCAAAATTAATAACATGTCCAATGGCGATTTGGCTAGTTATCATAAATAGGTACTAGAGTACCTATACGAGTATAGTATTTGCGTTGTGGTTAGAATCAAATTGAACGAAAAATTCACCAGAATAGATAGTAATCTAAATTTATTTTGCACACTGCTATAATAATGATATATAGGTGTGAACCTTTCCAACAAGAGAGGGATTTTTCAATTTGAAAAATTATTGGGGCAGGTAGGTACACAAAAAGAAAATAATAATGGAGACGGTAAAAAAACGAAATAGTCTCAAGGATTTTTCATAAAGAATACATGTTCAACGTATTTTCAGGGATTTTTTAGAAGGAAAAAATCGTACCTAAATAGTTTTTTTCGGGACTGAGATTTCAACTAGGAAACTACTCCGATGGTATGAAAGGCTTCGGGGTATTATCTGGGGCACCTCCATCGCCCATGTGTTTCCTATGATAATTGGATTTACCAGACGGCTGACATATGGTGAACCTATGTTAATGGTATGTAATCACGGCCGGTTGGAAAACGGTATCGAAAAACTGGGTCGAGTAGTTGAAACCTTTTTTTGTTACCGCGCCTTGCGGGGCGTTAGGTAGGTACCGATTCCAACAGGTGTGCCAACCCTTGGGGTGATGTAAGGCTTTTTCTTGGATGGAGTGAAGGGTTTAATGATTTTTTAAGGGCATTTTAGGGTGTAAGATTCGGGTCAGTAGGACGCAACTGGGAGGCCCAGACGGTCTAGCGGGGAGTCTAAGAACTCGGAGAAAGTGCAGGAAATGCACCTTTGGGACCAGACCTGGAGAAAACGTAAAAAAAACTCTCTCATCTTCCTTTGCACGTATTTGATGTCTAGCAATAGAAAGTAGACATTAAGTAAAAGTTTCGACTATCATAGCTCAAACAAATAAATGTGGTGTCCATTCTCCCCCCGGAAATTGTAATGTACTGCATCATTCCAAACTAGATCGAAAGGTCATTACAAGGGTATGAATTGACCTTCTAATAATTAAGTACCTACCTATCCAGAAGATCATACAATATAGAATTATTTGGATTTAATTTTACTTTAATATTACTTGACTTTTGGGATTTAATCAGGGTAAATAAATACGAGGACATTCAAAAACTAATAAAATCAATAGGGACCTTTCATAGGTAGGAGTTTTGAATTTTGAACCTCAAAATCTGATTCAGCGCCCTTCAAACCCCCAAAGTGCCAATTTTCAGCTTGATATTACGTCTGGTTTAAGCAGAAAATAAGTTGAAAGGCAGTGCTTGACGTCATCTAGGTGTGGAACCCACCCAGGCAGGTCGTCAATGTTTCGGGTAAGTACCTGGAATTCAAAGGGGATTTCGACCTTTTTGACATGCAAATGAACATTTGGGGGCGGAAAATAAGCAAAAACAAATGATTTTCGAACAATAAAAGAGTTTTGGCGCGGATTTTAATTTTCAAGCTGTTTTAATCGTTGACATTTATTGAGGAAATAACACTGGGAGTTAGTTGGTTGTCTTTATCGTAAAATTCGCTCATTAAATAGAGAGTTCCTTAAGAGAACCCACGAGCGATACGAAGATTCACATCTAATTTTCGTATTGTATTGGCGCGGACGAGCAAAGTGGAAGCTAACCTAGTCAAAGTTCGTATCCCAATATTTTTCCGTATCGTGAAATTAGTGTCCTATCGTAAAGTGACAGCTTTCATCATGTTTTTCATCATGAGTTGAAAAAGTGTGTTGATACTTGAATTTCATTCAATCTCGGTTTATGTCTGCCGAAGACCTCATCAGTGTTTTTCAAGGTTATGCTGGGCATCAGCTTGAAAGAAATGTGCCTTATTATCGCTGTCATTCTGCGATACGACGCCACTGATACGCAATTTTCGATCTGAAGTGTCGTATCTTTACGAAGTATCTGTAAGAGATAAGACGATGTATCTCGATACGAAATTTCGTAACTGGTTGCGCATGCGCAAATGCTGCTGCGATATGATACAGTCCACGATGCGAAACATCTCGAAAAGCAATCCAAGGAGACATTGGATAGCTATTGAACTGATGACTTTTGTGGGAGCAGTTATTGCGTAGTTTGGGGTGAACTCTGGTAACCCTTCAGCAAGGTCAGGGTCGATCGTGAGACGAAAACGACGATCGAAGCAGTTTTTCATTTACGAGGAAAATCCGATAATAACCGCGAGGATGATATTCCGATGATTATCAGGAAAGGAATACCTGTCGTGTTTTACGTGAAAAAAGCGTCATTTTCAGTGAAAAATGGATAACGGTGGGGAGAGTAGGGGGGTGGAAAAGTCGCTGGAGGGCTACAGGTTGTACAATTACTGTGAAGGGGAGGCTGCGCGCGCAGGTCTAGCGGGTGGGGAGTGACGTCACGAGGACGACAAAGCTACGCTCAATAGAAGTGAGAGTGGGAAAGTGAAAAACAGTTTCCAGGAGCGCCCCTCCGCCCCCGACCTTCCGCCTACCGGGCCTACTAGAATTGTATACTACGGGGGTGCAGCCTACCACGTGGTTCCGCCGCTCCCACCGCGTTTCACCCCTTTCAACCCCTAACAACTATAGATAGACAGTCAAGTCGAACGGCCAAGTAAACTACCACACTAATATTATAAAGAATTTCCAAACCAAATACAAAATTTTCGAAATCAAATTTTGAAGTTGCCAAACGAAATTCTGAGCCTTTTAAACCAATTTCTGAATTTTCAATGTCAAATTCAGATTTATTTCTTCAAAAATTTCATAGCATAGGTAAATAATGAAAAAATCCGAATCAGAAAACCAAAACTAGGAAAAAATCAAATTCAGAATATTTCAAACCGAATTCAGAACTTTCCAAACCAATTTCCGATTCAACCAAAAAAATTCAAAATTTCATAGCACAAAATTGGAAATAAAACAAATTTGAAATTGAAAATTCTGTAGGTACTTGAAATGGAAAATTCTGAATTTGCTTTTGGAATATTCTGAATTTGACTTGGAAAAAACTATAGAACGTTCAATCGTCTACGAGCAATAGGTACCTACTATAGAACGTATAACCGATTCATATCACAGCCAACCTGAAAGGTATTATATTTGACCAATAAACATGATGAAAGTAAGTAGGGTTGTCTTTTCATCTTCATTCGTTCCTAGTAATAAATTTGTATGAAACTACAACACCAAAATGATATTCACACATTTGCAATTTTTTATACGCCTCAAGTGAGAAAAAGGATTTCAGGTGTGTACAATGCTGTCAAATATTCAGATTTTATCCCCGAAAAATATAAAAATATCCAAGATAATACTTCAGGTTTGGGTTTTAAGGAGATTTTCTTACATTTTCGTACTAGGAAAAAAATTCAATTTATGGATATTTGAGTTCGGTGTAGGTACGGAAGCATACCAACTAATGAGGAGTCAGCGAGGGCGGGGCGCTCAGCGCGGAGTCGAGTTTCAAGGGATATCGATCAGGTCAAAAGTCACTTCCGGGGTCGGGCTCTACCGGTCGGACCGGTGAAAGGCGGAAAAGTGGGGTTTTCGTGGGGAAGAAAACCCCGGAAGTCCTGAGGGGTGGGAGGGTTCCGCATACCGTAACCCCCCCCCCCCCCCCCCCCCCCCCCCCCCCCCCCCTTCTCTACCTTCTGTCTTTGACCCGTTTAAAATCACTCTCTGCCACTCATTGGTGAAAGGGAGAGTCCGAGGCGGCAGGTGTAGGGAACCGGTAACTGCAACGATTTGCATAATGCAAAGTGCATTATTACTATAAAATGGCAAAATGTGACCGATTTTCAAAATTGGACCATCCGATATGACCTCAAAGCGAGCACGAAATGGAACAGATGAAGCTGCTGATGGTTCCCTGCTGATGGGGTAACTGAAACCAACGGATGTACTCATGACCTTGACCTTGAATTGGCAAAACCCATATTTGCTTACTACCTTCATGTACCAACTTTTTGGAAAGCTCTCACTGAGATCATTCAACTGAACATGTTGAAAATCAAGTAAAAAGTTCATCAACTTGAGGCAAAATCTTTACCAAATCTGTTACAGACTAACTTTACCAAATCCACTAGATTAACTTAACCTTCAAAAGAATATGATGGAAAACCCTGTGATTCGGTTGCTGTTCTAATGGAATCGGTCGCTGGACGCTTTTCGCATTCAAATCAAAACTGACACAATCCGATGACCTTTCGCTTTCAACCTTCAACGAAAAAAAAGTTCGCATCTATCACTCGACCTTTAAAAAAAAACACAAAAATCCCGGAACTCAATCGACCGACGACACCTGACGGAGCCCGCAACGCTATCAGCCCTGCGGTTTGCCTCTTCCGGATCCCGGAAACCGGAAGTCCGTCCGCTTTTGTGCATGTCGCTCCCGCCATTCAACGTCTCGTCCGCGGACAACTTCGTTATCTTTGTCAAGGTCGCCGAACGTCCGTCTCTCTTTTCAGTTGATAGGGGCCGTTTTGTAAGTATTTGTTAGGAAATTCAAAACAGGAAGTTATATATTCGTAACCACTTACGAATATTGTTTATTGCATTTCTCAGTCAAATTTAGCTTTTTTCCAACCAAATTTGGTTTTTTCCCAGTCAAATTCAAGGTGTTACTGCCCTTACGATACTACCTACCTTGAATTTGATTGGGAAAAAACTAAATTTTATTGGGAAAAAATCAAATTTATCTGCGAGAAAAACTGAATTTGGTAGGGAAAAACTAATTCATTAGGCATATTTCCTTCAAATTCAAGTCGAGTTTCGTTTTTCCCAACCAATTTTTTTTTTCAGTCAAACTTTTTATATTTTCCAAACCAAATTTACTTTTTTTCGAACCAAATTTTTTTTTCTCGATCAAATGCAATGTGTTTAGCAGCCGTTATGATAGGACCTAACTTGAATTTGATAGGGAACAGAATTCATTTGATTGGAAAAAAAATCAAATTTGACGGGGGAAAAATCAAATTTGATTTGGAAATGCTGAAATTTAAAACGGAAAGTGGATACAATTATGGTGTTATGCGAAATAGGTACTAAACAATAACGAAATTCAGTACACCCCAAAACTTTTGAGTTGATTTATAAATTCAAGAAAGCTAGTGAATTTGACAAAATCGCCTTCCGAAAAATAATACAAACTGTGGGGCAGCAACACTGTAGATTATGTTCTCTCGTTTTCAGAGTAAGAATATTTTCAAATAGCTTAATTTTCTTAGAAAATTTGCTAAAATTAGTTCTTTGGGCCATGAATTATGGAATAAATATCTTTTAGATACTATAGGTGGGAATTAATTGTTTAATTCAATACAAGAATAAAATACTCGGGTATTTTTAAATATTATTATTCATAAGGATCCTTTGAAACGGACGGGTAATCTCCTAACGCTTTTGTAACAACAATACCTCGAACGTTCAAAAATATACGGGTCAAAAGGTAGAGATTTTTTTCTGAAGAGAAAGATTCCTTCAAATGGAAGAAATGAATAGGAGAGGAGATCCCTTTGTGTAGCGGGAACGCGTGGGAACTAGGATGCTGGGCAGGTAGGATTATAAGGAATGGTGCAGGGATGTACCTCCCGCCCTTCCCGACAGAAGGAAGAAGCTCGAAGGGCCTAACGGGACCCCGAAGGGCTCAGTAGGTCAAGGATGGGTCGGAGAAAGCAGCCCTTACAACTAGTTTTTGTTGTCAAGGCGGGGGTCCCTAAAAGAAACGGATCCAACCCAGACGAAATCTACATGATACCTCCCTGTCGTTGGGTAAGGCGTATGAAGGTAATATAAAGCAGTTTTTTCTACGCCTATATTATCTACACACCTTCATCACGACAATTTTTTCACATCGATCGGGTAGCGCTTATACAAAAGAGACAAAGACGGGAGAAGAGATCCTTCCTACAACAATACGGTGGTTTCAGACTGCTCAGTGAAGACTAGCCGGATCTAGGATTCAAATTTCTTATACACCCACTCTACACACTTTACTGTGAAATTTGCATGACTAAGAATTGATATAAAGAACATAATAGGTAATAAATGGTAATGGTGCAAATTCGGTTAGCCCAAAGAGTGGTTTGAGGAAGAACCCACTTGATTTTAAAAGAGGAATATTCCTGTCCAAATTTAGACGTGTTCATCTCAAAATCTTTAAGCGCCCTTTGTTATTTAAAGTGCCAATTTTTATCCCGAACTGCCAACATTTCAGTATTCAATGACGTCATCGAGGTAAGTCCATAAGTTGGGAGCCATAGTCCCCTTTAGGCGGGGGATTACTGATGTCAGCAGATGTAAATTCTTGAAATTCCAGGAGCCATTTTTTTGCTCATTTCAAAGCATCGGATACCCCACGTATTTCACCTTTTTGGGAAGCTTTCACTTGGATCAATAAAACAACATATTATATGAACCACGGAATTATCTGATGAACCAATAAATTCCTAGTATTTTTTGGCCAATTTCGAATTACTCAAGGGGACCATAATAAGTTTCTAAACATCAAAACTGACTATTCAAAGTGATTTTCCCCCAAAACGCCAACCAAACTTAATGTGCTTCTGAATTTCGCACAAACAAAAAACCATGTTGAATTAAAGAATGTATGAACTAACCAACTGACAAGAACAAAATCAACCGTTTTGTGAATTTTACTAGCCTTAAGGGAACCTGTACCAACGAAAAGTGTTCAAAATGCTTTCGGCCTGAATTTATTGGGTCAACGGTTAAGTCGGGGTGGCCAATTAGCGCGATCGAATTAAGAGGAAATGAAAATAAATCCTGAATAAACTGCCCATCATTTTTCACCCAAGTGGGGTGACGTGAGGTGAAGTGGTTCCTACGAAGGAATGCTGCCCAAAAGGTTAAAAATAAGCGGTGAAGGAAATCGTATTATTAGAAGTTGGGAAGTAAGAAGCGGGGAAAAAACGGGCGGACGTTGGAGAAAAAAAATAAATATATGAATTACAAGTCTGAATCCCACCAGCGATCGTTCACTCATTATCGATGAAATTGGTCGTTACCATTTTTAATAATTTGATTAAGTAGATATATATAATTATTCACAGATATATATAATATTCTACTTCTAAATTCCTCTATACCCTCTTTACATAATTACTTCTGCAGCCCCCCCCCCCCCCCCCCCCCCCCCCCTCATGTCCAGTCATCATTTTGCTTTTGAAAAATTAAAAATTTTAATATCCTAAAAAAAAAAAAAAAAAATTATTCACAGAATTATGTTACAAACTTCCATCACTTCAGATGGTTCGAAATCGTTTATTTCGCAAAATATTTGACCTTACGATCGGATGGACGAGAAACTTAATAAAGAACAAGTGCGATCCACATAAGAAACGTTATGGCAGAGAAGATAAATTCAAATGTTTATGGTCTTTTCACCTAGGTTCGATCGAGTTCCCAATTAGTCGATTTTTTCAAGGAAGTGGAAAGAAAGATAGAGGTTTTGCGTTCGAAGCTAGTATTCAAATTACCTACTAAAGAAATCATCAATAAACGCCAAACCAGTGAATTTCCCAAGTGTTATTTTCGAAATAATACAAGAATTAACCAAAGGGGAACAGACAAACAATGAAGTCAAAGTGACTCATAAAAAATAATATACATAAACTTTATATACATAAAAATTATTTCATAACCGCGGAACCGAAGGGTACAGTTAAATATTTTTTATGATTGTCAGATATAGTAAAAAATGAAAAATGAAACAATACGGTATGCGAGGTTTTAGTTTTATCGCCGATAAAAATAACGAACTATCGGTAATAATGTGGAGGAGTGTGGATATGCGATGCAGGTGCTCCGATGACGACGAACGGATATTACAACGTTTTGTTAGGATTTTTTAACGTTTTTTTTAAAGGGAATTATTTACGTAAATTAATGGTGGAGGTTTGTGAGCGGAGTTTGAGTGATCAACAAATTTGTTTTTGATTGGGAAGTTGATAACGAGAAACAGTTAAACCCTTGACATTGAAAAACAAATATATTCAAGAGAAAATGTCAAAAGTTGGGGAGAAATGGGAGAAAAGTTTTAAAATAAAATAATTAACATAATGCTAAATTCCAGAAAACCAAGGAGATGATTTTGGCAGTAGTAGATTATGAGAGTAGATATAATTGCTAATGATAATATAATTGTGACGGCAAAGAGCAGGCAGTCCACGTAAAAACCTCAAAATCATCAAAGCTATATGAAGCTGGAATGGAGGTATAGTTAGAGAAATTCGAATGGTTGCAAGATTCCGTCGTCTATTTAGTCCACAGGTTTGATAAACGCGGGATTTATTCCACTGCTGAACAAAAATCAGAACTATTCTGAAAAACGTTTCAATAATGCAGCACGAGTTGATGAGCAAGTTTTCAAAGAATCTTTCTAACCGATATGGTGGGTGATTATAGGAAATGTTACGCTGATTGCGAATATACCATATTTATATTACGTTTCTGTTTAAGATGGTAAATTACACAAAAAAGCTCGAAAAACACTTTCTTTTAAAGCGATTTTGCTGCATTTTCAAAATTTGACCCCTTGGAGTATTCCAAAGATTCTGGCAAATTAGGTATTACTTTTGAAAGGTATTATTGACATTTAATTTTTTAATTTATTTTTTAGCTTGATTCTAGGGTCAGATATCGTCTGGAGTGACACATACATATTTAAATGGATTACATAGAATCGTCTGAAACGGATTTCCATTGAGAACATTTTTGAAATTTTGCTTGAATAAAATTTGAAGCCATTGCAATAGCTAAGAGGATGAATGGATTTATTCTCCATCTATCGAATTGATGTAACAGAAAATTTCAATCAAGAAATTGGCGAGTCAATATTGTGAACGGAACTTTCCCAGAGGAAGTGGTAGAGTGGGGGATGAACCAAGAGAAAAGAATGCAAAAGATGTTGGCGAGATTAGTCCTGTATCCTAAATGATCGATCAGCATATCCTGAAGTGAGAATAAAAGAAAGTGGCAGGCGTGGAAGGTAGGTTAATAGTGTCCGAGACGGAGGGAAACCGCGGTGTTATGATTTTTAATTGGTGAAGACGGGAGGTGATGAAGACTGGAGAGGGGAGTTAAAGGATTCAAGAAAGTGAAATGCGATTATTAAGAAGGAAAAACGAAGGGAAAAAAATGCTTCGTCGAGAGCAGAAGTGAATCTGGGGTGCTCCCGCGGACCGGAAAAAAATTGGGTTAACGCGCGTAAAAAACGGCAAAACGCGCGTCAAGGTGGGAGACGAGCAGCGAGGAGAACGTGTATAGCAAGTGTTCCAGATTCTTCGGGGAGCTGGGAAATCAAAACAGGTAGAAAGTTGGTCAGGATCAGGCACGAGGGGATCGCAGGAAACAGCGGGGGGGTAGCAAGGTCGTCGCAGGGAAGAAAGTACTGCACGTAGCGTGAAGGCAAGAGACGTTTTCACGGATTCATGGGCCGGGAAGAGCGAAAAAACGACACGAATAGAAAGAAAAACGCCTTTTCAAGACAGATTTAAAAAAACCTAGACGAATCCAGGGCTTTGCACAAGAGGGAGGGCTGCTAACGGCAGAAATGCTATAGATTTTTCTTAGTGAATTAAGAGGGTACAGGCGCAGTTAGTAGACCACCAACGTTAATAAAAATGGATTTTTATTGAGGCGATGATTAATAGATGTTGGTACTGCCTTCTGTTCATAGAGTGGACCAGATTTGCCGCAGCCGTAAACTTAAACTTCAAAAAAGGAACACCGCCTTTTTAATAGCCAGCAATAACCCACATCGTTTTTGAAAAACAAAACATGGTGATTGAACATCAGAGACATGATGACCAATACTGGTCCAGTTTCGCAACAGCGTGTTGCTCCAGATCTGAAGTGATTCAATTAACCTGACCAAGATTGTGGCAGAACACGGTATTCAATTTATCATGCTACAGGTTCATCAATGAATTGGACAGTGCAGAAGCAGCTTAAGTGCGGTGCTACAGTTACATAACAGTTGTGGATCAAAAATAAGAAAACGATGAGGAAGACTGCGAAAAAAAAATTGAATCAACAAAACGAATTATTTATATCAACTTTTGCGCGTGCTCGTGAGAAGTCGGCAGTGGGCGAGGGGGGATTCAGGACTCGAAGGACGCGGGTTAAACGACCTCTGGTAACCTTCAAGGAGACCGCCACAAAGGATACGAGACAGGGTTTTTCATCTTGCGAGGTTCTGATAAAAATTCCTTCTTCACCATCAAAGACAATTGATGGGTATTGGGTAACCGGTGGCTATCTCGTATATAATAACAATTAAATAAAACCAATATGTAAACGGGGTAGCGAAGCAAGAAGTCAGCGCGAATTGTTCATTGAAAACCATCTGCATCTTGGAACTTATTTCCTCGTGAGTAACTGAAGATTTGGTAGAAATCTCCAGTATTGATGCAGCAAAATGATTTTGAATCTATATAATAGCCCGAAAACATATCCATGTTAAAATAAATCGGCTTGAGAGATCGGGAACCTCAAGTTTAGTCAACTCGGCCCGTACCATGGAAGCAGGAATATCATTCCTTTCCCCCCCACATAATGTCTTGATCCATTCTGCCCAAGTCAGAAGGAATAACCGTACGAAAATCTTAACTCGAAAAATAGAAGCCCGATTAAAATTGAATGCGCCTCGTAGGTCCACAAACAGGACGTAAAACTGCGTTCAATACACGAAACCAGTTTCGGGGTCCGGCAGATGTTACAATGTCCCCATAAAGGTGCAAGCCAATGAGATGCTAGGAAATGGCCCTAGATATGGCCCATCCTGACCAGGGCCAACAACTCCAATAAAGGGTACACCTCACTAACAACTTATTTCCATATCAAGGTGTGAGAGGCTAGTCCTGCAAACCAATATTCAAAGTGAATAATGTCGATTTTTTCCCCTTGTTAAAGCAGCACCAAACGTCACCTGAATCACGAACTCCTGAATATGATACAGTCATCAAAGATCCTAAACGGTCGAAACCAGAAAACGTCCAGTCGGATAAACTTGGCCAAACTTGGAAGCCTCCTTAAAATTTAAGACTTCATTCGCGTTTTTCGGCACGTTCGGCGAACCTCTTCCAAACCAAATTATGGTAAATCGAGAAACAAATATTTCTCGGAAAGACGAAATTAGGGTTCCAAATCGAGGGGAACGCATTGAGGATCTGAAGTAGCGGGAATTTTCATGAATAATTTTTTAGGCTGTGAATACGATTTGGTCGAGAAAAGAACGAAAAAATCTCCCGTTGGACCCACTGAGAGTGAAATCCAAAGATTATAAAATACATTTTAATTTTGTCCACACTCGTGAAGAATACACTATTTCAAACTGATATAAAGAAGTGAAAACACCCAAATACAAACTTACAATGGAACTTAGAAACCACTGAATGGCTATCACATGAATTTTCGCTTTTTTTATGCCAACCAATTTTTTTAAAATTATTATTCTTGAAGCACAAAATTATTAAATTTCAAACAAAAAATTGTTTCAATTTTGCAATACCTAATCAGTGAGATCAAATTAATATTTATCGCAGCCTGTGTATATACGAAAGAGTTTTGTAGAACTTGAAAAGGCAAGAAGAATAAAACAAAAAAACTATAATTGCTTGTTTGATAGTGAGGGGTATCCAGTTTCTATTTTAAATCATACCAAAGTTCCCATGATTACTTCTACTATTCTCATGGTGATTCTGAAATGGAAACGATTTCCGGTACCTCGGCGACAAACACGGGATCGGATTGATATCGGATCCTCAAGGATCTCAGATAGAATCCTTTCTCACGGAAATTCATTAAATAAGAGGATTTACCGTTGTGGGCGTACGAAATTCGCAGGTGCGTCTATTGAAAAAAACCAAGGAGGGCAGGCCCTAATAGGTTCTTTTTTTCTTGTAAAACTTTCAAGAAGGACCGCTGGTTTCCCACGGAACGCTATCCCTAGACAAGGCGTCTAGCTACCTGCTTTTGACCTACTTTCATCCTTTCTTCCAGATGAGTAAGGCTTCCAAAGTGCGTCTCCTTGAGAAAATTAAATATAATAAGAATTAATTTATTTTAATATAAGATAACTGAACGAAGGTCATGGAGAGCTTCCATGATCTTTTCCAACAATAAATTTGAGAACGTACCTACTTATAAAATTCTCAAGTCGAATAATATATAAATAAGTTTCATAATGAAGTAGAGGACTTTTCAACTTCAAAACATGAGCGTCCAAATCAATCAAATACGAAATGAGATGTTCATACATATTTGATAGCAGCAGTACCTTTATTGGAGCAGGAAATTTAAGAAAAGTCTACACGAGTTAACAAAAACAAGATACTGAATGTTTATAAAATTGTAATTGAATGAGTTTATGTACTTGAACCCATTCTTTCGACATAGCACAATTAAAGGTGATAAAATCCCAGGCAAAAAAAATGACTAAAAAATACGCATTAGCAACATTCAACAGCGAAATTAGAAATAGTTCGTAGAAACAACAATTGCAGGCGTGGGAATGGGAAATTGTTCTAGTGAATAAAACAAGCCAGGAAGTTGAGGAAGGTCAATGTAAAACTCATATTAGCATCGGCGGAAATTGGATATCTGAAGGATTTTAAACTTTGAAATTTCGACTATTTGCAATGGGAAAAATGCTAACACGCAACCTTGGGCGATAGGGAAATTCTGATACGTCTAATAAGGTAGTTCAGCTATTCGCAGTCGAAAATGTTGAACTCAATTTCGAGGAAGCCGATATACGCTGGTGGAGGTTCGAATCGGAAAACGATTGTCGGGGATAGAAATTGAACCGAATCAAATCGAACCATCTACCACCAAAGTGCGAATTGGATGTACTTGTTCGTCGGATTTGAAACCCTATTACGTTCAAGTGCCCACGATTTCAGTAGGATTTTTCCTTCACTAGATGGCAGTCGTCATTGTGTATAATTTACTCGTACTTTACTTCTGATGTAGCAACGGACTTGAATGATTATACTAGATCGTTTAGGTTTTATTTCAGAAAGCCAGTAGAATGCAAGGTAATTATGTTTCACCCAAATTTTCGATAGAGTAATGGTGTTTTTGATAGAGTAGTCCGCAGAATTTTGGAAAATGTCGCAAATAGCCTATGCCTAGCAGAATCAAATTGAGCAATCGAGGTGAGTTCAAAAAAATGTATTCCTAATTGCCTGATGTCCTCTTCTTCATGCACTAATGTATTACAATGTATACAAAGCAATGCTTTTTACGTATTTACGAGAAATAAACTAACTGGGCCAAACTGACCGTAAACAGGGCCAATTTCAGAGACGAGGAGGATAAATAATTGTGAGTTTACATGAAATGTGACTGGCAAAAGTGAGATTTAGTCCGGGACACAATTTACCTACTAAACACTACTTAGAAAGAAACATGAGTAGTGAAAAAAATTCGAACTTCTGGAAGAAAGGTTCAGAGCGCCAGTGTGGGACGTTTTGTGACCCTGCGAATGGATGAATCAATGGGCCGAAACGCGTGTGAGGTATCTGTTGATAGATGAAGAGAAAAGTGAACTTCACGCAGTTTCGGAGGGACATTTCTGCATTGTGAGAAATCCCAGGTAAAACCGTAGTCAGGTCGAGCGTTGCCGGCGATGTATAACCGGAACGCCCTGTGCGGCTTCACGCGTTCGCTGGCAGTGAAAACGGGCAAGAAAGAGAAAACGACGATGAAAAAAAAAAAAAAAAAAAAACCAAGCGAAGGAGCGAAGAAAGAGAAGTTGAGGAAGAAAGCGAAATTCATTCTACGGCGAAAATTAGGACGACCGGCTTCTCTTCCGGCCGAGGAGGCGAATCGGCGCGTGCAACTCAACACACGCCTCCCGTACATATTAATTGACCCTCTGGGGAGTCGTAATTAACACAAAATTCCAATAAAAATTCATTTTTTCACGGGATTAAAAAGATCAGATTATTGTGGACAGTGCTTTTTCAGCGAATTTTCGACGAAAAGCAAAAACTTACAATGCGTCCTCAATTTTTGGTAAATATCTATTATATGCCATGTTTTGAGCAATCTCAAGTGTAAATCAGTTTTGGACCACTCAGGATCGATTCCAGAAGAAAAATTCAATTATGCTCTACATAATTACTATACTGGTATACTTGTACCTGACCCTAGCCGAAAATTCAAAAAATGAAAAACGCCAATCGTTGGGGTCATTTCAAATTTAAAGGGTCAAAAATTGCTTACATTACACGTAAATCAGTACCTGGAGGAATATTTTGGATTAGTGCTACATTTCCTATAACAATGGCCCATCAAATAATAAAATTTTAATAAGTACCTACAGAAAATGTTTCTCTGAAAATTGGCCCATTATCCAACTCTTGCTGCGTGAATGAAACTTTATTTGAGATTTGTGTGCCCTTTTTTGAAATTCTCGTGGATTATTATTTTCAGATTTTCGTGGAATTTTTCGTATTAGGAATGTTAAAGCATCCAAAACAGAACCCCTAAGTTGAACACTCATCATTTACTTACAAAAGTGTATCGTATACCTAAGGGCCAGCAATTTTGGTGCTCACCTTTACAAGGGTCAAGAATTGTAAAAAAATCTATCAGGTAGGTATTCTTGCAGTTTTTTTCTTGAAAACTCACGCGTGTTATGTAGGTATACGAGATAAATTAATATTGTGATAAATTTGGTATAATCTTTAAATTTCATAAAATAAATTCAAACCAGTGATCGTCGAAAAAAATGCGCGGTTTGGTAGTTTTCCGTTTTTGTCGTAGAATACGAGTGTATAAAATTTATACATCATTTATACACCATCCCAATTCTGATATGATCCAGAGAACTAACTTCTCCAGAGAACTTCTCTGGATCATATCAGAATTGGGATGGTACCTGGAGGATCAACTCAATAACTAACAAAATCACGAATTACTTGGATTCGATTCGATACTTATAATAAATACCTATATTTCAAAGAAAATTGTATTAGGCATTACAACTATACGTGGCGGTAAATGCATTTTTAGACCAAAACAGAGGGAATAATAATTGCTCTTACAAGGTTCAAGGAGCAAGTTTTCAATTGGCGTGGAAACGAAAAAAAAAAAATAAATAATAAAATAAATAAATCGTTATATATTTAAGGTGTGGTTGGTTTCTATTTTGGATTTTTTCTAGGTACCTAAGTAAACTGCACTAAGACTCTTCTATTTGTTGTGCAATTGTGGCAACAACGTGCTTGTATTATTGTCACTAATAATATTATAATAATTTATATCGATCAATTTGACTGAATTAACTACCTAACAGTCTTCAACGCACGCTCACTGCATCCTTATGTACATACACCTCAACAACACATAGCCGGTAATAAATTATCAAAATAAATTAAATGAAAATTATCAATAAAGTGGATGGAAAGTCACCATAGAATACTGATGAGTCGTAATTGAATCACGTCAAAGCTCGGTATACTGTATTATTTCCCTCAATGCGGTACTTCCCAGGGTATGAAGAACGAGGTCAACTAGGGAGGTGTCGAAAAATAAGGTCAACTCAGGTTCATTTTCGGTTCACTGATGGTCTTAACAATTATTTTGCTCGTTTTTTATTTCGAACATGTTCCCATTCATATAAAAATAGTCGTTCTTGAAAAATTAAATAGAACATAGCTAGCATTTTTTATTATTACGATATTGGTCGCGGTGAAGCCAAGTACCTACGCCCAGGTTTCTTCGATGTTTTTTTTTTGAAGGTGAACATGGAGTATTTGGTTCAAGTTGTTAGTGGACACCTAAGCTCAACATTTTATCCGTGTTCTAAACAAAGGTGTTCAAAATTGAGAAATGTTATTAAAGGGTGCGATTCGGTTTGTTCGAAAGTACATTATCAACTTTTTTGATTATTAATATTATTTTGATTTAGTGAATATAAAGTATTTCATGTTATTTAGATACTTGGTTGGGAGGATAAGACCGGCCGGCTCGCGATGTCTGGTGGTTTATCGAACTCAATAACATTGATTAAGGAAAAACCGTACAAATATTAGAATGGACACACAAAGCAAAGAAGAATGGATTTGGTATGCAATATTTGTATTCAATATAATGATGCATTCATAAGGCATTAACATATTATGAGTATTTCGAAAGGGGGAAAAAACAAGTATAAAAAACAACTAATTCTTAAAAAGAAAAACAAATTTTTGAAATTTACGGAACATGGATACTCAAGTAATGTTTGTATGTATTGGGTGCAGTCTTCGTGTTGATGTCATGAATACGATGTGTTAATATTTTTCGAAATTTTGAAAATTTTCGTATATTTTTTGAAGACTTTTGTAGCATCTTGTAGTACAAAATTTTGTGGTAATACTAAAATAGGTACCTACCTACTACATGAGAGACTTTTGGATGGTGTTGGGGCGATGAGTCAAGTGTATTTTGATGAGTTTGTAGCAATGCCGGTTAGGTGGTAGTCAGAAGTTAAATTTTAATGAAAATTATTGAAACTTTTATGGTAGATACGTCGCACCTGCCTATGTTGTGTTGAATAAAGCTAACTAAAAAGTGGAATTTTCATAAAATTTCATGGGTATTCAAAAAGTAGATAAGTTGAGTCATTCTGGTAGTTGTTTTGTAAGCTTTATGAGGGGGGTGGAACGAAGCCGGTAAGAGGGCACGATCCGGATTTTCATGAAAATTTCTTGAAACTTACGATATCTTTTCATGAGAGACTTCTTGTAGGCTTTGCAGTCCCCTTGAGGGCCCCCTTGAGCATCCGAATCGTCCGAATCCGAAGTGCAGTACTCATACTTGAGCCTCGAAGTGGCACTCAAATCCAAAGGCGCGCACTCGACCTCCATGGTCATAACTAAGTTAATTGTCTTTCAAAAACACACAAGTCACTGAAACACTTATAGTATATCACTTGACGGTGGGTTTCCTCATACGGATTCATCCATTTTCGGCAGAAATCTTGCCATTTTTAGATAAAACCAAAATCACACCCGGAAATGTGTCATTGGAGAGGTTCAAAAGCACCGCCAAAAGTGTGGGTGAATCTAAATATCTCAAGTTCACACTCGGGGGGGAAAAAAATCCGGGACACGAAAAAAAACCGCAAATTGAGTTTTCGATCGAAATTGACGTTTCCGTAGGAAGAAAAAAATTTGTGTTCCAAAATTTCACTCTTTCAGACGAAGTGTCGTCTTGACAAAGGAGAGGGGGAAGATTCGCGAGATACCATGAGCAAATAGAACATCCACTGGCGGGCTCCACAAGCCAACTGACTTACAGTGGTTGCCCCACTGACTCACTCGCGGGGCTCGGGCGGACTCGGCTACGGTCGGCTCCACTCGGCCTTTTTCGTGAAGGGAGCTACCCAGAACTACTCTTCCCCATTTTTTTTCCGTCTTCGTTTTTCTGTGTGTTTCTCTCTCTGTCTTCTCTCTCTGTAATCCCTCCTTCGTCCTACCTCACTGTTGAAAGGGTGCTCGAGGTGTGAGAGAGAGGGAGTGTTGAGAAGCACAGAGAAGGGAAGACGGGGAAGGAGCATTGGGAAGGGATTGCCTAAAGTTCGGCCCCGTTTCGCAAAACAGCCCGCGATCTCTTGTTCCTCCTTTTTAGATGCGGCGGAACGGAATTGGACAGCAATAAAACCGATTCTTCTGTTCCTTGGGAAACGCCGAAACGAATGGAAACGACGGAAAAAAAATCAACATTTCATCATTGTCACAAAATGTAAAAGATTAGCGGCCTGGTGGGGCTTGAGAACCCCATGTTACAAATAAAGGTAGTGCAAAATTGATAGAACACCACCTGATCAATGTTGACGGACGAATTCACCCTTGTGATGGTTGTGATGGGACCGTCATTAAGCGAAAGAGGAGGGTGAGAGTATTCCGCTACGTCCAACAACCTAGGACTATAATTTTGCAGAAATACCCATACAAATCGGTGTAGCCGTTCGAGCGTGACTGAGTCACACACAGACACACATTACGGAATTATATTCATAGAGATACCCCTGAACAAATCGAATTTCAGAGAGCGCCGTTCATCAACATTACTATTGTCATTATTATCCAATTCTCTAATTTATTATCTAATTCCGTTACGTAGCAAAAATTTGTATTAAGCTTGCCCGTTTCGACAAATAAAAATAAAATGAAATGCTGATTAACTATTTGAAGGAAGCCCAGGGCTAAATAAAGACCGTATAGGAACCTATTTCCAAGCTCGATAGGAATTGGAACTTCAGAGGGTCTGTGAAAGATATTTTCGATTTTGTATACAGCCTAAGCTAGTTATTGGTGACGAATGCTCAACCGTATTATTTCTATGAAAATCAAACGTAGTAGGTATCTAATTAGTATTTGTAGTTCCTCACCAGCTCTATTAGTACAATACAGGAAAGAGCACCGGGATAATGTTATTGGAACGCAATAGTTAAAGGTTATGTAAGCAGTACTTAATGGTGATAATTACCCTGCAGTTAACGGACATTTGGTAATCTGATCCAGTTATTAACTTTCGATTTAATGAGATTGTTTCTTATCGTTTTGATCTGTTGCCAGCCGGACGTACAATATAACGTGGCGTTGCTTTCTAGGAGCTCAAAAACCCCTGTCGTAAGTATTTATATTTGTTTTTCCTGTTTCAGCGGGAAATCCTCCAGAAAAGATCCCATGGGAAGACGGGGCAATGACACCATAACGAATTGTACACAACTAACGATAGGAGCTCAATTATCGCTGAAGTATTGACTCACCAGACCGTGATGAAGTATTTCTAATTGCCAATCAGTAGATATCAGTGTAGGAAAAATCCAAATAAAACCCTTTAAAAACAGCCAATTCAGTTTCTACCTAAGAACTTAATCAATGACTCAGCTACTCAATCGGATACTGGGAGGTCTAGCCTCTGAATACCCCGGTAATTTCAACTATTCTCTCTCAATAGCTTCCGTGAAAAATGTTCCACGACGCATACGAAGCACAGAATGGTTTTCGATTCAAGAGGACTAGATGAATGGACAGCGAACCAGTTGCCAACTACCCTCCAGATGCGAATATCACATAAATTTTAAGAAATATCAGCGATTCCACCGAAACCGGATTGAAGTTTATAGGACTTCCATTTTGATCATGACTTAGTTGAGTACGAATCCAAATGAAATTCAACATTTTCGAAATCAAATTCAGTATACATTGGTGATTTGGTTGAGTGATGTCGGATTTTATTTTGGAAAAATAAAATACACACGCCCTATTTGACTTGGAAATGTCATAATAAATACCAACCGTTACTTGAGGAAAGAAGGTGGGATGGGTTATAAGACTTACATCTATATTTAGACATTTGGGCAGGGTTTCGAATTGTCAGGATTTCGTGATTTGATTTGTTGAAAACGGGGAATATAATGGTTTTTGGGTCAAAAATTCAAGGTTTTCTACAAATGAAAACTTTTTTCAAAAGAATAATAAACAACTATTTTCGCAAAAAAATACATTTTTGCATATAAATTTTCCATCAACAAACGTTCTCGAGATTTTCATTGGGGTCATTCAACTTCGCACTCGGTGAACTCATTAGCAACAAACATAAGGAACGGCGACTATTGTTTTTTCAAAATAAAGAGAAGTCAGTTTGAAGTAAACTGTTTTAGTCCCGAGACAAATAAACAGTCCGAACAATCCAAACAGGTTTAGGCGCGGTCGTTTTCAATTTTTTTTCGAGCTCGCTATAAACAATGGCTTTTGTTTATCAACAAAAATACTGACTGACCTCCGACTCAATGGTTTTACACACGGCAATTTTCATTGAACACTGAAATATCAATGGAGGCGGTTTCTCAAAAGTAATTCCTAAAGTCACATAATACATAAGTTACATTAATAAACATAATTTATTATTCAGATTGGTCAGTCAACTGCCATTTTGCACAAAATTAGAAAAATACCTAAAACGTCAATATAGATGTGTTTGGTATATATTTTGAGGATGTCTTGAATCACTTGAGGGAACAAACCATGATAATAGCAATATTCTTTTATCATCCAAGTCTTACGATATAAAGAAGGTTTGAAGAAAAATCATCTGCACTCATTTCCATCACAATGTAAATGTAGGAAAAACTGGGTTTTTTTCAAATTTAAGTTATCTACATTTTTGTCAGTTCTAGTGTACTGCTGTACAACTCAGGATTCACGATTCCTTGTGCGAAAAAACCAGTCATATAGCATTTCCAAGTCAAATTCAACCTTTTCCAAGTCAAATTCAACTTTTTGCAAGTCAAATTCAACCTTTTCCAAACCAAATTCAACTGTTTCCAAAACAAATTCAACTTTTTCCAAACCATCTGTCTTGGAAAAAGTTGAATTTTACTTGGAAGAAGTTGAATTTGGTTTGGAAAAGGTTGAATTTGACTTGGAATTGCTATATATATGACGAGCGAATTTTCTACATATTTATAGATTTTTGATGTCGATTTCAGGATTTCCAAATCAAATTCAGAATTTTCTATCTCAAATTCGAATTAAATTCGGAATTTAGCAAACCAAATTCAGAATATTCATAACCGAAGTCAGAATTTTTCATTTCCAATTCAGATTTTTTTTTATGATAGAATATTTTATGCTATGAAAATTTGAAAAAAATCTGAATTTTATATTGGAAATTTAATTCTGAATTTGATATTGGAAATTTAATTCTGAATTTGATATGGGAAATTTAATTCTGAATTTGATATTGGAAATTTAATTCTGAATTTGATATTGGAAATTGAATTCTGAATTTGATATTGGAAATTTAATTCTGAATTTGATTTGGAAAACATACTACCATCTATTACCTATTTGTCTCGGTTTTTTAAAGCATTTTTTGGTCAGTAAAAATAATTTGATGCGGTCTAGGAATAAGGATACAATGGGAAAATTTGAGTTTTTTTTTAAATCGTGTAAGACCTAAATGTTCCACTGCAATATGTAACGGTCTGATTCTTGTAATGGTTGATAAAAATTACAAATAATTATTTAGAAAAAATCGCGATATCCGAAATTTATCCCTGCTTTAAACCCATGAGCTGACTTTTTTCAAATGAGCTGAATTTATGTAAGACTTAGTAAAAGATAGCTGAGTTCAGGTATATTTTATGGAGTTGTCAAGGAAAGTATATTTATATCGTTCGAGGTCAGTGACTGCCAGTTACAGGGACTGTAAACCAAGGAAACCTGCTGGGCACATACGTGAGAGGAAGAAAATGCATGGAAGAGGTCATTAGAGGTCGAGAGAATCGAGTCCCGAACGTGTCCGGAACCGCATTTTCATGTTCCGGCTTCCGGCATCACTTCCGGATTCCCATTGGAAAAAAAAAAAAAAAAATTTCCGAAACGCCAAAAATACAACTCCAACCCATAAGAAGACGTTTTAAAACGCTCGCCGAAGAGGAAAAAACAGCACGAAACTCCAAACAAAATCGCTGCGCTTGCGGGAGAACGTCGAAAGAGGCGACTGCGAATGTTTTGGTTTCCCGGGCGGGTCGAGGAAGCGTTTTTCCGCTTTAGCGTTTTCCTCGAGGTTTCCCGGGTGATCCGTGACTCGTCGTCTAAACGTCTGAAACAACGGGATTCGCGCGACGGGCAAGACAAGCGATTTTCGACCTCGGTTGACCGATACAGGAAGTGGGACACCCGAGTGACTGCTATTCCGTCCTCTAATGATCTCAAGATAGTTCAGAAACGAAACTGGGTCCCAGTAATCAGCGGTAGCCTAGATTCGACATTATCTGCTCTGTACTGTTGTCTTCAATGATGTGGTTTCGATTGCTCTAGTTAGTACAGACTGTACTTACACCAACGTCGTATGGGTTTCCATGTTATAGACGTTAACCTGTTCGTTTCAATCTTCATAAAATAGAGTAGGCCAGCCATGCCAATTTTTTCCAGGAAATAACTAGGTTAGATAGAATTTAGTTAAAAAATCATTTAATTTATGAAACATCATTTCAAAAAAATACGTGTCCAATTATTTTTTATGATCATTCAACAAAGTAGTGTGCGCAATCCACACCAAATTCCTTATTTCAAATGTAAATCGTAATTTGTTATTGCAGAATCTGAATTCTACTCTATATTTTGAGTTCGAAAATAAGTTCAAAATGTGCACTGAACGCAACAATTCGAGTTTTTATGGGTTTGAACTATTTCAATTTACTATTACACGATTTCAATAGGTTTTTCTACGCTGAATAACGTGGTAATGTGGATCTTTTGACGCGTGGTCATCCTATTAAAAAAATAAAGCACCCCAGAAAATATTGAAAATTCTGAAATTTCGAGACTTGAATCGACGAATTATCATCACCACGTGATTCAGCGTGAAAAAACGCATTAAAATCATGTATCACACTTGGTAGTTTACTGCACCCAAAAAACTCGAGTTCTTGCGTTTGGTGCACATTTTGAGCGTATTAGCGCACCCAACCTTTCGAACGAGGAGTCACGATATTATGAAATTCCACGTAGGATCCGATTTTGCAATAAAAATTGGTGGTACTAATCCGAAATTAACGGGCGAAAACGTGCAAATTGTAGCCTCATAAAAAATCATCACACACCTATTTTTTGGTTTTTGAAATATGACTGAGTTTGGGAAAAACCCAGTAGTTCCAATGAAGTGGAAATTCGCAATAAACTCCTTGCATTTGAACTCATTTTAGAAGAAAAAAAATTATTGACAAACTTTGTATTGTAAAAATTCAATCAAAATTTTGGATTTTATTTCAATTAAGTTTGGATATTTTCAGGTATGTATTGAGTATACAACAGCAGATACATAATGAAAGTTGCTACGCAGTTATACTTTCACTGGGCCTTTGCTAAGCATTTGTCATGTTTTTGTAAATAAATAAAATAATAATGTACAGGAACATAGAAATTTTGTATTTTTGCGTTCTTAAAATACATTTCAATCAATTTCTCAAATATTCGGGAATTAAAATTTTGGGTCTATCGCTCCGAAATCGTATTCAAATGGTGTATTTTAATAACCTAGTAGGTAGGTACTTAAAGCGTAGTGCTTTCTGAGTATAGAAATGAAAGTTTATTTCCAAGAAGAACGTCTGCATTCACCTAATTTAGGTTAAGAGTGAAATGAGGGTCCCCGATTGGTTCCGGAGGCAGTTTCCTAAAAGGGACAACAGGGTTCCGTTCGGAAGAAAAAAAATATAAGGTCTTTTGAAAGTGAATGGGCGTTTGAAGTCAAAAAGTTTGTAAATAGTTTGGTCAGTCGGGAGTAGGTACATCATAATGTTTTGTGACGTGGGAAACCGTGAAAAGGTCACAACAAATCATAGTGGAAAATGCATAGTTTGAGGATGACCAAGTCACTTTTACTGCTGGGCCTGTTACGGGTTTGAAGACTTAAACGAAAGGGGAGTCATAAATTACGGACGAAAGTAGGTGGCCCAGATTTTCACTCTTATTCCGTTCCGAAAAACGTAGCCCCTCCCAGCCTTCGGTAACAGGTTCCGTTTTCTTCTAGTCCGCTCCCGGGGGAACCCGAGAAGGGCATAACTTTCACGCGAGGCGTGTTAAAAGTGAACACGCGAAAGAATAAGCTGGAAGAGCAGGCGAAAGGGGTACGTACGCACACAGAAGGTATACTTACCTACTACGTCGGAGGAAAAACGGGAGGAAAACCTACATCGTGTAAATGACCCTTTGGGCTCGTTGTATAACTTCTCCATGTTACTTTTACAGTTAAGGGTTGGTAAAGGGTGTCGTTACATTCCGGAACCCTTCAGAACCCCTACGAGAAAATGCCGTTATTGGGTTCGTAACTCTGTGTGACCTTTATGAAAACGAAAGTTGGTACCTACCGAGTGTGGAAACTGTGATATCATAAGGCTTGACGAATAACCTCAATAATTCCTTCATCGTAACGTAAAAACAACGTAAGGTGTTATGGTAAAAACTACGCGCTGAACAATACTTATAGGAATTTTTGTGCTGATTCTAAATATACGCCATGTTCCTATACCTGAAATAGCTAATTAGCTCCAAAAACATCAACAAACCTAGAAAAAGCACGTTTTTGACGATTGGAACCGCTCAATTTTGTATAAGAGACACGTTGAAGACCACAGAATTCTGTGTCGAATGTGAAGAACACCAGCTTACCAACACAGTATAGCCATAATTTTTGATAATTTTTAATTTTCCTTTTTTCAGACGTGAACACGAAAAAAAGGAACATTTTTGAAAAATTACCTCGAATTATGTCTACGGCGTTGGTCTCAATCGATGAAGAATTATCAGGTCTAAAACTTTTCTTGACAACCAAAAACATGTGTTTTCCAGGTATTTTGCGATTTCGGGTGTTAATCAGCTATTTTACGTATAGGAACATGTGTGGTAAATTCGTAAGGCTTCAGCACGTGGTTTAGGAACGAAAAGCCCCATTTTTGACCAGTGTGGAACGAAGGGAAGCTATGTATTCGAACAAGAAGTTAAAAAAAAACAATATTCTCCTCCAAAATCAAATTTCCACTTGCTTTTTGTATTTCAAAGCTTTTTGAACAATTTTGGATCCGTTTTTGTCTTCTGGGGTGAATTCCTTGTCAAAGGCAAAACTATACGGAGTTATTCAATTCAATATAGTTTATTCACACAAAAATGTACAGCACAAAAACATCATGTATGTATACGAAATTTCAAGTTTCCTCCTCAGCTAGGTTTTGAGCCTAAAGTCTTTGAGACCTGACCAGGCCCGTCTCTTCTAACAAAATTTAATTAATCACAAATCTTCATTCTTTATTTTCCTGCTCAAGATAGTATCCAGACAGTCAAAAATAAAAATCATATTTATTATAGACTAGATTGTACCTAATATTATTTTATCCTAATTTAAACTTGTTGTTAATCGAGATTTGGGTGTCCTCCATTTTCGAGTAGTCCAACGCCTGTTTTATAAATTTTCGTATTCTCAAAAAGGTTTGGAGCCAGCCATGAAAATTACCTCGTAAAGAAATTATGGCGGAATTGGAAGAACATACCTAGTTTGCGGTAGCGCGGGTTGTTCTTACTACAGTTTTTTTGGTACGATTTTGATGGAATTTTGATGAATTTTCCATAAATTTTGTTGATGATTTTTTAAGATACTGCGCATGCAGAAACATGATATTGTTAAAGCAATGGTTTCTCAGTGATGGACCGATTTTAGTGGCAATCAAATCAATCAATCAAAATCCGATTCACTCCACAACATGAAAAACAAAATCCATATAATTTATTGAAAAATTGATAGATCCCGGGTGATCAAATTTTTCATATTATTACAACTGATAGAGTGCAGATGTGGCAACAATATCAATTTCGATGAATAAATTCTTTGTCTGATTTAAACGAGATTCTTCCGTTGCGGGATCTACATTTTCGGGAAATATCTCAAATCAACGGTTCCAACGACCTATCATCAACGACGACAAATTAAGGAAACCTTACTCGGAAAATGAGGGAGTACACACGGAGTATACAAATACATATCCGGTATATATAAGCTGTATCCTATTTCGGTTGATACTAATTGGTTGGAAGCGTCGACGAGTTCGCGGCGAGAGGAAGTTCGGGCGATTGGGAGCGGCTGTTAGCGAACAGCTCATTTTCTGAATAATTAGTCACGTTTGGCGCAAAAAATAGTTCAAATGCTAGTTTGCAATTTCCCGTGCGTTTTTTCCAGGTATTTCAACGGGGGAACTCCAAGTGATTCTCACGAACTCTCGAATTGTACTCGAATTGTTTATTCCAAAATATTCGAACTCGAACTTTTATTCTCAACTCGAACCCGAACTTTCCATGAAAGTTCGCGAATTTGAACCACCAACTGCCCTCCGAAATTGGGCTAAATCGGTCCGTTAGGAACTGAGAAACCGTTGTTTCAGGAAATTCTCTTTGGCGCATGCGCTCACTCTACCGTAATATACAACGATTGTCCGACGGTGATGAAATGTATAAGGGACTGTCTAGGGGCTAAACAGCACAATCCTTGAAGATGTCACCTAAATTTGAACATAATTAAGGTCGACAGACAAGGTCGGGGTCCTCGTTGCTCCAGTATGAATTTACTTGGCAGACGTTTTTCATTCGAGCAGGAAGTATGAATTGTGGAACCCACCCTCGAAAATTGTTGTTCTATGATCTGTAACGTTTGTAAAAGCTGTTTTTGAATGTATGTCACGTTTTCAATCAGGCCTAAACATAGAAACTAGAGAAACGCCGTTTTTTCCGGCGAATTTTAGTTGCGTGAGGGTAAATGGCGGGTTTAAATATTGTTTGCCCCTCTGCTGTGTACTACCCAAAAATAACGTTTTTTAATTTTTGGTTGCCCAGCATTCTATCGTCATGAGCATGGCGAACCGATCATTTCTAGGTTTCTGAAAATGTAATGGTGACACACTGTGAAGGCCACGAGGAAGCTCCTGTGTAGGAATGCAAATCGATTTTCGATTGAATTGAACCCTCCAATTTTCCGATTTTTTTTGCCATCGATTGTTTGTTCCGATTTTTAGCAAATTTTCGAAGAAAATGAAGCTATTGCAGTGGCTTCAAAATTTAAATTATGCAAATTTCTGACATTTTCCTTGATGGAAATCCGTTTCAGACCATTCTAAAACGATTCCTGAAATTTAACACTTTTGTATATGTTTTATGTGTATTATATTTAAATATATCTTTATACACGTGTCAGACGATATAATATTCCAGACGATATCTGACCGAGAAATCGAGCTGAAAATCTGAAAAAATGTCAAAATGTCAATAATATCAAAAGAAAGGTTAAGTTCGTTGGCCAGCATTTTTGGAGTACTCCAAGAGTTCAAATTTTAAAAATTTACAGTCAAAAATCGCTTTAAAAAAAAAATGCGTTTTTTGAGGTTTTTAGTGCAAATTATTATCTTAAACATAGGAACATACATGGTATACGTGGAATCAGCTTGAAATTTCCTATAAGAATCATCCACCAAATCGGTTAAAATGATTATTTGAAAATTGAATGAGACTTTTTACCACTAAATCGATATTTTTTTGGTCTTCAAAAATCGATCGCCAAGACAATTAAACAAATAAAAACCTACCGAATTTTTATGGGTAAAATACCAAACTACTACTCACATATTTACTACTATTCACATATTTTTTTTCTAATTAAAGAAAAAACAATTAAATAGATTTCTTGAAAAATGGATTTTTTTGAAAAATCGATTTTAAGCTTTCGATTGAGAGACAATTTTCAAAATCGATTTGCATCCGTACTTCTGTGCCATGTCTTGGCAGTGTATTTTGTTTTGGTGTTCTTCGAGGTTTGACTACTCTCATCGCAGTGGACTGTCAGCTCTGTGACTGATGAATGAACGGCCTTTCCCGATCACAGCCGACCCTCCGAGGGTGAAGGCCGCGGAGAAAATCTATAAATACGCCCGTTTCCGAAGTGCACAGCGGTTAATCTCTCCGGAGCTCATTTGAATAGAAACGGAGGCCTCTCTATTGTTCTCCGGCGGAGGTGCTCCCTTTTGCCCTCGGAGGAATCGGGGCAGTCCGCCAAAAAGAGTGAAAATGCAGGCGATCGGACTTCCGTCACGCGCCTCGGGGACACCTTTCGGCGTCGTCGAAAGGAGACGTCGGGTCCGCGGACGTCGCTTTCCCGATATCACGTTCAGGGCAACCTCCCACCCCGCGCGCTTTTTTACTCGGATGTTCCTGGAGGAAGACTCCTTCCTTCCACCTGATGACCCACATTCTCCCGCCTTTCTGGAATGACTCTCTCCTTCTGGGATACGCCTCGTCCAGCTCCGCGAGGCCTCCCTCCGCCTTCTCTTTTCAGGGAAAGTTCTTCGCTCTTTCTTTCTTTACGTCTTCCTTCTCCCGCCCCTTCTTTCTTTCCATCGTCTTGGGCGGCGGCGAAACCGCGTCTTCCACGGGTTTTCGCTTTCCACTCATCCCGGCCGTGCCTTCTGGGTTCCCCTTGGCCGTGACCTCTATCCCATTCGCCGGTCACAACAGACTTGACGTCTAGAGCTCTTCCCCACCTGCCGTTTGTCCAGTCGTCATCATTTCAACTCCGTCCCGCTCCGACGCTGAGCGCGGGATTTACAGACGGTCCTCGAGTTTCAAGGAGACCTTGAGATGCTCTCCTCGAAATTTGGAAAACGGATTCGGCTTAGGGAATCCTCGAAGACCATCTCAAGGTCTCCTTGAAACTCGAGGACCGTCTATGAATGCCGCCCTGACCATCCCAACCTACTCAATTTCACCGAAAATTCCAAATCATCAACAATTTATATTTTCCTATACCTAGAGTAAAGGCACCAGTTATTGACCGCCTCCTTCGTTAAATTCGTTTATTATTACACAGATATCTCTGTTATCGTTTCAAGTACTCTTGTTAGTTAACCTAACTAATACAGAAGGCATTGGCACAAAAGGAATTACAGTGTAACCATATTGAAACCTCACAGTTCAGTTCGAAGTGATCGTGCCGTCGCAGGTGAGTCGAAACCACCTGTTCCTTGTGAAAACGGTAAGCAATCCACCTCTCATTCTTAAGGATTTAACTTGTCTCTCATTTGTTTTGGTCCTCCTATTTTGATATTTCCTTAATCTGCGATTATCTAGAAGTCGATTGGTGCCATGAAAATACGAAAAACTCGGGAAATAAGTAATATAAGCCAATAATAGAAGACTCCGGCCAACAACTTGCAAAAATTGACTTTTTCCAGTTTTCATGAAAAGAAATACCACTTATTTGACAAAAACTACTAGTGGATCGCGATGTATACTAAGCTTCGTAAAAACCCCAAGACAACAGGGATTTTAATGAAAAATACGCATTTCCAACAAGATTATAGCACCAAAAATCCTTAGCCGGCCAATAACTAGTGCAAACACACAAACACACGCAGAAACGGAAATTGTTCCAATCAAGCAAAAAAATCATATTTATTTTATTCTTATCATTTCTTGCCATCTAGAATTAGGCTCTTCTAATAGGAAACGGTACAGAGGAGTTTGGAGGGGAGGACCCTTAGGAGTCGAATTCCAAAAATTTAGGGTCATAAATCGCTACATAAATAACTTGTTTTTGAAATTTTTCCAGTGGAAATTATCATAGCGTAGAAACGTGATGGTAGGTATATCCTTAATCAATCCTGTGAGGATGGTCAAAATTCATGCAGCATGAGTTGATGAGCGAATTTTCAAAGAATAATTTTAACCAATATGGTGGGTGATTCTTATAGGAAATTTCACGCTGATTCCGACTATACCATTATGTTCCTACTTACATATGTTTAAGATGGAAATTTCAACAAAAACCTAAAAAACACGTCTTTTTTAAGCGATATTTGAATCGAAATTTCAAAATTTAACCCCTTGCAGTACTCCAAAAATTCTAGCCAAAGAGCTCACCCTTTCTTTTCATATTATTGACATATTGACAATTTTAATTTTGTTAAATTTTTGACATATTGACATTTCAATTTTTTTCTCAAAGTTTTTCAATTTTAATTTAATTTTTAAATTTTTTTAAATTTATCTTTTTTTGTGTGTGGATATCTTATTTTTTTGGATATTCACGTTTTTAATTAGGTATTAATTTCGATTCAATAACTTCAATTCAATTTCAATTCAATAATAACTCTTGCATCGTACGTTGTACTGAATATTATCGTGATACGGCGAAGGGTTTTCGACATCCGTCCGAATGGAGGCGGCAGGTTTCCGAATACGGTTTAACGAGGTCCGCGGATGAAGAGAACGTTCTGGAATGAGAGCGAGAGGTGTTCCGGGGAGGAAGTTTCGCAATGGATTGAAGATAGACGACGGTGGAGATGAGGAGGAGGTGAGGAGGAGGTGGAAGAGGTTTCTTCAGAATTCGAGGAGGAAACATTGCAAAACACCAACCGGGGAGCACCGATCGCGAACTACTAGGAGCACGCTCGAATCGAGTCCTCCATCCGTGACTGTTCAGGTTTGTTCCAACCGACGGTTCAGAGTCAAGTCGAATGTTTTAGCTGCGCAGAACCCTCTACGCGGATTGTTCTGCGAAATATTCAACTCAAGTTGTCTGTTCCAACTGGTCAAGTTCCTGAGCTCATGAATATTCTCAACCCTGCGGAGGAGGAGGGTTGAGTTATTGAATACAGTGAAAGCTTTTGTAACCTCCCTACTATTCCACCACCTCTCACGCCAAACTCCTAGAGGGTTATTCAGTAGGTTTGTTCTAACTAGCGGCGTCAGGTCGAATATTTTAGCCGCGTAGAACCTTCTGAGCACATCCTTGTGGAAAATATTCAAGTCGAACTCAACTCGTCTGCTCCAACTGGTTTCTGCTCAGGTTCACCCATTGTTAAGATCAGAAATCCTGTTCCAACCACCAGGAGTTGCTGGGTTCATGAATATTCTCAACCCCGCGGAGGAGGAGGTTTGAATTGAAAACAGGGAACCTTCTGTAACCTCCCTACTGTTCCACCAATCATGCTAAACTCCTGGATTGGTAGTCAATAGGTTGGTGCCAACTATCGGCTGTTCAGAGTCTGTGTGAAAGGAAACAGCAGATGGACGAAACGGAAAAGGAAGCAAAAACAGTAGACTCAGGATATCTCTAAAAATCCATTGAGACCTCATAGAAACAGTAAATTCAGTAGAAAAGAAGATTGCAAAACAAAAAGCAGTAGAAAACTGTGGATACAACATATTCGAAATCTTTGGGAACTCTCAACAAACAATAGAATCAGTAAAATTATTGAAGAAAAACTGTATTTTTGGTGAAACGACCTTACTGTTAAAACCAATTTAAAAAAAAAAAAAAAAAACCAGCAGAAATCGTAAGGCAATTTTGAAAAAAAAAAAAAAAAATGGAAGAAAACAGTTGAAGTGTTGTGAAATTATAAAGAATCTGTGAAAAGTAAAAAGAAAAAAAAATTCCATTCATGCAGCATGAGTTGATGAGCGAATTTTCAAAGAATCATTTTAAGCGATTTGGTGGATGATTCTCATACGAAATTTCACGCTGATTCCGAATATACCATATATTATGTTCCTATGTTTAAGATGGTAATTGACACAAAAAACTCAAAAAATGCGTTTTTTTTAAATCGATTCTTGGCTCTAAATTTTCAAAATGTGAACCCGTGGAGTACCCCAAAAATTCTGGCCAACGAACTCCTTTTTTGATATTATTGATGACATTTTGCATTTTTTTTTTTTTTTTGGTCTGAAACGGATTTCCGCACGAAGAAAATTATTAAAAATTTGCATTTCTAAAATTTTGAAGCCTGTGCAATAGCTTCACTTTCTTCGACAATTCGCTAAAACGGTGTTTTTCAAGGGCGGATTAAAAAAAACGGTAGATTTAGGTACTCGAAAAACAGTAGACCTGGCAACCCTGCTTGTTATGTAGGTATATTTTGTACGTAAAGACACTGAAATCACTCGTCTTCAACGGTATTTATTTGTGTGTTACGAGACAATGAAGGTCTAACGCAATCACTCACGCTCCTCGCACGCATCTTGCCTTCTAGCGGTTCATTCTCACAATCCCACTCTTGAAGTCTCGAAAAAACTACTCATTTTTTTCGAACGAGAAAAAACCTTACGAGATGAGGAAAAAAACATTGCAATTTTTATCTCGGCGGAGCCCGTTATTTTGCAATTTTTAATTGCTTCATCGATAGATACGGGGAGCCCGAACTTGACCGTGAAGGAGGCATCTCGCAAGAACTCCTCATTTTTTCGCGATAACGAGAAAAAAATTATCGCGACCTTTTTTAAAAGGAAGTGTACCTCTTAGTTACGAAACCAAATCCGGTCCAACTGTGATGAGCCTAACCAATCGTATTTTTATGAGGGTCCTGTCATAATAGTTGCAATGATGAAGACTAAGAGCAATTAATTTTGGTTTAATGGTTTCAAGTTTTTTGAAGTTATTTTCTAAGACAAAAAAGGAGTTCGAATGTCGGAAACGTAGACGGATTGACGTTATTGCAGATTCGGGGTTCACCGTTTCAACTAGCGAAGTTTTGTATTGCCGACAGTTAAAAATACTAGACTACTTCGGGGCCATTAGAGGTAATTGGTTTCTTATTACCACTTAAATGACCGTTAATTTTTCTTCTAACAGGCTAATACTGAATTATCATCATCGGGCAGAACTGTTAGTGGTGCCGTTTCATGGTATTAGTTGCCAAGTCGTGGTTACGAAGCCCATACCGGGTCAGGTGGGGTGAATTGAAACGAAAATGTAATACCGACCTGTGGTCGTTTTGTTATTGATTTAGGATGCTGTTGAAGATTACATTATTATTATCATGGTATCATTGAGTTGTGATCATCACATTATGTTGCCCTTGGTTCTGGTCTTCGTTGATGTTGAAAAATATAATAATCGAGAATGGTGTCTCATGTATCACGAGCAAAAGTGTGATCCGTATTATTATTGTATATTTTTGTTGTAGTATTCAGCTGATAGGTAGCTTCAGGCACTTAACAGATGCTATAGTGAGAGAATGTGACTGATCTTCATCCTGAGCTGAGCAATTAGGTGTTTACAACAGCGTATAAACACGTTTATAACGTACAGATAAGAAAAACATTGCACGTAAATGGTGTTGCAAATGATTTGGATAGGTTTGCAAATACTTTGGTTGATCGTCGGCT
>JAEMON010000004.1:25035631-25069027 GCA_030264115.1 Lygus lineolaris
CGTATAAATGTAAATAAGTAAATAAATAAATAAATAAATACCTTGAAATGAGGGCTTAGATCAGCCGAGTCGGGAATAAGAGCTCCAAACATCAGCAGGATCGAAAACTGAGCTCTCAAATCAACTGTATCGAAAATTGTGCTCTGTGAAACAGCTATAGATTGAAAATTGAGCTGCCAAATAAGCTAGATAAAAAATTTAGGTACCAGATCAGCTGGATCGATAAGTGGGTTACCAGATCAGTTGGATCGTAAATTGAGCTCCCGAATCAGCTGAATCAAAAATTGAGCTGCTAAAACAGCTAGATTGAAAATTTGTTCCAAAATCAGCTGGATCGAAAATTGAGCTACCAGATCATCTGGGTCAAAAATTGAGCTACCAGATCAGCCAGATCGGAAATTGAGCTCCCAGAACAGGTGGATCGTGAATTGAGCTCCCGAATCAGCTGGATCGAAAATTGAGCTGCCAAATCAGCTAGATCGAAGATCGGGCTCCCAGATCAGCTGGATCAAAAATTGATCTACCAGATGAGCCGGATCGGAAAATGAGCTCCCAGAACAGGTGGATCGTAAATTGAGTTCCCGAATTAGCTGGATCGAAAATTGAGCTGCCAAATAACCTGGATCAAAAATTGAGCTGCCAAATCAACTGAATCAGAAATCCAATCAACTGCAATATTATTGAAATGCAGCGGAATCATGTGACTCAATCGCTAGGACTGCAAAGGCAGTTGGTACACCATTGTCCGTCATGTTTGAATTTTACTTTCATCAGGGCACTTTGAACTTAACTTTAGGATAATCGCGAGTACCCACTAACTACCCAATATTCTCGGAGATACTCTAACAAGAATTCCATTACAAAACTTGCATATTTTCTTGATCTAAAACTAATCATCAATCATCAAAATGATGAATCGGTTAGATAATATCCAGTAAGACATTTGAAGAGCACATAATTACAGACGATGCAACATGGAACATTTTGATTCAAAATTATACGATATCACAGGTCCGTTAGTGTGAACCCATTAGTGGGAGTAAAAAATTCCCCTTTCACTTCGAAATTCTCGCTCGGCCTATCGGCTGTACACTAGGCATGAATACTAAACAAACTGAACTCTTGCCAAGGGACCCCGATTCTAAGGTAGTTTGGAAACCGTTTCCATAACATGAATCAACAAATTGGGGTCACGACGAGTCTTTTTCTTTTATTTTCTCTCACACTTTCAGCGCACATAAATAAAAACCACCCTCCTCCGTAGTTCAGAGTGGAAGGGGACCTGTCAATGTCGATATTCACCCTCTGTTTTCAGGTTGGGCGAAAAACGAGAGCGAATTATAATAAGATCTGAGAAAAACTGCGTAAAAGATATTCCCGGACGACCGCAGATGGCCTATATTGCCTGATGTAATGCGACGTGAACTTTGTAAGTTTTATTATTATCAGTCAGGGTATTCTGAGCTTGTGCTTAAATAACTAAGGGACCATCTAGATTAAATCAAGTTGGCCAAAAATCAAAATCCAAGTACTAATCGCCTAAATCATCCGTTCTATGACTACGGAATTTTATATCCTAGCCTTCAAATAGATCAAAATTTCAACTTTTATACGCAATGGGGAATTACCATAAACTTTTTTACATTTTTTTCCGAGAGATAACGACTCAAATGAAACAATAATGAAGACGTAAGGCAAAAATAGTGTATCTGTCATTTTAGAAAAGGTATTGAAATATTCATTATTGTAATTTGGCGGGAAAGTGACGTTGGAAAGGGTGTCGTCTGTCATTGGCCCATTCCATCCAAGATGCCAACCGAACAAAACGAAACACAACGCCCATCACTGTTTGGGCTCCTGGTTAGTGAGAATATAATTTCCATAATTAATAAATTGATAGAATTTATTAATTGTTAATTAATATTAATTGATTTTTAATAAATTAGTTAAATTATTCCTATTCTCACTGCTCTCGATGCTATCTAAGCGCATTCTTTTTCGGTTCAGTTCTTTTAGTGTGACGTAGGGAAGGGTTTCTCAAGAGCCTTCGGAATTCCGCCTGTTATTCAAACAGCTGAGATTTTATTCCAAGTTTTCTCCACACCCGAACGATGAACTATTTTTTTCTTCGTATTGGTAGCGTTAATTTATTCCAAATAACAATACAAAGGCAGAAAAAATGTGATTTTCTCATACACGATATTTCCCCAATTCAACATGAGCCCTTTGCTGTAATATTGTATACACTAGTTTCTCATGAAATTCAACCTTTACTGAGAATAATGTCCATAAGGACCGTTCATTTCGGTAAACAACTTTTGCATCATTATTCGAAGGTAAGTCAACACACTCAGCACATGCTCAATCAAATTTCGATGTTACTTAAAATATTATACCACTGATTTGGAGCGTATAGAGATTTGATTTGAAAAGAAGATTCTAGAAGAAACATCTCTGTTCTGGACTCAACCAGTTACTGTAATCTACTAATGATGCTCTAATCAGGCTGAGCCAGGTGTAGAATAATGTGCATAAATGTTTATTTATAAAGATTAATAGTCTAAGGACTTACAAAACCATCTTAACCAAGATTTGCTAGCTCTGGGTTTTGAAATTAATCTTATTTGTTCGCTTGAAGAGTGATTTGAGGGCGATGCTGTGAGGCTATGTTTTGATGTCAATCAATGAATTTTCTTTCATTTTTTCCTCCTATGCGCATCATGCAAGAGATAGAAAGTAAGGGGAGAAAAAACTGTAGGGTCTGTTGATAATGGTGGAAGAATCCTGGTGGAAACGTCCTTGCAGGCTCTCACGGGCTGCCCTAGATACTTTCTAGAGTAGAATGGCAGAGCCCACTAGGAGTACCAGTGACGGGCCAGGGGGGTACCAGTATCGGGCCAGAGGGGGTACCTGTACTGGGACTGGGCCTCCCTCAAGCGCCTCCCGCGAGTCGCCAAACGGAAAACAAGTTCCGATGCGGCTGCCGGTTCGTCCGCCACTTCGTTACCTTCAGAGAGAGTGTTCGACTTTTAACGCGCGTTTTCTTTTAATCGTAGTCAACTTTCAGTTCCATCCCTTCCCTCTGGTTCCTCATAAGGACTTCATCTAACGCGCTAATAGGCCTGTGAGCTTTCTACCTCGGCGGATGTCACCTGTAGACCAGCTCTATCAACATTACTAGAATTTTTTGTGTTGCACATCGAGAAGGTGACGATTTACTTTCACGTTTTTCCCCCCTCTTGGATCTAGAACCTGTCTATACGTCTTTTCCACTCTTCATCTTGAAATGGGATCACTATGTTGATAAACGGCACTATTTGTGCGAGTCTAACTCTTACTTTCCGCTTTTAATCGCATTCCTTTTTTCTACATTCATGGCAAATATATTAAATAATCGTTATGGATCATCCAAGTTCCATGTCATGCTGTGGTGTTGCATCAACGTGAATTCTATTCGCTTCGATTCGCTTCTATTTTCGGATCTTCTTGTTACTTCTCTACTTCCATCAAGAAATGAGCATTCGATGAGATCATGCCCGCCATCTTTCAAGCCCAGAAACCGAAGTTAGTGCGTCCTTACTCCAATCCTGAACTTGAACATTTGGTTTGAACCATTCGTTAGACGGGGAGAGGGGCATTTGCTTCAGGAATGCGGAGTATTTCCTGTGAGGGCTCCATCGGTCTAGGTCGAACATACTAGAGATGGGAACTAGCTTGGAAATGAATACGTTCATTTATAAAATCAAACAGGATCATTGATTCCTTTTGATAAGTATAATAACGAGTACAATTTTCACAAATGTGAAATCTGCAATAAATCCATTAGTAGTTGAACTGCCTTCAAGTAGCTTTGAAGATTCATCTGATTAGCCAGTTTTGGCCTCGATGGAGTTCAAGGACAGGTAAATAATTACGCAAGGGTCAATATACAAATGACGCTGCAAACATAAACTGGAAGGGTTGAAAATGCGCATTTGCAAATAGTTAAATGTGCTACTTCATCAGCAAGAGCCTTGGGTCTCAAATCAACTTAAGATTTTCTGTATGATTTCTGGTAAAGGTGGATCGATTTTGGACATGGAGACTGAGAACGCAGAGAAGCTTCGTAAATGGTACCAAAGAAAAAACAATTTATTTCTTCCTCCAAACGTATGGTAATTGTAAAGCAACTAATGGTGAGCTAGCATCACTACCGGTTATATGTTACCAGGAAAGAGGCGCGGAGCTGAGGATCTTCGAATTACTCAGAAGAGAACTAGATACGGAGTCGACCGCAGATCAGTTTGCTGGTTCCAACTCACTCAAGACGCGAGAAGATGGATAGGTAGCAAATTTCCAGGAAATAACCTCGAACCAGAGAGTCAGACGCTGTAAGAATCAACTTCGAGCAGGATGGTAATGCTATCTAGTTCGTCACAGAAGGCTTGTAATAGAAACCCCAGGCGTAGGAGAATACGTAAACAATCCCTCGTCGAATACTTGATTTTAATACTGTTGCAGTCAAGAAAAAGGATTTTTACAGCTCTAATTTGAATAGCTACCAATTTATTCTCTAAAATCCTCCAAATTTACTAGAAATCGTGATTACCTAGGTGCATTATAATGAACAATAATAAGATAAAATAATACAAATACCTACTTGTGTAAACTAGCTCATCATTATTTGCAGTATCATTGATGTACTACTAACGAATGACCTGAAGCGTCTTATTTATATGGGTATCTACTAATTCATTTATATGTAATTTTGTTCTTCGTATTGCTGGTGTCAATGAAACGATTGGGTCATATTGTCATCCGTCACAATCGTAACTGGAAGTTTCCATTGAGTTGAAACTTCAACACATTATCGTATTCAATATATGGGGCATACTCCTATGTATTTCATATCAAAGGTGATAAAAGTTGAGGTGGAAAGTTGTTCGGTTGAGAGGAACAGTGGAAGACAAACCGCCACGCACCAATCCACGAATTCCTGGGGACGGAATCGTTCGGGTATTGGGCACCTCCCCAAAGCTACCTGTTATCGAAATAACAGTGGGGAGTCAAAGACAGTAAAAAAGCGGGGTTTTTCATTCCTCGCGACTCTATGAAGAAGAAATCTACCGATATAATCCTTGTTAGAGCATCAAAGTGATTTTGGGCTTGCGTCAGCAGCTTGGCCAAGTAGCTGATATTGAGACACAGTTAAATGACAGTGCAATCGATACAAATCACAATGTTCGTCTTGTTTTGAAAATTAAAAATAGTAGACTAAAAAATTCCAGGACAGCCTCTCACAAAGGGGATTACGAGTATCTAAATTTATTCCCACCTGCATGAATACTACCAAATAATGAAGTTGAAAAGTCAGGTTCCTGTTTCCACCAAAACGATATTTCTATTGGAAAAACTGACAAGGTAAAATACGATCGTTATTCTCGAATGGTAACTGCTTCTAACAAACGTCTGCCAAGTTGGGTGGGCAGTTTCTTCACAGCATAACATAGACGTAACAATTTACGATTGCGCATGTGCAGTTGGTCAGATGCCGAAAAAGTTCGTAGACGACCCTTGAGGAGGTAACTCGCTCAATTTGATCCTGGAAAATTTCATCAAAATCGGACTGTAAATGAGTATCGTTTTGCTCGGGGCAAGGATTTACCAGGAAGTATGTAGTTAGGAAGCACAACTGTTTTGGTGAGGTAATCTCTTTCCAAGAAGCGCTTTCAAGGGAGCTTTATGCTCTTCTTCAGCTATCAAGAAAAATTATCACTAGATGAACGAACATTGGCATATCTCAATAAGTCACTCAGATATATGCTGAAAAGTAGTGAAATAAAGTTTAATATTACAGTGGTTAAGTACATTCGAAGTTAACCCTCTCACGTGACAGATAACCTAACTGGAATTTTTCTTTCTACACACTGATGGTTATCATCTATTTATCTACATAATTGATTCCCAGGAATTTTGGTACGAATTTTGAAAATCGGGTGTACACCAAATGTTGGAGAACCGACGAAATTGAATCCGCTTGTATGACGTGTTTCAAAAAACGCGTAGTTGGCTCCGGAGCCACAGGAAGGGGGCGGCTCGCGTCTACAATAAATTCTTCTCGATTTATTTCTTGACAAAAGTAAAAATGATGGTTCGAGTTAACCTACTTGGAGAGGCCCCATTTCCTCCAAGAATTAGCCGCCTAATGCCCCAAGATTCCTCTGCCAATAAGTGAGGGTTAAGTAGTTTCTGCCGGATGACTTATTGAAGGCGGGTGTTGATAATTAACAAAAACCATACATCTCTCTCTTTTTCTTCTGAGCATAATATCTGGGGTAGGCAAAATCGCGCGAAAAAGGAGAGTAATCATTATCAAAATAACAGACTGTCCTACATTTCTTTCTGTAATATCATCAAAGGAATGTGTTTTGATGACCGAAAATTATATTTTTAGTACGCAAATCATGTCCATATTTATGCTTGATAGAATTTACTATTTGTTCTTATACGACTTGTGTAAGAGCTAATTTGCACCAATATACCATTTTTGTAGATTTTAACGCTGATTTCAGCCCTGGGGAAATTTTTGTGGAGATGAGAGGTATTGTCATCAAAGTCGTTAGGGCAGTTTGCAAGAAAAGCTAAAAAATATGCTAAAAACGAGTTTTTTCACCTGTTTTGAATATTTTCTCGCACTGAAACCTGGAAGGCTGAAATTCTTAGTGTCTCATCCTCATACATGTTGAAACCAAACCTCGAAATCGGAATTTCGGAATTTTTTTTTATCATTCTTGTAGGGGCGGCAATCGTGCCCACACACATACATACATACGGACTTACATACACTTTTCCAAAACGTTAGGAAAATTGAACAGATGTCGATTAGGACCATTCGATAGGTGGTGTTGCATCAGACATTCGGTTTTCTGCTGATCGCAATAATTTCTTCTCTCCTTTCAGGAGGGCCGAGGAAAGCAAAAAAACTATTTTCAGTCATACGAAATTTCCCCATTATTAAACTTCATCGAGTTCCCATCAAAGTACCAACCTTCCACGTTCCGAGGGGAAAGATGCTAGTAAGGTCTCGAAGTTGAGCCATCAGGTTGGAAAATTTTGCAACGCTCATGAACGTTGACAATGGGGAACTTGCATGGTTATTTTTTATTTGAAATAGCTTAATGAGGGCTTTCCAAAAAGGTGCTATATGAGGGGTATCCGACGATTGAAAGTTACCGAAAATGGGTCTTGTAATTTAAACCAAACTGACGTCACCGACCTGCCTGGCCGGGCCCTTTTGCAGAACCTTAATGACGTCACGCGCTCCCTTCCAACCCATTTTCTGGGCCAAAACAGCCATAATTTCAACCTGAAAATTGGCACCAGGGGTTTTTGAAGGGCGATGAACCAGATTTTGAGGTTAAAAATGCAAAATTCTTACCCATGAAAGTTCCCCATTGGCAGGAACTAATGGAATTTAGGATTTGTGGACTAGTTTACGAACATGATGCATTTCTTCGTAGTCTGGACACCCAGTCCTCATAACGTTTCTCTATCTTGATCGTAATTGTTTCGTGTTGTTTTGGAACTGTTTGCGTTGAATATTGGTCCGGTCAGAATTCTTGCCATCGGAGAAGGGTTGATTTCAAGTCGCTCGTAACGTGGAAAAAAGGGACGGCGAGATCCACTGGCGATGTCCCGAAATAGACGTAACACTGCTCCAATATCCGGGAGGATGTGCCCCCAATCGACTTCTGGGAGCTTGATCTATGGCCCACACAGCTGAATATCTCACCTCCTGAACTAAAAGCTCGTCCGTCTTCGACGGCGGCGTGCTGTTTTATGTATCATATCATCAACTGAATATCGATCGTTTGGAAAGTGTTGAAAAGCATAAATCAGTAGGTTCAATTGACAAATAAAGAAGTACTTTATATTTTCGTTAAAAACATGAAAATGCCAGGAAAACGGCTGATTTGAGTTGAAACGCAATTGACGTCGAAACGATGAATGAACGAACCCATCGATATAAAGTTATCGAGCATCTGATACTGAGGTCGTTCCATACCAATCTTTCAAATGCGGAAAGCCAATCGTTCACGGAACATAGGAACATAATGTATGTTCGGTATCAGCGTGAAGTTTCCTCTAAGAATCACACACCAAATCGGTTAAAATGATCCTCTGAAAATTAGCTCATCAACTCATGCAGCATGAATGGAACTTTTTTGTGATAAAAACTCGTAGTTTATAATAATTTTGGCTGCTAAATTACCCCTGACCGGGTTGGACGGGGAGGGGGACCTTAAGTGCCTCAAAGATATTACCCCTCCACTCAACCTCGGTCAGTCAGTAACTGTCCTAATTTATCATCAACTTAAGAGTTTCAATTCAGAATATCAGTCTTAAGGTAATTTTGATGGAGAAGAGTGGCTAATACCTGTGTAAAGTGTGGGGCGCGATATCGTAAATTTAAAATTTGAGGGTGCACATTTTTTCACATTTGATAAATTTGGTACGAAATGAACTTAGAATTTGATGCTCTACATTTTTTAATTTTTTTAGCGTTTTTCATTTTAATGAATAGTTCCAGTTTGAAACGTATTCAAAAATTACTAATCCCTCCGGGTAAATTTTTGAATTGTGTGTATTTAGACAGAATGTAATGCTATTTAATGTTGGATAGAGTAAAAATAACCTTGTTTTGTCAGGAAAATCCTTGTGCGTGAAAAAAGTACGAAAAATAACCGAAAATGCAAAACGGCGACAGGAAGCCGACCCTCCACCACCGGAGTTTTTTTTTTAGTAGCTATGCTCTACTGGAACAATTTCCAGGGACAATTTCCAGAACTATATTATGATTAATACCACTTCTTGGGTCCATTTGTGAGTGCGAAATGGCAACTGAAAATACTGAAATATGTAGGTAGTGTTTCCAGAAATGCTCGAGAATTACTGATCATCCAACCGACGTAGAATAACATTAAAATTTCACAATATTGCTAGAGGGCAAAGAAGACGTCACTAAAGTAAAGGTAAGAAGACAAATGTGGCTAAAAAAAAATCATCATGTTCCACAAATATAGAGGCCTTCGTAATTTAGAGTGCGTAATGGTGAAGGATCAGAGAAAAGAATGGGATCATGAAAATCCCAAGATCCAATTCTATCACAGTTCTAATGAGATGAAAACCCAACCTTCACCAGCAAGTATCAACGCAATTCCTTGTTAAAGATACCTGATGGGATAAGATTACCCATTATTCCAACAATGAGGTCCGGAGAACCAAATAATCCACCAGGTTTGACTGTTAACGGCCAATGTCTATTTTTCTTCATGATCGTTAAATAGCGCAGAATAGTATCAACCTCGAAGAATAATGACTTTCCCAACACAAGTATTCATTTCGATCGTAACCATTTCTTAAGTTCAGTCGGAATTTGAATGTTCTTATAGGAAGAATCTCGTTAGGAAGAAAGTGAAATGATGATTCTGGCCATGAAAACCAATTAATGACCCTATTATACCTAACCTAGAAAATCGGCAGTATTTTTCATGTAGTGGTAGAATTGCGAATCGAGTAGAGGGCCATAACTTCTCCTCAAGGATGTAAATACGAATACAAACTGTATTATACGAGCACACCAAATGACATTATAGGATTAAAAATCAAATTAGTGATGGTGCTGTCGATCAATTTTCTTCTAACTCCTTGTAATAGTTTCTTTCTTCAACGCTCAATTGTTTGAATGTTTCTTTTTTTTTTTAATTGTACGCGATGAGGAAGAAGAACTACTATTGTAGGGTCGTAAAAAAATTGTAATAATAGAATGAATTGGAACAATAATTTAAAGGAATCATAAAAGTTTATCGCACTTGGGGAGAATGAATTTGGTGATTCGAAGGTGGCATAATTTGTAGATGAATTATGAAGGTTTCAATATGAAACTTTCATTAGAATATTTTATAAAATTTAATGGATTGCTTACACTCACCAGGACGACGAAGGGTGCCGTCCAGTCCGCTCGCAAAGTGTGCATCGCCTGTAAACAGAGAGAAACACATTATTATTACCTCCGAGAAAGACAGTGAAGTGTCGAATAAGGATGTGACGTCATAATTATACTATAGTAATTTATAACGACTGGTTGAACGAGGCAGATGAATTGATAGCAAACCGAAGGTTAAATTATACGGTAATTTAGATGCGCGGGAGCTAAGGCAGATTTCATAATGTAGACGGAAGAGGTGGCGGGTCTTTTCAACTGAGATGATTGAGTACGGACTGGATTTCAATGAATTCGCCGCATAATGCTTGATGCGATTCGAAACTCAAAAATACAGAAAATCATCGCGGAATTCCGACATCCACTTCGAGTAATTAGAATAATTTGGCCTAAATGCAGGTACCGATCCTCCAGGGAATAATACAATAATGGATGGCAACGCAAAAAGGTGAGCCACGCGCTACAGCGACTATTCAAGAATGGGGGCAACGAGATGAATTGTGTGCATGCATGCATGTATTATAAATACAAACAGGACCCCCCGAGACGTTCCAACACCCATCCTCCGTATATCTTTAGGAGGCGAATTAGAAAAAAGCAAATGGTTATTTCCCATGACTATTTACGTAGAACTCTAATCCTAAATCGAAATTTCATGAAGATTTTAAAAAGTAGAGTGGGTACTCGGGAAACGGATTTTTTATTGCAGAATCGGAATATACTTGAAATTACTGCAATTTTTAGGAAGAATGACCGAATGTCACTCGAAATTGAGAGCGCGCAAATACGCCTAAAATCTGCCCTAAACACAAAAAAAATCGAGTTTTGTGGATGGAGTAAACTACTAAGTATGATACATGATTTCAATGTGCTTTTCCTCGATAAATAAAACGTTGATATTCGTACACGATTTAAGAGTCAACAGTTCAATTTTTTTCCTGAAATTTCTGCGATGGTTCTTTTATTTTGATTGGATGATCGCAAATTGAAAAATGATAATAACACTGGTTAGAAAATATCCCGGTTGAAGCATCCTTGGTTATGTCAACGATAAACAGCTGTGTAATGTGAAGATTTCTCGCTCCTTGAACAGAGGTTTATTGCATGTATTCAAACTGATGGTTAATAAAGAATATTGACAATTCCAATTTTTTTCTTTCTTTTTTTTTTTTTTTTCACAAAAGCGTTGAAAAGGAAGAGGCCGAGGACTGAGCCCTGCTAACGCCTATCTCGAGATAAAGTCACGACGAAAAGCTCTCATATTCGACCTCCTGCTGCCATCCACTGAAAAAACGTCTGCCAAGTTGGGTGGGCAGTATAGCTTCCTCAATTTTGTAACATGGACGTATAGTCAGTTAGTGAACATTTCAACGAAATTGGTAGAATGGTTTCGGAGTTCACTTAATCCAATCAGTTGTCCAATTTCAACAGAGAAATCGTAGTTTCAGTTACGTTAGCGCATGCGCACACGCTAATAATGGTCCTGAAACGTAAAAAGCAAATGGAAATTTTGATTTTGGAGGACAACATTTTTTTTCATTTCTTGCACGAATACAAGCACCGAAACACACCAATGCGGTGCGCATTTCTTGCACCTTCGGTAGTGAGGAAGCAAAACATTTCAGGCAGAGAGGCTCACAACAATACCTTCTTCAGGGGATTATTTACATGGATGCAATCAAAATACGACTCATGTCGTGTGTTACGAGTGCCACGGATTCACTCTCATACAGACAGCACTCCACAGCTCGCGTCAACGGGAGAGGTATAGGTAGACAGTATTAATATGAAATCCGCGTTGTGAACTGGATATCAATCCATTTCCTAGGCCTTTGTTGCTAGTCACCTTCCATTTAATTCTAATTTTTCAAGTAAGTTACGTGACGACATTTTTGTAAAATTGGGAAGTTTTCTTCATCTTATTTCAACCGACGATCTCCTTCCATCGATAGAGGTCAAGGTCACCCTAGCCTACGCGTTGTCTTCATCGTTTATAACTGCTTTTTCAACGGCCTCCATGACCGGGCTACCTGCAATCGATCTCCCTAAGGTCGATATGGACGAGATTATCGCGTAAGTTCCGGGAACCTCCGCCCGCTTCTCTCTGTATTTTTTACCATCAATGCGTACTCCCGACCTGAGCTCCGTCCTTGGGCCCGATGGATGCATGAATAACCCGACTTCTGCAAAATTCAAACCCGCGACAACCCCTCCACAGGAGGAACAACCAAAACAGACACTTCCCAACGTTTTCAAAGTTCACCGGTAGAAAATCAATCTTTGATAGGAATCCACTAATTTCCAGGTATCGTACAGCAGATACATAAACCTTCCTAATTTCACGTTTCTCAATTCCTTCTTCAAATCCAAATACGATTGGATTGCAGTGAATCACTTACTGAGCCCAAGTTGATTCTGACTTTTTGATCCCAATTTCAATTCTTCTTCACCAAAATAGTTTTCTTCTAAGCATAACGAACAAGAAATATTTGAAGTCCTTGAACTTTTCAAACCCTTAACACCCCAATCAGAACAGATATAATTTTTAACCTTGGCACGTCTCAGAACTTCTTCTCTACCGACAGAAAAATGTGTTGTCTCTCAAGAGGGAGCAGTTATACAAATTAGAACAGTTGAAACCAAATTACTTGGCACCTTCTCGAAGGCCCGTACTCGCTATATACTCAGGACGGAGGTAAAAAATTAACAACTACCGCCCACCTTGATGACGTCCCAGACGCGGTAGGCGGATTTATTTGCAGCGGCTTCAGGGGCAAGGTAGCTGCGGCAGGACGAGGTGCGAAAATATTTTGTAAACATCTGTTTCCGTCTCGCCAGCCCGTTTTTTCCCTTCAAGTGGCGCACACCAGGAAACCATCTGAGAGAGGCGCCTGATGGATTAAAATTAGACCTCTTCTGGTGTGGTACTTTACTTTCAGACTAGACTGAGTTTGGAATCGAATTTTCCATTGAAGGGAAAATGTGCAACAATTACCTAATAAGGATCATGAATTCTTTTGGGATTCAATCGATGAGAGCATTTATCCATCACTGTGCTTCACACTCCGATTGAGGAGAATCAATTCGGAGTTGACAATTGGGAAATAGGTGATTGAAGAGTGCTGAATCAGATTCTGCGGTCAAATGGCAGAAAGCAACAAATTCATACCCATCACGTAAACTCTTCAGGAGCCACCGTTGAGAATAATGTAGGTACTGATTTTGAGTTGAATCCTCGACTAAGTGAAATGAGGGAGATATAGCTTCACACTATTATGCGAAGTAAAACGTTAGTTTCTAACCTTGAAAATTGTACACCATACTAATTTTGTAACACAATTCAAGGCAATTTTGTAGCTTATATTCCACATTTAGCTTATTGGACTCTTTCAAATCTCTTGATCTGTCATCACATAATGGAACCGTTGCTAGACATATTTATCAGGCAAGGTTTGTCTCCTCATGTCCGGCCACCGTACACCTTGGGAACAAAGCCCTCCTGCCGTAAGGGCTGAAAGGGAAAACACATCCGTTGAAAAGGACAGCCCGCCACGCAGTATTACCTCAGACAATCCCTCAGTCGGCCTATTATTTACCATCCGTTTGCATTCCGAGTTGGACAGACAATGATAACCTCTTAGTTTGCATAGAGGCGGTTCCTCCTAAGTCGGGGTATCAGTTTCAAGGGGTCATCTCGACTGAGAGGGCCACCGGCCATCATCTCTATGCTAATGCGGTGCCAAGTGATTTTGCATTGTCCTCACCGACAGCCCATACCTGTCCTTGGACATCTACGTTTAGTTTGTTTGCTTTGTAGGAATTTGACCAAATTATATCAACCTATATGTACACGTTGTTAAAAATGCAGCGTGAATTCAGAAGCATGTGTGGTTTGAGCTCAGTAGCACATACTCATCAATCAACTTCGGCAGTAAACGGTAATGTCTCTTTCAATTTATACTAACTAGGGAAAATCGGTCTTCAGGGAGTGGGTTGAAAACGAGAAAGTAAACCAGTTTTTCAATCGTTGGAGGAATGATGCAGCATTTCCATAACTACATCCATAGCCGTGTTTCTTCATGATGTTGATGATCGGAGAATCGAAATTTTTTTCATAAACCCGGTTCTTAACGATCCGCGTTTTCCCTATGACTTGCTAGATTGAACGGAGGGACCACTTTTTTCTTTTACTCATTCTAATGTGATAGAAATCACCAGAAACTGTACTTGGAATATTCTGTACAACATTTCGATGAAGCGAAATTCGGATTGGTCAATGTCATTGCATCGGACATTTACTGCTTTACTTCGGACGATTTCCTTATGATTTTTGGGATTTTTTTGTAGATTCCTTATTTTTTCTCTAAAACAAAAGGAGGGTTCTAGCCAGAGATAATGTAGAAACTCTATCGTATCACCTGGTGATGACAAAGAGAGACGCCAGATTCATAAGTGGTGTCAAGTCAAGAAGCAAGATATTTCGGAGTGCATGATAACCAACCTGATCAATATTACTGTCATGCAACAACAGGTCATATTACAGTCAATATTATAGTCGATCCCCAACCCATATATAAACTTAATTATATAGCGCCCGAAACGGCAATAACACAAACAAAACTTAATTTTCTCCCTTTTCCCCGTTAATCCGTGTACTTTCTTCCCTAATGGCCAAACCTGCAGACCAGGTTTGATCATTCAAAGAAAATTAAGAGTTGAAAAAAATGATACTAAAATCGGGTGTAGTGGCAGATTTCACCACAAACCCGGCGCTAGCTACGTTTTATCTCATTGAGATAGAACTGTAGGGTTGTCAAGATCTTGTTTCTGACTAAAGCATAGCGATCACTAGAAACACGAACGCAAAACCATCAATAGCTCAGCAGGTATCTTCTCGTACGAAATCGTGTATGAGAAGAGGAATTGTGTCTATCGCCAACCAATCTACGCTTTTCAAGTTCGTGTTACTGACAAATGATTGATGAGCCCTGAGTGGATGATTCTGATAGGAACCTCATCGCCGTCAGAAGAGTCAAAATACAAATTATTAAGCATTTCTTATTAATTATATTTATTTTTCACTATGAGAAAATCGTGTCATTTGGAAACGATCGAAATGGAAGAATCTCCATGATTTACACACACAAATTATAGGGGATTGACGACTTACAACATTTTCACAAGTGTTTACTGGTATATTCGGCATTCAACATTTACAGGAGGGGACAGTGAAATAGGGACGATACAAGGGGATACAAGTGTTTTAATTATCATTTCTGTACCTTGTAAAATTTGACTGTGAAAAGTGGTTCACTACAAGTCACAAACAAAAACTAGTACAAAGTTGTATAACACGAATTCTCTTGCATTCTTAGTTTGTTACATTGTGAAACAGGACCATGATGATTGCCTGGACGACAATCAAGTTGTACGTTATTATTTATTATAAACAGTTTTCAGTGAGTTCTTGAAGAGCTGCTCTGTCCTTCATGTGTAACAGATACCTAACGCAGCCCAGCTATTGATTTAGTAAGGTAATTTCGGAATAATTTTTATCTCAATTGAATGCTGTTAGTTCGATGCTACGAAATTATTGTGCGGAACAGCTAGGAAGAAATCGGATGATTAGAATTTAGGGAAAGGAGGACGTCAAGAAAGTGTCATACCAATGAAGAAGCAACTGATTTCTGGAGTAAAAGGGCATCTCGTACTGACAGAGTCACGTAATTAAGAGAATTAATCGTTTCTCAGTAGAAAGTTAAGATTCCAGTTACCTGGAAAGATAGGTTACTGAGAGTTTCTTGTGTGCAAAACATGGGAATGACGAGGACCGGATGGCCTGAGGGTGGCAAGTGGAATCAATGGAAAGGCGGTCAACAAGTAGCGACCCAATAAATATGGAACTTGAGATTGACGGCATAATTTTGGAGATACCACGTCCGTTGGTCCAGGATGAAGTTGTTTGAGTGAATTTTCGTTCTCAGACAAGTTCTTCTTGTCCAGTTATACTCGCAAGATCAGGCAGATATGTTCAAAATTCAACTAAATTGAAAGCGATTGAGTTATGAGGAATATAAGCCAACAAGAGTTGTTTTGCGCAAAAAAGCGAGAATGACGAGATTCAGATGTACAAAAGATTGAAAATTAAGGGTAGATACGAGTAAAATCATTGGAAAGGCGGTCAAGAAATGGCGTTCAATAAATACTGAACTAAAAATCGCCGACAGGTTTTTCTACTTGTATGACAAGATCAGGCAGGCATTTTCGAAATTATTCGACTCAAACCGCATAAAGCGGTCTAGTTCTTGGTAATTACAGGTTTTCAACAGTTTGAATTTTGGGCAAAACATCGAGATTGGGAAGAAAAAATCCAGAACCCAAGAGGCAAGTTTCAGGGAGAGCCGATTGACTGGCAGCACAATCGCTGGGTGACGAGACGTCCTCATCGATGTGGGTCAGCCTCGCCAGACCCTGCTCTACCTGCTTCACTTCCTTTACTTTCATTCACTGCACTTTCGTTTCAGGTTCAAAACCCCTCCGGGAGAGAGTTTCCCCTCTCGTCTGTGTCAGTGCCGCGGTGTAAACACGCGTTTCCGGCAGATATTCATTTCACCCTGGGAACCCGGTCGGGAGCGACGCCGAAAAACGCCTGTCTTGGCCCCCTGGCGGATTTTTTTTTTTTTTTGTTCAGGATGGGAAACGGAGGTTCTGGAAGACCAATCTTGACCTTTTTCCTAGTTCAAACAAACCTGCCTGAAAGGATTATTTTCCGCCCACCTGAAAACCCTTATGTTTGCAGGTCAAGGTTAGGAACATGGGAAACTGGGTCAGAGTGGGGATTTAACGCAGGAGATCCTGTTATTGATGATAACAAATGCCTCATATCCTGTAATTGGATTGGACACTTTTTCCGAGTACACATAAAGCTGGTTTGGGAAAATGGTAACCGCTTGCCTGATGATGTATTCATTCACGGTTCAAAACGGGGGAACTACCTAGGAAATAGCCCAAAATGAGTAGTGGCTACAGCTAAACGATTAAGATATAAAGATAGGTATTAGTTATAGCTATTCTTTACGTATGGAATTAGTTCTGGATGGGAAACAAGATCTTTCTGGAAGAAAGATCGAAGTTAGATCTTGTTCATTCAGCTCAAATTACCACCTATTACCAGAAAACCCTTGTCCAAGTTCAAAGAAACCTATCCAGATTATCGGCGAATAAAGAGCATCAAATATGTGGGGGTTGAGAATGTTCATTTCCACTTCATTGAGTTACAATGCTGATAATTACCATTCTCAGTCCCATAATTACTATTCCGTGATTACTATACAGCTTTATTACAATCATCATTATAATTTAAGTTACAGTAACGTACTCGTGGATGATTCAATTTTCCAAATCTTTATAATCAATCGAACCACAAAAAAGGTGTTTTTGAAAACGTTGTTCATTTTTATGCTTTGTTTAACAATATTTCAAATGATTGCATCATTTCTAAAAATTTTTGTTTAACAATATTTCAAATGATTGCATCATTTCTAAAAATTGTTGTTTAACAATATTTAAAATGATTGCATCATTTCTAAAAATAACGGAAGTAGTTGCAATGCTGGTTAGGTATATTGTTGGTTGGTATTCAAGTGGGGTTGAGAGTGAAGAAAAAAGTGGCCTCTTGAGGTATTGTGTTACGGTTTATTGTAGGTATAATAAGTATATTCGGTGTATTGTAACTATAGTGGTAGGTAGGTATTTTAAGACATCAATAGGTAATTGTATTGGCCAGCTGAGAGCAGGACACACACATTATAAACTATTGTATCGACCCCATGGAATATTCCATGGGTACTAAGATTGAGAACAAAATAGTGACCATCTATGTACCTTTAATTTATCTATTACCACTATAAAAACGTCTGCCAAGTTGAGTGTGGCACATAGCTTCCTCGTATCCATAACATGGTATTACATATATATAACATATATATATATATATTAAAAAATCATCAACAGGATTATTGGTACCTGCACAGTCCCTGAAAATTCCATCAAAATCGGATGAAAATTGTCGAAGTTATGAGTGATTCACGTTTGCGCATGCGCGGTGGGCACCACTGATCCGATCTTGATGAAACTCATAAGGCACTATCGAATCTCCGATCCTCAACTTTCCTCCGAATTTGAGCGAAATCGGACCATTATGTCGCGAGAAATTGATTTTTAAAGGATTTCATGTTCACGCATGCGCAGAGGCTACCATTGGTCGGCTGGTGATGAATTTCATAGGGGACCATCTAGGGCCTAACCCGCGTAATCCCTGAAAATTTCATCAAAATCGGATGTAAATTGTGGAAGTTATGCGTGTTGCAAGGATCCCCGGACACACAGACAGACAGACAGACACGAAACCAAAATTGTTCAGGAAGGACTAAAACGTAAAACGCGAGTTGAAATTTTGATTTGGGAGATGAAAAATTTTTCACAAAAAAGTGAAAACAATGCTTCCGCTACCTTGATAGACTCGGAAGCAATATCATTGGTGCATACATAACAGTGAATTTACCTGTATTATTTTAGAGTACGTGATGAAGCTGCAATAAAGCGAAACCAGCCGGACCGCAATACTCCGAAGAGGCCACTTTTTGTCAAAGTGGCCCTCAACCCCTCTTCAATAAATGCTAGTTATGTAGTAGAGGTCACAGCTGAGAAGTCAGCTACGTATCGGCTTCACAAACACCGGAACGAGTGCCTAGTTTTGAGAATATTCATGGTTACAGGAATGATCTAAGTTACAGTAATACATTTTCAAAACACGGCATCATTTCAAACCACAAAAAGAGGGGTTTTTCAGAGTTTTGTTCGTTCCTACGAGAGTTATGATGATAGTTATGATTAACAGAGTGCAACTGTTAATTTTACTTAAAAATGGGCGGATAACAACCGTCGGCCGAACTGACCTCCGTCAAATAGCGTAAAATAATCTACACTATGACGCTCAGAGTCCACGTGCCCCAGATTCCCGCCCTCACGCACGCAGCGGATTTCCAAACAACGACCGCACTATTTATAAAGATCTTTTCTTCGAAGAGCTCAGAAAAATATCGAAATCTTCATCTCCCCCTTCCTAAATCTTCACGCGAAGTGGCCACCCATCCGAATAATTTATGTGACGGAGGGTGTGTTTTGTGCGGATTCTTCTATTATCGGGGTTAACCCAATTTTCGGACGATCTACACTGGGAACGGCGCCCCGGCAGACGTTTTCCACCTAGTTAGCAACCGGCTGTTGTCCACTTGAAAATAAACTTTCAAGTGTTTGTTCCAAGAAACGCTCACAGAGAATCGATTACAAACTAATGCGTAAGATTTAGTCACTGGAGTTCAACTAGAGCCAAAAAGTGTGTTTCACGAATTCATAGGGCAACGGGGATACTTAGCACTCGAGCTTTGACCATCTACCTAGTTCTTCTCACGGAACGATGAACGAGTCGTTCGTTCACCAACATGAACTGGTTCACCTAGTTCGTTGAAACCGTAGGTCATGCAAGATTGTTATGAATTTTAAAAGTTTAGGATATGCCCTTATTCGAATATTTGTACTAAAATATGTATTTATATTCGTCATGAATGCAAGAATTAGATTAAAACAGCTGAAAATCTTAATTAGTTGTAATGTAAGACAGGAGAATAGGGGTGCTTTGCCACTAGGGGGGACCGGAACCACTGTGCGCCGCAAATGTGGGGCAAACGTAGAAAAAAAACGTTTTTTTTTTTTTTAGAAACAAGACATTTATTATTCAATATTGGTTTCTTTAAGTAAATTAGATTGGAATAGGGTACGAATTATTTCGTACAAAAAAATTCACCATTATGGCGATTATTTTCAGTGCTATTGAGTTTCGAAGACTAGCGAAGTGCGGTGGTTTTTTCAAGGAGGAAAATATACATTATAAGGATCAATTACTCGCCGAGAATCGGTACGGAAGCGACTGGGTGCGACTTTCACAGCTATTTGAAGTTCGAAAATCATACGACAAACAAACTCGTACCTGGGTACTCAACAAACAAGCTTTTTTTTTTTTTTAGGTTTTCAGTGAAAACCACCATTTGAATATAAGAAACATAATGGCAATCAAAATAAGCGCAAAATTCCCTTCAAGAATGGCCCGTCAACATAAAAAACAGTAAAAAAAATTTACAAGTTGAATTTATCTGTAGGTAATTATTATTTTAAGCAACGTTGGCACTATTTCGATATTTTGTAAAGTGGATATGTGCAACAAAAACTGAGATGATAAAATAATATGAGATCAAAATACCATATTTATTTTAATGAAGAAGTCTCAGCGCCACACTGTATCATATCCCTGGTTTCGTAGAATCTTCCAAGGCCCGACGCTATTTTTTGATCAAAAAGCTCTAGTTTTGACGAGTTACGACATTGTTTACAGTCGATCTATTCTAGGAGTCGACCAATGTCGAATTTTTACTTTCGAAATTGGAAAACGGAACCATCCGTGGCGGAGCGCGACATTGACCTGTTTTTTCAAGTATCGTATGCGACTCCCGGTCCGGTGAGTTCTGACTAGAAAGAAGGAAAGGACTGATGAATGAAAACCCGTAATTACTGACGAACGAGTATAAAATTTATTCGAGAAAGCTAATATCTCAATAAGGCAATAACGAATAGTTTAATAGGTGGTAGCGGCAGCGGGGGGACCCTTTCTTGATATCTCCAGGGAGAGCGCCGATTTAATATGGAAATAGGTCATTTTCTCATGGTCCGGCCGGAAGGAAGGGGTATAGTTTGTGCGCCGCACAAAAGCGGATTTGGTCGGAATTATGTAAATACCCGTTGGGATAATAAGGAGTTTTGAAAAGGGGCATTAAGGTAGCTTCGCAGGTAATGTCATCGCGTATAAATCAAACGGACGCGGTCAGGAAGAAGATCCCTTCAAAACAGGGGTGATATCCGCACCTTCTGAATACCTACTCAATGTGCGCCCTCTCCATAAGTAAGGTATACATGTAATTAGAGGAAAGAATGGGACGGTTCCGCGTCGACAATACCTCGAAAAACCCCAAACATTTCTTCTTCTTTTTTCGTTTTCAACCCTTCCGAATCTCCCTTTTGTTACCAGAGTCACCTTTCCAGGGTCTTCCCCTAATACTTTCGTAGTTCGCCAACAGCCAAATACTCTCCCCTAGTTCCTTACACTTGTTCGCCCTTCATTCCTCCCCTATTGTCAGGTCTGCTAAGGCATTCGTGGTCACACCTCATTAGGGCTCCTTGGGAGACCAGTCTCGTGTAAAAATTACGGCAAACAAGCCTTTTCAAGCAGACACAAGAGCACTAAAGACTATTTTTTCCACTCAGAGGTTTTTTGTCATTCTTTTTTTAGTCAAGGCGAAATCATTATCAGGGTTTTTGACTTTCCTGCACTTCTAAAACCGTTCAACTAGAAGCACTCAAGAGATGGTTTCGTCCCCGCAATGATTAATAATTATTATTGTAGGAAATATTGTTTATTCATAGAAGTGGTTTTTGTTAAAGATTTCAAAGGATAGTAATGTACCTATACATCAACACATCACATAAGAGTAAGCGACAGATCATAAAAAACAGGGAACGGCTGTTATCGCTGTAATGGCAATTACAATTTTTCTTTATCTCAACAGTTCGTGGTATTCGGTATAAATCCTCAGATTGTAATAAATAATCCATGATAATAAGGAAGTTATATATAGGTTCCTCATTGAATGGAATTTAATAATATCGTTAAGGTTTTTATTTCTATTCAAGTTTCGTATTTGAGAAGACCTCATCCAATCACCGACTATTAGCCGCAGTCCATCATGGAACAATAAATTATTAATTCAAATCGCCAAATTCATCAGATGAATCTATTCTGTTCAATAAGCATCTTTTCTTTCAACTTTTCAATTTTTTCATTAGGCATGTGCAGGGAAAAATTATTTAAAATCTAGTCCCTAATTAATAACATATTTTTAATTTCTTATTGACGATAATACGAGACAATACAAGGTAGTACGAAAATACGCCTTCGGCCCATCTCACTAGATGACGGTCCCTCGCTCCCGGACTTTACTTACCCTACCTATATCTGTGTTTCGACTACGCTAGGTTTCACTCATCTACTAGCGGTAGGTTTCTATTCACTTGATGGTTCCTCAGATTCGGGACGGTTGGGTTTCAATTCAAGACACCGCAATGATATAAATGTCGATTTTATTGTATGCAAAATTCACCAGATGTTGGCCCACAGGTTTGTTCTCAAATAAGGCTTCGGGTGTTCCGAAATAAACGAATGTTACAAGTCATGAAGGGGAAAGGGGAGGGTGGTAGAGCTCAGGGCCTGGCCCCGAGACTTCGTGACCGAGAAGCTTCAAAAACCAGTAGGGATTGAGGCTAGCGTCCCAGGAGTGAGTCAGGGAATCTTATGCAAGACCCACAGGTAGATCTACCTACCCCGACCTACCTGCTTGCATTGGATTTACTGTCGGTAGTAAGACGGCTTGTCGGGGGGCCTAAAAAGGAAGTATTTCAATATCAGGTTGATAAGACGAGAACTTGATGGAGTGGAGGCGGTTTTTTAAAGGGTTATAAACTACGGACATTACAGCCATTACAGCAACAATTACCAGTTCCTCAGGATTCTTGATAGTTTCAAACGGACGTTATACAGCTGCCTAATGAAGTAACTGGGGCAATAGGTGTCTCACCTGTAATTGCATTAACTTAGCGGTGAGCATCAGGAAACCAGTAGATGCTAGTCTAGATCAGTCTACCTTTTCCACAAAATGGCTTGTTCATATTTAGAACCAATTTGAAATTCTTGATTAAGTTTATTTTGGTGTTCTGACATCTCTATTTGTCTTCTAGAGTTATGTATTCTATATTAATCTAAGTTCGGTCAAACATTTCTTCTAGAGTAATGTCTTCTATATTAATCTAAGTTCGGTCAAACATTTTTTTTTAAGTCGAAAATATGTAATGTTGTGTTGGGGAATACGCAAGTCGGGGTGATATGCCTCTTTGTTTGACGAAGTTCTAACAGCAGAATCGAGTTGCACGGGCAAGGTTCTTACGGCAGCCTCTACCTTATAGTTCAAACAGTTTCCAACTGCATCTTAATCTTGGTTTTCGGCAAGGATTCCATCTTCATTCTTGATCTCAGTTTTGCAAAGACCTGACTCGACCTAGGTTTGACAAGGTTCTATTTGCAGATTCCACCTGGATTTGTCAGGGTTGCAACGGCAGACTCGACCTTAGTTTGACAAGAGGTCTATTCCAACTATTCGAATAGTTGGAGCAGACCTAAGGTTCCAATAATAGTCCCAACAAAATTAGGAATTGAAGTATCCCTTGATCAAGAACACTGTTCGATAGACAATATAGTTGGAGTACCTTCCAACTTATCTACAATATTACTCGAATCAAGTACCTAATGAAGGGTGAGAAAAGTATCCTCTCATTTTATTTCAATGCAGGAGGCGTAGTTCATGATAAACCAGACTGTACAAACAAGTATTTCTTCGTTAAGGAGTGGAAACGACCACCATTCTTCTTCAAATTCCAATTTACCAGAAAGGGACGAAGAGAAAAATACGAACAAATATTTCGCGATATAGAGACCTCCGCGGGGATCGCGGACAACAGGAAGTCGGCCATTTCTCAGAGGCCGTCTCCCAGGAGTGCCGAGGAAGGCAACAAGAACAAGAAGAAGAAGTTACGGGCAAGTCTGTTTTCGTTTTTCTTTTTCCTACTTCGGGACAACGGATGCGCTTCAAGCCCTGATCGAGGGTTCCACAGGAAAACGACTCACTTCAAACTCGCTTGCCTTCAAGGCCGGCCGACGCGTCTCCAATGGAAAAACCCTTTCGGACAAATGGCAGAGGCTGGCCCAGCCTTTCCAGAAGATCTGCGGTATTGATGCACATATTTCAAGTGTAAAAGTAGAATCGTCGTACGTTTCCTAATTTTATCAAAACTAAAAGCCGTTTTATTGAGTAGCTCTCATCACTTTGTTGTGTCTTCATCCAGTGGTGATAGATGGAAAAATTAAACAGCCTCTCGTAAAAACATATTGACCCGGGATTTATGAGTCGAGGTACCGAAATACTTAAGACGTATGAAGTTAAGCACGAGTGAAATACTGAACTTTTTGCTTCCTCACAAGAAGTAAAAAAATTGTCCTCCAAAATCACAATTTACACTTGCTTCTTGAACCTTAATGCTTTCTGAAAAATGTTGGTTCTGTGTCTGTGAGTCTGGCCGTCTGTCTGTGGTAAATTACTTGTACAGGCAAAACAATAGGAAATCATGGTCCCATTTTGATGGAATTTTCAGGGATTTTGTGGGTTAGCCCCAAGATGGTCTCATGATTATTTAATCCACGTCGGAACACCAGTAGCGTGAGCGCATGCGCAAACATTTCTCGATTTCTAATGGCCAGAATTCGCTCAAATTCGGAAGGTAGTGGGGGACTGACTAAGACGTTTCCTTATTATGAATTTCGTCACAATTGGAACAGTAATAATGGCAACTGCACATGCATAACATGAAATTTATTGTCATAGGCATATCTTCAGAACCACCTATTATATTAACTACCAATTTCGGTGACATTTTTACTAATTGATTCTATAACTCCATGTTACAAAAGTGAGGAAGCTATACTGCCATTATCGACTTTATTGGTACCTACTATTGGTTGTACGAATCCTACTTCGGGGATTAAACTCTTCAAGATTGAGGTCCTAGCAGAACAACTGATACTACATTTTCAATATCCAGGTCCAACTATTATGGCGAATGGCAGCTCAACTTTTGGCGGTGAGGTTGGTTTTAATATACTAACCTTTAATACACCTGTTTTAGGGTCATTCTTCGTTGGCACTTGGGGTAGGTACTAGACTGTAGCCTTGATAGAGAGTTCTCCTCCTCTTCCGTCAGACACATCGGACCGGTCGGTGTCCCAACCTGCCTTTTGAAGGCCGGTGCCAACAAGAAAGTCAATATTGAGTAATCCCGGTCAGGCAGTTTTTTCGCGGAGAAGGCGTCGGGGGCGCGGGTTCTTTCAGGTTCCCTATTGAACCTGTTCCTTTCGGTTGCTCCTTGTCAGATAAAAACCGTTCCTTGAGTGCGGGTTCACTGATCGTATCGAATCGCAACTGTTCGCTCTTGTCTTTCAGTGCGGAGACGATGTCTCCGAAAGATTTAGTGCTAAGAAATGTGACTCCTATACTGAAATATATCGTATAGGTAGGGTATCGTAAGCGTAGGCGCTACCATTACGGAACTTCAAACGATCCCAAAAAGTCACAATCTTTTCTGTAATTCAATGAATTACAATAAGACCTTTGGGAATTCCTTGCCATTACAATATTGAAGAACCATACAATTCTGGGGTCTATATAATTTTTCTTCAAATTCCCTTTGTTTCCTTTATATACCGTAACGTTATCCTTCTGGTAGGTACCAAAAGTGTGTTGTGACTTTTGCCTTAAATTCAGCCCTGGCACGAAATTATATCTTCGTTTTGAAATTTTGAGTCTTCAGGGGAAGTTATATTACTAAAGAAAAAACTCGGCGCTCCGCGCCTCGCCCCTACTTTGAACCTTTGGCTAACATCACAATTCATGAATAATGTTTTTGCGTCCCGTTTCCCCTTTTCCTTATCCCTTCTTCTTCATTACATTCCTCTTTGCGCTCATCTTCATCACATTCCTCTTTGTGCTCATCTTTATCACATTCCTCTTTGTGCTCATCTTCGTGACATAATTTCGTGACATAAACTTCGTGACACTTTTCGACTCTGGTAGGCCACCGCAAAAACATTATTCATGTTAAGAATAACCTATGGTTTGGATGAGGAATTCATTTTACAAAAGGTAAAACTGTTTCGTCAACGATCAACATCAAATGCTATAACCCGTTGTACTGTTATAAATAACTTATAACCTTTGTGTATGATTATGAATGAACCATATACATAGGAACATGTATATGGTCATTTTATGGTTACATTTTCCAACATTACAGTTGTTATGGCTAATTATTGAATATTGTAGTATTATTTCCTAATTCACATGAACAACATGAGGTAAGGTCAGATCTAGTGACCTGCCCGATAGAAAGTGTGCGTTATACTAAATCGACCGTTCACTTAACGGCTTTATGTCGGATGTTTCACGGAAAAAACCCGATGTTGAGTTTAAAGGAGTTTTAATAGGATTTTCTCCTAAAAAGTAGAATTACAACAAAACCCTTCGATATCAATCTTTCACGCCGTTTGACCTCTATACGAGGTTTTTTTTTTGTTTAACTTCGATCCATTCAAAATTTACACTGAACAAAACTCTTTGGCCGAAAAAAATAGATACCTACACACCCCTCGTAACTGATGCTCTTTCGTATACCCACCCTCGTTCGTGAAAAAAAACCCAAAGCATTGTTCCGAAAAAAATTTCGACTATCCGAAAAAATCACGCCAGACTTTTGGGGTGGATCCTTTATTAGACGTGTTGCATTATACAGAATCAGGGAGAAAACGATTCATTTCGATCCCTCCGTATCTTTCGAGTTTTAGGGTGGCAATCTAGGAATGCTGGGAATTTTTTTGTTGTGAGTAGAAAAAAATACCAATGGGGGTCGGCTGGCCCGCAGATGATGTAAAACGACAGCACGACCTGCGCCGTCCTAAACACGATTTGCCGTGATGTGGTTATTAGGATGTTTGGGATGTGAAATAAATGAACGCGTGACCGTTACCACCTACTGATAATGCACTACTAATAATTATTGCTCAACTTCAAGATCACATTAAATCATACAACCGTGTAATGTGAACGGATTCAACTGATATCGCTGGTTGCAATATTCATTATCAGGCTCAGTTGATCACTGATCTCCCAGCCCAAGGTATTTAATATACCAGGCGATCCTATTTCACCAATATGTATTAAAATCCGATCTATACTGTCATGAATAATATTATGGTTGTATCAAACTGCGTAGAAATTCATTAGCAACGAATCAACAAATCATACGCTTCCAACAATTATTGGAGGTAGGATATACCTATACGTAACCAATATTATATACTCGTACACCAAATTAGGGTTCAAATCCAACTTTTACGTGTTTTATCCTCAAAAACCTGTAGTTTTTTAAGCATTGCTGTTGTTCAATGATAAGATCATAAACATATATTCTAACTTCAATGGGGAATTCGCGTCGATTTCTGGTCCTATTTTTTACCAAGGTATCTGATTCAGTAGCTACTTTCGAAAACTCACATTGCCAGTTTTCAGCTGGGGATTCCGTAGCGTTGGGCTTTTTATGCGATCGCAAAAATACGTGTGACGTCATCGCCGGACGGACGCGGGGTGGGATGACGTCATGGCCTCACATTTCACCGACCAATTTCTCCCATTTCCACTATCCTGATACCCGACACATTGCACCTTTACGGAATGCTCTCAATTGGATCTGTCCTCTGAAATATTAAAAGGAATTGACGAAAATTCCCGACTGTAGAATAATGTCTGTCAGTTTAGAGAGGGCAAATAGGTATTTAAAAATATGAAAAATGAATAGAATATTTCTGCTGAGCTGTCATCGAATAGGAAAATTGGTATTCAAAAATTGTTAGTTATTTTTAACTTCCTCGCATACAATAATACGGGTTGATTTTTCAATCTCTCAAATTATTTCCGCTCAGGTTGCTAACTATTCGAAGTTTGCTATTTGATCAGCCTTCGATCTTCATGAACCCGTCATAAATAAATCGATAAAACGTGGCTTTCACCATCGTTCAAAACCTGTGAACACAATTAGTAGTTACCCTTAAGTAATAATACCTAGTGGTATTATCATCACAGCTCAATCTCAAACGTATCAAATGGAAATTGGTACCCACTATTGCCTTTGTTTCTATTTTTGTTGTAAATTCACTCCTCTGTTGCTTTTGTTGCGTTTTAATGAAATTGAGGAGATATAAAAACGTCCACTAAGAGGTTGTGGACTTTTCAACTTTGCACATGCGTAACAGCAATCCAAGATCCAATTAAGATTAAATTCATAAGGAAACATCGAGAGGTCAGTTCCCAACTAGTACCCTGAGCCAAGTTGTATCATTATTCTCGTAGGAGGGGGAACATTGATGTTTGGAGGATTTCATGTTTAAGCATGATCAGAGGCTGATAATGATCCGAATGCCCAGAACCATCAAAGGCCTAACCCACGAAGTCCCTGAAAACTTCTTCGAAATCGGAGGAAAATGTAGAAGTTATGAGGAACCAAATTTGTTCAGGAAGAACACACACACACACACACACACACACACACACACACAAACATATAAAGTGTTAAATTTCAGGAATCGTTTTAGAATGGTCTGAAACGGATTTCCATGAAGAAAATTTTCAAACATTTTGAACCATTGCAATAGCTTCATATTCTTCGAAAATTCGCTAAAAAGGTCCACCTTACAGAAGTGATCATCAGGTTGATATACTCAGAAGGGAAATAACTGTTTGTGTCTTTTGAGGCGTTAAAAATGGAGATCAAACCGATTGAATATTTTATGGAGATTCTTCCGTGGAATCTGGAAGAGACCTTCACTTCGACTGCTCGAATTGTAGGGAACAGCTAGCTACGCAATTTCCGCTTCCGGGAAATCCAGTATGACTACCTCTTGTCAACACCAAATAGTGTTCGTTGTAGCAAACCTCCATCTATAGCATAATGTATTCTTTCAATATACATAGAACATTCGACGGGAACCAATATTTGGTGTTGGGGCTCATGCTGTTGCGGCTTTGAATTGATGCGGATCCGATCTTGAACTTGACCTGATTGATCCCCGATCGATTCGTTTGTCCTGTTTTGTCCGGAAACGGAAGCCACGAGCGGAAGTCGGGAGGGTGAAACTAAAAATAATTGTCTTTACATTGGAATGAATATACAAAATGAATTTATTGTTAATGGCGAAATAATCAGGTTCTTGTTCTGATCCTTTTCAAATACCGACTTTCATACTCAAGATGGAATATGAAGAATCATCGAATATGATTTTTTTTTAATTATTGGGCTATAATGAGTGCCTCTGCTGAAGTATGAATAAGTATATAGATACGTCGAGTCTCACAGGTACTATGTGATAGATTACACTCTTATGATGACTAAAGCGATTAAGATTGATTTGATGTAATATAAAATGCTGGCACATTTACGAAATAATGATATACATGTACCTACCAATGGAAACTTTATACTTGACCGTGGTTTCAATATCAATTCATTAGGAACTTAGTACCTATCCCAATAGAGGGATTAGATCAAGGAACCTGTAGGTAACTCATGGTCAACAAATATGCCTACCTAATTGGAAATGGAAGATAAATACAAAGTGGATTGCCCCTCAAGCCATTTTTGACATAATTTCCTGAATAAATAGGAATATAAATATAATCTTATTAGCGTTATCCACAACGATTTCTGAGGAAATCGGAGACGAAATTAATTGTGTTAATCTTTCCGCTCGACAGAGCTCTGACAAACTCTTCCTCCTGCGATAGTGCCGGTGCCTACGTGAGTTCAGAACACGTCTACTCTACATCAAAAGTTGGGCACGAGGATCAAGGTCGAATTTGGATTTATGAGCCTGTGTCTAGAGTCTAGGACAGGGCTATGTAACCATTAACAATTTTAGCTCAATAGGTAGGTATGATGTGAAATTCAAATAGAATTGTAGGAGATACTTCGTCATGAAAAGAAGAAGGTCCCTCAATTCGGGTATTCTTGGAACGCATACCTACTATGTTTTCTATGGATGGTTTTAAATACAAGTTTCTACAGCTTGTGTATTTTTTTACTTGTTGGTTCGCACCCATTTTTTCATTATTGCTGAATGGTAGACATTAGGACAATGAGATAGGTACTACATGACAATACATATAAGCTACCATCATTGACATTTTCCTTTGATTTCGTCAGTTTAATAAATCATGTGGAGATTGTGTTGTTTGTTGATAAATTGTAGAGATAAATTGTGTAAATTCACTTTTAAATAAAACGTTACAGTAATTATTATTTACTCTCTGACCCCTCGCATTCAAGACTTGAGGATGGCAAATGAATCTGCCGAAACGTTGGCTTCGAACAAGTAGTTCAGTGATTACAGCCCGAATTCCACATCCCTAACGGGGTTAGGCCAAAGCCTCCCTGGGGATTTTCGTAAAGTAAGATGAAGGAGCGAGAAACCCAATGAGAATATTATTTAGGGCAAAGGAGATGGTATACGCTGATGAACCGTAATGCTAACGGTGGGGATTGTGGCTGAAGGCACATGCTGACTGGATTGAAAGAGGCACGGTTTAACAGGATGGCCTGACAAATTAATGAGACTACCAAAACTAAACTAATCAGCGGGGCGCATCTCACAACAGACTCAAGATAACGGGAAGAGTAAGGGATGACTAGACGAAAATGGCTGTACTGGTCAGTGATAACAATAACAACCATAGGTGTAGGGTGAGGTGCAACGCGCCATTGATACATTGATAAAATTCCTCCGACGATGGTATCGCACTCTGCGTGCATTTTGAAGGACCTCATTAAAAAGAAAAAAAAAAACACCCAGATTCGACGCCAGGACAAGGAGACCCTCCCATGACTGCCAGAACCCGCAGTTTTTTTCAACCACTGTCCACCACCAACAGAGTATCTGGGTCTAGTTCAGTTGCTACACCTGATTACGCTACGCTTTCCCTTGTTGTAGGATACTTCCACCGATGTTTTGCCGTGTTACCCCTCTACCCCCACTGAGGCCACTTCTGTTTTGACTCCCACGTTGACGGGCGTGTCTGTATCGGTACCCCTATAGACTGGTTGGGCTAACAAGGCACTGTGTGCAATGGGTCCGCTAACTGGTTCGACACGACTCATTAGCAGATACCAGACCTACATCAATACACCGGTAGGGAATACAATTTACTGTTCGTCATGCCCTTCCGTCATCCGAGGTAGCAAAGGCTACGAGACGTACGTTTTATGCGCAAATGTATTTATCAAACGTATTTTTGATAAGGCGAGAAAGATTTCCCCAAACCCACATGGTCAGTGATTGCCTTCGAATGGGGTACAAATAATGAAGTATCATCTGCATATTTTTAGCGTTTATTGTTCCTACCGAACTTCCTCTTAGTAACGACACTTTTGAACTCTTTATTTGCTTCACCGTTTGAATGTTTCAAGGATGCTTGTGGTAATAAATATGAGTATTTTTCTCCACTGGTTGATGAGAAACCGGTAAATAAACAGAAAAAACGGTTACAAAGCTGTCCTAAATTACCGACAAAATCGGATTGTTATTGTATCAATACATCATTATTCGTCATGTGAGTTAGAGTTACATATTATAATGATATCCTTATTTATTACTTTGATTATATTTGAAATTCGTACCAGCGTTTCCGCAGTCTGACAACTTGTTCCAAGACTGCTGTAATACAATTATTGTCAATATTGGGCTTAGCCCGTAATATAAATGAATTCACTATAAAAAATGACAGAAGTCAATCAAACTATAGATACCTACTTCAAGAAATTGTTTTTCAGGTTGTTGTACTTACTTAGAAAATGAAACTGCGTAAACTCGAGTTATTTATGGATTAAAATCATTGATGCAGTCCTAATCAATTAGGTTAATATAATTCAGATTAAGAATCAATTGAAGATAATTTGTGATTAATCAAATATTACGATAATGGTAATCATCTAATTCCTTTTTACCCTAGTCGCCATCATGCTAGACTTCGCCAAACCTAACTCCAATCAACAAACCAATCGGCGGTTATTATATTTTATTTATATATTTTAATCTAGATATTCCAAAAGATTCAGGAAATTAATTCTGATCCTTCTCGTTTTATCTTCGAAATGAAGTGATTGAAAACTCTATAATGACAAGAGAAGTTCCGGAGGATTTTTCCCAGAGGTGTTGAAGGCGAGGGAAGTCGAGGAGTATCGTGCGAAAGCACCGGTGGATGACGTAAACTCTTCCAACTTGCCAGAAATTCGCAATCACGAAAAACTTCTTCCCCACAGGTAACGAGGAAATAATTGCTTGGCTTCTAACAGCTGTCTATGAGACGGGGTTTTCAGCGAGACCGGTGGTTAGCGCATCTTCTTCGGCGGTTGTTCGAGTGTGAAATCCGTCAGTGAACGAGTATGTGTTTAGAGGAACATGAGTGCATGTGAAGGATGGGAGGCGGAATTGCAGCCTGGAAATGATGGGTTCATTTGCAGAAGTATATTTCGGTACTCACGTACCTATACATAATTACTGAGTTATTTGTAATTATACGTAACGTCCACCCTTATATAATGTTATCCAAGAATGTGAGAGGCAAGGAGATAAACGGATAATTTGTCGGGGAATGGTATCAGGAATTTAAGTGAAGTGGACAACATTATTTGTGCCCACATTACTGCCTTATATTGCCTGCAAGGAAGGTTGGTAGTTTAATATTTCAAGGAGAATAAATTATACCTAAGCGGTTTAATTACCTACTAACTGTAAGTTACCCTTGAAAGACTCATTGGAATCAACTACAAATTGCCATCAGTTTGCTGTACATGGTTCCACCATAGCAAGTTTTCATGTTAGCTGTATACATTTACAACTCGGTTTCACCAATTTGGAATACAAAGGTCACGACTGCATAGTATTGTCAGGAATATTGTACTTGTTGCCACATTATATAATATATGAGTTCCTTCTGAATTCCCAACAGTCCAACTCGGGACAGGAGGATGTCATAGCATTTGGGTTCCACTATAACACACACACTCGGGAGGAGTATATGCAACTCAAACTCATGAATATTCTCAACCATGCGGAGGAAGAGGGTTGAGTTGAATATATACCCTTCGACCTTGAGGATCGGTATACGAATGTGTATTCTCAAAGTGAATACGATTTGAACTGAACTTTTAAGAAACAACAACAATTTGACAACACTTCAATTGTCTTCCCGAATAGATTGACCGGATTTCATACATCGCACACTTGACGTGGGCGTCTCACGTCGCGTTATATGGCGTTCCACCGTCGAAACACGACACGAAGCGAAGGCGTCGGCGAAGTTGAGTAACGAAACAAACCACAAAACCCCAGATTTTCTGACCTACATCGCAACACCGGCTCCAAGCCGCGAACTGCGGCACCCAAAGTGACTTTTTCCACCCCTGTCAGCTCTGGAGAGGGCTGAGACGGTAGTTACATCAAGAAACTTATTGTCATCTCGTACAAAAGAGCGTCTGAGTGGTCTTATCACGATTGTCAGAGGTTCCCCTTCGAACGAGGGGGAGGGGGGGGGGGGGGG
>JAEMON010000004.1:25069037-25097938 GCA_030264115.1 Lygus lineolaris
GACGATATCGCGGCTCTTTCAACTCCTGCGGGCTTCTTGCAACAACTCGAAGCGACAAAAAAGTGCTCTGTTTCGAAATTGAAGCTAAGATCAGGACTGTATCTGCCTACCTTTTTTTGACGCACACAATAATATTGAGAAACCCTATTCAAAATGGATACGAGACTGGCCAATTCCAGCGTGTCCAAGATGCCACTCCATCTTCGTGTACAATCTAGTAGGGGATTTGGGAGCCAATTTTTAACTCGGCCGTTGGAAACTCAGCCAAGCCTTTTTGACTTATTTGAAACATATATAAATCCTTCTACGGCGGGTTGGCCGCCAAGTGTTTCAAGTCCGAAAGTTCGCGTGCTCGAAATAAAATCATCTCTAATCCAGTTTTAATTCACTAACTAATTATGAATGGAATTCGGCCAGGCAACCTTGATATGATTCGCGTTCGAGTTAAAACCATTAGGTCACCATTAGGTGACCGTAAATACCCCCTTCTCACTCCTATACCTACGAAGGAATGTTTTAAATCAAGATCATGATCGGGATCGCATCGGGAACTTTCGTGGAGATTATTGGTAACCTGCAAATGAGAACATTGGGGATTTGAATCGAGCTCGCAGATGGTTATCGTATTAATGGGAACCACCATGAAAAACACAACGCATACGACATCGAAAAAAGTACAAAAAACCCCAAAGAGTTTCAAGATGGGACCGCAGGTAACGATAAACAAGATTAATGGCAACAGGAAGATCAAAACAAAAAGTGGTAAAAAAATAAGAGGAAAAAGTTTCCGAACGCCTTAACCCCCACACGCACCTCACGAACTCGTAGGACAGTTTGAGACCTCTTGTCAGATCATCAGGGGAGACTTCTAGACCCGGATAATTAATTGACTCGACCAGGCATTTTGGTTTTTTACGTTGTATTTTTTGAGGAGAGCTGGGTGACTGAGGAATCGAAACGGTACGGTACAGTGATTGATGGTTTCGGCGAACTTCCTAGCCAGTGGAGTGCGGGATCACGGACAGGGAAGTAGAATCGGGTATTGATAGTTTTCGAATGAGCAGATTTGACTGGGGTTGATGAATAGTTTATAACAGTATAGCTCTGTCAGAGATCTCAATGTTTGCGGATCAAGAAAAAAATCGTGAATAGAGAATAGAGCATAGAAATGATTCTCCTGAAGGAACAGGAAATATTCCGTCCATGAAAGATACTAATATGATATTCTATGAATGACGAACATCGCTAGAATGATCAGAATTAAATCAGAACTGTGTTTTTTATGGGAACTAACCGTGCAGGTTTTCAAAAAAACTGAATCTTAAGGTGATTCCAAATCAATACAAAATTATACGTAAAGGAAATATTCTGTTATAGAAGGCCAGGGTCATACAATAATTGAAGGCGAAGGTTGAAGGTTGAAGGGTATACAATTCTGATTGTATTAAGACGTTGTTCGAATGAGCAGACATATTACGACCTGACCTCGAAACGGCATTCATTAAATGAAGTTTCTCTTAGGATTGAAAACCCCAAGCAAATACATCTGATCATTCGTACAAAACAATTTAGTGTGGTAGAACGAAATAGTACGAAAAATTCATAACACTCTTGAAAACCATCTCAACTACTGAACTGGCGCCAATAATCTCTTTAGTTCACGCAATTGTTGACATCAGTCTACACAAATTGACTCTTTAAAAATAAAAAACAGTCAAGGCAGATCGGGAAATCTCATCAGTTTTATCTTGATAAGATGTTTTTCTCGTGAAATTACTCAATACCCACGTCGAAAGAGGCTTTAAAGGTCACTCAAGGCTGTTGTTCTAATGTCTCTCAAATATGCAAAAGATCCCACTTACACAATCCGTTCTATTTCCATAAAAAAAAAAAATAAATAAAAAAAGGTAAACCCGCAAAATAGAACGAAAATATTGTTTCTAATAAAAGAAAACTCAGGAAGGGTCGGCCCACATTGTCTTCAAAAAGGGTTTTACAATAGAATGCAGAAAACAGTCGACCCACCTCTACTCAACGAATCTGCGACCGACAAGTCTTTTTTTAAGAAGGTCATCCTATATCTGTCGGTTCTGGGTAACCGAGGTATTTCTCAGTTGTGTATAAGCGTGTTTTAACCTCATTTTTTGACAGGTATCAATAAAGTACGCCTTATTTTCGAGAAAAATGTACCATGCTGAAGGAGTTACGCAAGTCAACAAAGGACCTCAAAGTGGGCAGAGGTATAAATATGTCAAGGGTTTTATTGCTCGTTTTACTCTCCTGCCCCAGTTTCTTCCTGCTATTTTTCGCTTTTTGACCCAAAAGGTCGGGTTTTTGTATAGGCATTTTTTGGCTGGTGGAACCGAGAGAAATCTGTCGTTTTTCATGTTCATTTTATTAGTCTTCGTAGTTGTAAAAGACCGAGAAATCCCGAAGTTTTTGGAGCTATTCGGCATACGCTTGGGAGCAGTAAATCAAATGAGGAAAATCTCTCTTCCTGGTGTGGACACGTGAAAGTTTGTGCGACTGTAGCCGGAAGTCAATGTAGTTCTTACCTGCTCTGCCCTCAGGAGGAGCATTGTTATCTACAAAAGAAACAGAAAAATCAACATAGTGTCAGGAGATGACCTCTACCTGATGGAATTCTCTTCACACGTGGTTTTTTGTGGGGGGCGAGAAAAGGCAGACGAATGAAAAAATCAGGGGATACGCTCTATCGCATACAAAAAAATATTCCTACCCCTCTAACGGAGCATCGTCGAACGTTCCCGTTACCGTATTCAAAAAAGCCTTCGTATTTATACGTGGGAGATAGGGTAACCTCCCAGGAGGGGAGAAAAAACGAGTAGGAAAAAAAGCAACACAAATAATCTACTTTTCTCGTGATAAATATGTCCACTTAGAAAGGAATTGAGTCGTGTAAGGGTTAAAATGAGAAGGACTTCATGAATACGGAAAGGCACTTCGTGGCTTTGGATATTGAGGCCGGCGATTTTATTCTATACAAGATCTACGCAAGAAAAAAGTGATATACAGCACTTTTCGCCGAGCTTTGTGAACCCAATGATTTTATAATCAGGTGTATACTTGATTGATATCTCTGATCTGGAATCGATTCATACCAAGAAGTGTGTTTTATTTTAGTCCTATTTTATGGATTTCTATGGAGGTTGACCCGCTGCATTTAGACACGTCAAGAGGATTAGGAGTAGGGTCGACCGGAGAGGAAAACTACTCGTACTTCGTTCGCCGAACTTTCGATTTACATCATACTCGTACATCAGGGCTCTGATGAATTGGAAGGTGAACATCAAGATACCTGGAGGATCCTTACATCGATCTGACAAGCGTCGAGTTGTCAAAACATACGCGGAATTACCTCGGTTTAATTTTGTGCTGAACTAAAGGGCTTTATAAATATAATTTTAACGGTTGAACGAGAAAAATTGAAGAGATTCTAGAATTTGAAGAGATCCCACTCTACAAAAAAATACCTTAACCAGCCACCAAAACTTCCAGACTTGATATTCCCTAATGATATCAAACTCTCCAGCAAACATATCCAACAGAGGAAGTCCTGCGTATGTTTTGAAACATGATGCTTGTCAGATCGACGTAAGGATCCTGCAAATATAATGATGTTCGCCCTCTAAATTATTACTTCTCAGCCCTGTAGGTATTATATACATCGGACGCTCCCAATGTTCTTGGCCTTTGAAGGGAGTAAGAAGTAGGTGTACTTTGGGTTGAAGTTGAAGGTAAGTGTTATATTATTCTTGTATGAGTCAAAAAATAAAGATACTCTTTTAAAATAGAATGGAGTAAATTGAAGAGACTAAGTATGTGGTTTATCCAGTCTCGTTATTCGGTTGAAATCGTCGTTGTTACATTACATTAAATTTATTACATTCTACTTACTGTGTGGCGCGTCTAAGGAGCTTCAGCTCCGCATAGTTATTATGACGCGTCAGCAGTATGTTTTTTCCTGAAGTTTTGAAATCCGAATTTGCCCTGAATAAACCATTACTATTGCGCAGGATATCTATACTTTGTAGATTCTTTCTGAAGATAATATTCTTATAATTTTCGCAGTTCACAATTCGAAGAACTAATTCTTTTTTGTCAGCCCGACTAGTTAATTAGTATTTTATTGAGCAGCTTTTTCAATGACTTCCAAATGTTCTTTATAGATCCACACAATTGTGAGTGAATAATGATTAACGTAGTTGACAGATTGGCATTTTTACTACAATGTTGAAAATGAACAAGAATGTAGTTCAGGTTGAAGAGGGAAGCCACGTTCAAATAAATGTATTAAATAAGTTGTTACCAAGTTATTGCTTAATAAGAAGTTCTAGAGTGAAATGCAGGACATTATCATCAGGGTGAGCATTCCATAGTAGGAACACCATTAATAAAGAAAGAACTTGGCAAATTCTGTAATAAGCTTGAAAAGTAGGATTTTGCTGAGGCATGCAGGTGGAATTGAAACATTCTGGTAGATCGATAAAAGAAAATATATTTTGACCCTGAATCTTGAAGAAGAAAGATATCATCCAAGTCTTATACCTACCTTCTTATTATTTGTATTGAATAATCAGATAAAATAAGATTCCTGTCCGAAGATTGTGGTTGTTGAATTAATCCAATTGAAAATGAATATTCTCGACCAGCGTGGCAATTGTGCAGAAGCACTGCTGCCGGTATTATGGAAAAACCGGGCGTCAAAGATCCAGTTTGATGACGGGTTTGCGACATTCTGCCAACCGACCCGTCTGCGGCGACCAAACCTGCTCAACACGCCTCAAAAATTGCAATCGACAATCGCCATTTGCACTTTCAACTGATCACATCGTTGAAGTCGCGGGTGATTAAATGGAAGGAAAGCACAGAAAATCTTCTTCGTAGGCGCTGCTGGCAGTACGTGGAACTTGAATGTTATGAAGGCGATTCCAATTCTTGAACGCCAAATTCGACTACGGAAATTCGACGGTCAAGCAGTTTTATTCCAACAGATAAGAATAACAGTCGGAAGAAAACAGCTTTGCGGCGGCTGTCATTTGTTGGACTTGTTACATCGAGTAAGATAGGTAGGGAATAGTTTGCAGATTGATACAACAATTATCTCCAATTAAATAGTCGGAAAATAGTACCCCAGAGTCATTATTGCTCACAGAAAAATTTGCAACAGGTCATAGAGAATGTTCGCAGTGATTTTATTGAAAAGAGAATCATGTTTGTCAGCACACAACATAGGATTGAAATTTGAAGATATTGAATAATGTGAAGGGCGTATTGAAGGAGGGGGGGCTCATGGAACACAAATGCGCACGAAAAAAGGACAGGAAAAATCACAAAAGGTGCTAACTAAGTTTAATCTTGTTGGGGTACTTGGAGCGCATGGAAAAATACAACGTACTTTAATGTTTTGTGAACATCCTAGCTTGAGCACCTGCTGAGCGTGGGAGGGAAAGAATAAATCCTTTTAACAGCGGTAGCGCGGTTTCCTGCTCTCGAAAAACCCTGAAGGTAGCAGGGAACTGGACAAAGGTGGCAAAGGGATGAATGAGAAGCAAACAGCACGACGGACCGTTCTGCAGATGTCATCCGGAAGGGAACAAATCCGACATTGATGAGGTAGCCACATGGGGAGCGCGGTTTCCCCTGACTCCGTCTCTGACAGTGTCATTCAGGCAGGATATTAGTTGTGATGTCAGCCTTGAGACACTGGAATGTCTCTCTAGTGGCCAAACATGCGTGCTGGCGAATTTCGAAAGTTTTCCTATGTCGGTGGACAATGATGCACATTTTGCAATGATGTTCATCAAGATATAATACATACAAAAGGTTTCCTTTGGAACCTCAAAAAACTTCCAAAAAACTTCCAAATTCAGCTTTTGTAAACATGAAAATCCAAACAATGAGATGTTCATCTCCATAATTGGTCATGAGATGAGTGTAAATACTGAAATATTGAAATTCATCAATTGTCGAATAGGAAACAAAAAATCTCGCCTCATGATTTCACACTCTCATGAATTTCAAGAAATTATCTTTTTAACTGATACTTCACTCTTAAATATCCTATAGGAAATGTTATACATAGTCCCAAACCATTTTCATGAATTGAAGCCATACAAAGCTACGAATTAAATGTTGATGTCTCCATAAATGAGATTGGATGATTGAACCATACATGTAAGCTACAGATGTAACTAATGCTACGAGAAGTAACACGAACAACTTGATCTGGGGTAGGGAATTTGTTAATATGTTGAGTTTGTTTACGGAACATGCTTGTGAGAGGGGACAAACATCGGATCGGATCATCCTGGGATATTATAATAAACTAAATACTTTAATTTAATGTTAATAATTTTTAATGAAGAACATATCGATAAAAACTGACCTAGGGCTGTGGATAGTTTTAGGAGTAGCTTCGAAAATTGTTGGGAAGACGCCTCTTCGTCAGTGATATCTAGAAAAACGACAAATACATTCCTATTACACATGTATCTCGGCCAGTGGAAGTTTAACTCAGACCTAGGGCTACATGAGTATAGTGGACGCAACCTGTCATCGTATAGTATCCATGTATCAATCCATGAATTGAACCGGAACAGGGTACTCCAGCAATTGAAAAATATTTTATTTCGTTTTACGGATCGTAGGTTCGATTCTGGGGTACTCCGAACTTTGTTTTCTTCCACCTTGACGACAATTTTCCGTGATCCTCCAAGTTCATTTAATTAACTATTCCACCAATATTCATGTACTCACACGGGCTTCCTAGAAAATATACAAACTGCATGCAACCAGGTTCCCGATATACCTATGACTTGGCTTATATAGATCAATGTTCCGTCCAGGACGTTCAGTTTCAGAATCAACCGTAGGTTCTTGATGAACAGAGTACAAGGTATATTCGCATTGATGGGATATGTATGTTTTTATTTCTAGAAGAAGCGAGCGTAGCGAGCATCCTGGTTACTTCTAGATGGAAGGTAGCTGCGCAATATCCATAGTTACGAGTTAATGAATGGATGAAGCGATACATGGATACAGTACCACACCAGATTGATACTCCGAGATTCTCCTCTTTGTTTACTGGTAATGACAAAAAAATAAAAACGTAGTTCAATTTATAACTCAGAATTATAATTAGAAAATATGGTAGGGTATAGTACGGATCAGAGCACGATGTTTGTCCCCTCTATGAGCTGGCATGGAATCTTCTTGTTTGATATGATCTACAACAAACGTCGAGGGCCAGTACAAGGGTGCTAGGAATTCACAAAATGCATTCATCAGGTCGTTTAATGTCAAATCAGGGCTTTAAGATTGTATTTTCTCAATTCACCGAATTCGTTTTTACCAATTTTCCATACATTAGAAATGAATTTCAACTTATTCCAATTCATTGTTTTATGGCTTCCACGAGAAAATGTCGACCGTCTTTTGTCAATGTTTAACTGACTATGAAGAATCTACGGGATCATTTGAACTGGACTGAAATCACTGTACCTACTTTCTGATCGGTTGAAAGGAAGTTACGCGATCTTCTATTCACTAATGAGCTCTTGTCAGAATAAGGTCAAATTCCGACAGGTTTAATGGAGGTCTACCAGGGGATGGCATAGCTAATACCAGCAGTAATGCGGAGAATACAATGAGATTCAATCTCTAATAGACGAAACCACCATAAAACGTGACTAACGATGTCATTCCAATAAAACTACTGAAAAACAAACCCTAGGACTAGTTGAAATCTTCAAATTTCATGCGTCATATCGTTTATTGTACTGGAGAAAACTAACTTTCACACTAATATTAACGGAAATATTTGATATGTAAGGCCGAGAAGAGAACATTGAGGAAATCTCCTATTCAAAAGCAAAAATAATTATTTTTGAAAAAACCATTATTGTACTTCTGGAATGTTGTTGCATCATATTTGATGTGTGGAGGAGAAATAAAAACATTAATCTAGTGATGTGAGAGAATATGTTATAGAATGAAGAACAAGAACACTACCTTGGTCGAAGGTTGAGTTGAGGCCGCATCCCATACCTGGAAAACACAAGATAATAATTGTACTCGTATCATAGTGTTATAATACAACATATTATACAACGAACTATAGTTGACCCGGCAAACGTGGTTTTGCCATATAAAATATTTCTAGCCGGTTATTTGTCCAGATTCCAAACGATCGCTTCATTCGCCTGACAGTGGGACAGAGCCCTTAGGTCTTCTATTTCGATAAGAGCTAAAGGATTATGTTGGATTATAAAATTAAAAAATAGGGGTTGGTGGTAGAAGGGTGAAAATTTAGGGTTGTACGTATTTTTTAATGCTTATGTATTAGATAGTAAATACAATATAAAAGTGTTTTCAATTGTTTGTATTCATGCACATAAATTTAAAAACCGAAGAAAAACATGAAAAAAGTATAATTCATGATCTTATGAAACATCATCAGAGTTACACATCATTTGGATTATGATCATACCATCAATGAAGTTGGTCTCCTGCGTCGGGATTCATTCAGGGATCTTGGTGTCGTGCTCGATGCGCAATTGACTTTCCCAAAGCATATTGATGTGATGACTGGGAGAGCTCTTCGGACCCTGGGTTTCATAAAGAGGAGCACACGCGAGTTCTCAAGCCCCGAGGACGTCACTCACTTTTATCGATCTTTGATTTTGCCAACACTGGATTACTGCTCTATCGTTTGGTCCCCTCATAACGAGGTCCATAAAGCTCAGATCGAGCGAGTGCAGCGTAAGTTTCTGCACTACCTTGCTTATAAAATGCACGTTGCAGCCATCGACTTTGATGGTCGTGAGGTGGCATCCTGTGCTGGACTCACCCGTCTGGAGGACCGTCGTACGTTAGCCGATCTCAGTTTTTTGCACAACTTGATGAACGGAAACTTGAACTACCCAAGTCTTCTCGCTGAAGTTGGACTCCAGGTGCCCCAATATGCTTCTCGCTCCAATTATCTGTTTCACGCTCCCTTCTGGGCTACCAACTATTTGTGCAACCGACCACTATGTCGCCTGCCCAGAGAAGCTAATGCGTTCCTCACTGCCAATCCCGAATTGACCTCTTTTGTTCTTATCTACCTTTCATCAAGGGGCACCTAAAATATCTATTCTTGTAGTCTCCAATCGCAAACTCAAAGCGTAGATACCAATGTATATTCGAAAAGCACTTTTAGTTTCCATGTCAACCCTATAGCACTTACCTAATGTCCATAAAAGAATATGAAGTTAAGTATTTTTTAACCTTCCTATTTTGTATCCATGCTGACAAGTGTACCATCATTTATAAAATAATAAACTCTGTATATTGGGCTTCGCACGTTCTATGACTAAATAAATAAAAAAGAATTCCTCAAAATTATGAACTGCATAACCGATCCTACTTCCAGACCTCCACTGCATGGGGACCGGAAAAAAGTAAAACAGTTCATTTTTATGAATTAGTCGGTCGTTCTAATGATGTTTGCTTTCACTATCATTTCTTTTTTTTTTTTTCATTTCTTTTTTCCTGTTTGCTTCTCATATCATTTTTTCATTTCGAAGTTTCAGACGCACCCTGCGACCATATTTAAGAAAAATTCGATATCAGACGCACCAGATTCAAGAAAAAATCAATCAAGCAAAAAAAATCAAGCAAAAAAAATCAATCAAAAGATCGAAGGTTTGCTTCTGGAATATCGATTTTTTTTCTTGAAGTTGGACGCAGGGTGCGTCTGAAACGTCGAAATTAACAAAAATTATAATGAACTGAAAGTCGTTATCTTTTCTCCTGCTGGGCCGCATCTCGACCGATTTAAAGGATAGTATATACAGGTCAGTATACAGTATTAAAACATAATACAGTTCCCTTGACTGCCACCTTATTGGTTGTTTCCCACCACCCACCCCCTTTCACTTAACTTTTCAGCCGATAGGATTGATGCTCCCTTTCACCAGGTGCTCACTCGCTGTACTTCACCTTCAGTCCTTGTTTGTTATTTATTTGGGGTTACAGATTCAAGAAACTCAAGTGAGGACCTTGCTACAACTTCCAAGCGTCGAGAGTTGCCTGAGGCAGATAAGTTTTGAATAGATACGTGGCTTCTCTTGTATTATACATGCGTATGAACTGCTGAATGTTATATCATCACCCAGAGCTCTTTTTAATCTGAAAATAACGTTGCGAACAACTATCGGAATATGCAATATGCAGAGCTGTGCAGTGGGTTCAGCTTTGACGACGACCAATTGCAATTCTCGATAAGGAAAACCCCGCGGATTTACGCTCCGTCGAGTTCCCCGATAAATGACTATTTTTCGGTTTTCGGCGAGGGACAATTTTTCGACGTATTAACCACACTATAATGGTTCTTCACGCTCCTGTACGAACTACGTCGAAACCGGGTTCGCTAATCTGAAATTCACAACTGGGCGCCCTACGCGTTCCGCTGCAACTAATTTCCCAGCGGTCACGTCCTAGCGAAAGCCCGTCCATTCGGAAAATAGAACCTTTGATATTCCCAGAGCGTTAACGCCATGCACCGGACATGGGTGTTTGGGACTATGTGATTTATTTTATCACTACCGCATAGAAGGGCCTAACAATAGGAGATTGTTTCTCGATATATATACTTGATTCGTTTACTGCACAGTTCGTTGCACCATCCCCGATTACGGTTTTCGACCGAATTTTCCACTTTGGTAAGTTATGGATGACCGGAACAAATATTCATTTGCGAGCTTGATCACAGTTGATTATAATGAATTGATCATTTGTTTGTCGCATTGGAGGATACTTTGATTTCACGCCTATATAGCCAAAACGCCGAGAACAGGTATTTGTCCAAAGGGTGGAGATCCAAACTATGACAAAACGATGAACAAAACTAACTAACCATGAAATTACAGTTTAAATAAATATGTGGGTACCTCCCATCTCGATAGACTTCTCAAATTGGGCACCATATTATCATAATAGAGCAATGAATTGTACGTGGAATCGTTATGCAATCAACCGCAACAATTTCGGTTCAAACGCTCCAGTCGAATGCACATATTATTTAGATACGGAGGGACAGATAGATTTTCGTGTATATTAATTGGGAGATTTTGGAAGAGGTGCAACAAGATAACTAGTAATAAATTCATAAAGGAAGTGACAAAATGTTCTGGTGGAATGTTGATAGTGGCCAAGTACCGACACCAATAGGAATATACAGTGTTTCCTTCCAGCCCATCGAGGGTATAGAGGTTGCAGGGAGATACTGCCTTCATTTGTCCTTATAAAACCCTTCGTCTTCCAGCCATCAGTCAGTCGAGGATCCCAAGTCCTATCGGACCCTAACAAAAAACACCCTCACGATCCCCATAGACAAGGTATTGTCCAGGGTCGCCCTCTCCTAAATCGCTCTGTGTGTTCCACAAGCTTAACTCTGCGATTCGTCTTCCAAAAGGCGCTGTCCCGTCTCGCATTCCCTCTTATCCTACTGACCCAGATAAGGGCTTTGGACCGGACATATCACGTCGATCTGTTAATACCCTTCCTTGACCCTGATTGGCGATACATGTCTTTTCTGTTCCTGACTTTTCGCTTCAATTGGAACCGATCCGCACTCATCAATTCGAGAAGACAAAATTGACTGCACGAATCTACGGCTGGCACGACGAGGATGGACAATGGAGGCACCACCTAGCCTGTAATCTGAGCTAATTAATGAACATAAATATATTAGGAAGTAAAGACTTTTACAGTTACAAAAGCATACTTATAAAACATGGTATAAATGTTAAATTTCACCATCAATATCATTAATCTATCCTCCCATTTTGTTTTCGATTTTCATTTGATTCCAACATCCATTTTTCCACGCAGATAAAATGCTGGAAGAGTTTGAGGGAATATGAATCTTTGTCATCAATTCAAAAATGAGTAAACTTATAATAGCTTCAGACAACCTACTTCAAATTATTTGAGAACTACCCCAATAAAATGTGGGTATTTAATTTTTATCGATAGGCTCAATATGACGATAATGTAAACTAGAGTTTTCCAGTGTCTTTAGTCACCAACGTCAAACTCAACATTCGACTCTATGGTACCCTGTTGTTTCCTCTCACTCAGTAAGCTGCAATATCCGTTCTGGGATTTACAAAGCTTTAAACCACTGCCTCCAATGGAAATTACGAACTGAATAAGACCTCCTCCATAAGTTCGAACCACCTAAATCGAGAAACAAAACCCCACCAATGGAAACCCACTTTGAAATCTCTTTGCTGAGATTAACTGACAAACGGTTACTGGGTTTCTACTGGGATATTTATGATAAATCGATAACAATAAAGTTTCGTGAATAACGTTCGTAAAGATGAACGAGGGGAGCGATTTTAATTATCTCGCACGGGAAAGAGATGTGCACAAAATCATTAGGAATCCATTAGCCTCCAGGCATTGCATCAGATTGTTTACAAACCAAACAGTTTACGAATAGTTTGAGTGAATGCGCAGGTCCCTTTCCTACATTTAGTATGGTTAGAAATTCTTTCCACAACCTCCATTTCTGTTAATTTCATTTTGCTACACTCAAATTTCCTTATATCGGTTCTGCCCTCGCGTATATACTATTGTTTAACGCGAGTTGCCCACTTCCGTGCCTATGTCATTAATTTGATGTCCATTTTTTGTGAATATTATACCATGTATATACACACTCGTCCACACATTCGTCTAAAACAACCGTTATTTAGTACGTTGTTTTTGTTCCATGGCAGAGTAGTAAATAAATTATACGATCACCAGAAGTTTATCCTTCTGTGTTTATTTGATAGCTCTGAGTAAGCGTCCGATTGGTCACATGCTCCCAATGCCACATTTCCTGCCTTCCGATTCGCACACGTATAGTGTTTATTCTATTAGTTTTCCCTTATTCATAAAATAAACATATCAAAATAATAATTGGCATATACCGAAACAAACAATCTTCCTAATGACTAGACGATTGACGTCAATCTCGTTCAATACTCGCGGAAATGAGGAGTTTTCCTGTGGGTGTCATTTGGTTTTCCTGGAGCCTTGGGGAATCTTCTTCGGAACGATATTGTTGTGATTATGACGTGATCGGGAATACCCTACGTTACTATGGATATTAGTTATGTTGTGCTTTTCGATAAAATGAAGTTCTGAAGCCCATGTATATCAAGCCTGATAATATCAAGCCCAAGTCAACGTTAAATCTTCGGTGATAACTTATTCATTCTACACAGTTTTGACAGCGTTTCAAACATTCAAATTGGATTTTTTAGAAGAGTTTGATTCTGTGTCGTTCCTTGATTGGTTATCCATTCACTAACTACTCATAAAATGTTATGTAATCGGGGAACAGAGATTTTTCCCTTTTACGTTACACTCCAGAGTAAATGGGTTAGAGAAAACAATATCAGTGACTTGATCTGTAATCGCAATCGTCATAGACCACTGTACTTCTAGCCTGTCTGAGTCGTCATGTTAATTTGAAGACCTTTAAGGAAGTTCTATCATGCCAACTATCGAAGGTCAGTGTGTTTTTGCCCACACTGTGTTTTCATGTGATAGCTACTACTCAAAATAGATTTTTTCGTCATTCAGCAGAAATAACTATTTAAAACAAATTGATATCTAGCTCGTACTTTGCATGTTCAGCTAACCAAAGTACCTACATGTAATCGTACTTAGTAACCATTAAGTTAAATTAATATTGATAAAATTCACAAGTTATAACTTCACAAACTTATACTCAGGGGAAAGTAAGGAACTGCTAACATTTTATGAGTTTTTCAAAACAATCTGTCACAATTCCTGGTCTGCATAAATAGGATTTTGAAACGTTTCTAATCTCCGGATACATCTTTCACAAAATCTCCGGAAATAATATTATCTCAAGAAATCCACCTCCAAAACTCCGACCTTGTTGTGAACTTGAAAGCCTTTTTCCTGAAGCCTTCATCACAAGCGATGTTTACATTTTTCTCCTCCGATATTACAGATAAAACCCCTCACTATCTTCGGGGTTGGAGGAAGCCCGTCTCAGAGGCATTCTCAGCTGAGGAGATCGGGAATCTTGTTATTGGAGCTTGGAATACTGTTTACAACTTATCAGGAGTGATCCACGAAGAGCAACAAGCCGGTAAATATACCCGAGATTGGAATCTACGAGATTTCAAGAGCTGAGCACCGTTATCGAAGACTTTGAGCCCTGGATCTAGGCTCCCTTGATGAAATCACGTGAAGGTGTGATACATCAGCCATCTGGATCGTGCCCACTTCTCACACCGGTGTGAATAAGTAGGTACCTTACAATCGGGTAAGGTGGCCGTTTACACTTGATTCGTATATTGCGTCTCTAGAATTGTTAAATAATGATGGAATGAACAGTCTCTGTGCCTAATAATTTTATCAATTTGGATGAATTATGGAGAAGTGGAAAAGCTATATTTTGAACGAGGATTCAATAGGGAACACAACGAAATGTATTGAGTCGCCCAAGTACCTACTTTTCGATCTTAACATGTTAAAATTGATACCTTTTCTGTGCTTTAGTTGCTGCTCTCTCTACGTATTGGCTGCTGGCTCTTTGGCTATACCGAGCTACTTTTGGAAGAGTTGAATAATTTAGAGCTCCTGGAAGTTGTTTCCGTTGAAGGATCGATGCGGAAATCACGAAGAATCCGATTCCTCAACCCTTCTACGGATTTAGATACCATCCGAAGAAATTGCAATAAGAAATGCAGTTTGTAGATAAGATTGAAGGTTGTTCCGACATTCCTTCACTACCAACCTTATGTAAGTAGGTGTTCTGGACCATATCTCATCCGAGTTTAAAGCTTTATTTTTCTGATCGAGGATTTTCGAGGTAACAAAAAATGTGATTTAATGACATGCTATGAATCTTTCTTTCAATCTTGACTATGTTGCCCAAATGTATGTATTCGAGATTTGTGCTTGCTGAACGATTTTTGGAGGACTTCAAGTAAAAACTTTAGGATGCTGTTTACGGTTCGATGCTCAGCGCGGGCGTAGCAGCACAAGGAGATAATGGCTTCACGCTTCTGATACCAGAAAGATTCGCCCTTCGCGGCTTCCTCCTCCCGACCCGATCCTCCGTTCGAGGGATCGGAAAAAGAAAACAAGCGCCTTCCTTTTGGAGAGATAGGCATCTCGTGCGTGTCAAAGGAAGCGCCCCTGCGGTGAGGATAATACCATTAAATAATGTATAAATATTTATTAAGATTATGATTACTAATAACAAGACAAACCAGAGCGGAAACTACCAACTCTCACGCGGTTTTAAAGGTATCGCAACACAAAAATCTCAGATGGTATGGGATTCTTGTAGGAAATACAGCTTCTAAGAAAACATTGGGTACGAAATCGGAACATTCTTACGGAAACCAAATAGCATTCATGAGTTAAACACAATTTTTTCACAAGCCAAGCATTTTTGCGTCAACCTGTGGCTATTTATTCGTTAATTGTTAATCAAGAGTTAGTTCTAGTATTTATAGGTATAGTTCGTTTTGGTTGAATGTAAAGATTTCAAGTTTTCTCCACCGATTTCCCGATTTATCATAACCTCAAGATGTGCGGAATGGTCCTGGGATTTCTAGATATATTATCATGTGATGATTTTCACTCCAATCAATTTAACTCTCTCCTAATATGTTTGCAGCAATCTGGACCATCTGTTGATGGTATTAGAGGGGGGAAAGTGAAGGTCCACTCTTCATGGTTTGCTTCGATATGTAGAGGAGTGTTCCAGCCCAATTTCCTCATATCAATGGTCGTTCTTTATATACCACATATAGGGTTGACAGACATATTATAATTTATAGTATTCTCCTATTTATTCGGCTCAAAATACTATAAATACATAACAAAATTATAGTATGAAATTGTACCTACTATATTTGTGTGGCCGCGAAAATATTAGTAGGAAGATACCTACCGTCTATTCATCCTATAATATATTCAAACGCGGTTTCTCTTAGAACTATAAAGAAAATGTTTGGGAAGGTAGACTCACCTTTGTACCTATTTTTGAGTAGGAGCTCCATTCTCAGATTGACCTTCCCCAAAGGTCAAATCAGACAGCAGTTGCAATATTTATATACATTATGTAGATAAATACTACATCTCTTCCAAAAAGGCCTAAAATACTGTTTCTTCTTTTTTTGGAGCAAATTCCATGATTAAAACAACATAATCATGAACGAAATTTACGTTAGCGCATATGTAGAGCGTACCGTTGATTCAATCATTATGAAATTCATAAGGGTGCTCAAGGGCCTCTATCCGCACGATCCCTGAAAATTTGAACAAAATCGAATTGAAACTCTGGAAGATATCAGGGAAATGCGGACAGACAGACACGGAACCGTAATTATTCAGAAAGCTCTGGAACCAAAATGCGAGTGGGAATTTCAATTTTGGAGAACAAAACTTTTTGATTTTCAAAGTGAAAACAAAGCTTCCGCTACCTTCAGTAGACTCGGAAACAAAACAACACCGGCCAAACAGTATTAAGTATATGTTTTACTATTTTATACCTAATTGTCTGTTTACGACGCACGGGTTAATCGAATAATACTCACTATATTAAATTTTCGGTGAAAATCTGACAACCGAGGCATCCTTATGGCCGATGATTTGCATAAGGCCGATTCCATCCCAATATTTTTGCACCAATATGGTCCATCTGTTTATGGTTTTCAAGGAGGTGCTACTACTGTCCGCTCTCTTGGTTCGTTTCAATGTGAAAAGGATGCGTTCTCATCATCTATTTCCCCAGGATTTTCCTCGTTCAGGATGTGTGGATACATCCGACCACCTGCGGCACACGCCTAAAGCATGAGCGGCGGAGCTGACGAAGGATTTTAAAGGTTGCGACAGAACTCGACGGGGACTGAAAGTGTTGTAACTTGGTCAAGGCAGTTCGCAGGCAGGCAAAAGGCGCTCGGAGTTCCCTCTACAGTCTACACGTACTGGCACTGACGGCGGACCATAAGGAAACACTCCCTATCCTCCTGCGCCGTCACGATTCTTCTGCTCGCAGGTCCTCGTTGTTCCGCGGGTCGGTAAGGCTGGCGTGGCGCCTGGTCAAGAGTTCTCTTCCTGCTCCAAGGACGAACTCTCGAAATGTCACTGCACCCTTCCTCCTGCCTCCAGTTATTACCGCCTCATTCACACTACTTACCGACCTACTACCTAACCCACCTTCTCTCTATCTTGCGGTTTCTCCCGACGATTTGACCACTTATCTCTCAGACGATAAATCACGAACGAGATTCAATTTCCTCTCTGGGCGTTTTGCCCGGTATCTTGAGCAATGACAGTCTGGTTGAAAGTGCACTAGAAACCTTCAGTGGATCACGCACTCAGCCAAATCTGCATGTGGCAATTTATAGATCTTACATGATTCATCACTTTATGATCAGGATACAAATCATTGAAGCAGAGTGTGAAAACAAAGGAAGGAAAAAGAGAAATTGTGGATGGGAGAACTGGAGTTGGATCCCAAATGCCAAAATCTGCACTAGATGGGTCCCAACATCCTTGGCTATTAAGAGTACTCGAGTTGGGACCCTGTCCCTTCTTACAGGCACTCGAATTTGGTCTAGCCTATCATCGTTACAGATGAAGCACAACGAGGAGGTTGACTGGGTCGTCTCCTATTCTATTTCTATTTGAAAAAACTGTGAAGTTGCGGATTCGGAAGAAAGACCAGTGATATTACTCCCCAGATCATTCAGTAACAGATAGAGTAAATTTTCCTCAGTGATTATACTCAGCTTTTCTAATACCCATACTATGTACTTTGAGAAAATATTTGTACACGTACATCGGCCTAAATGACACCTATTCCTATTCCAGCGTAGCAAATAACAATAGGTTCATAATTTTTCAAGTCTACAAGATGATGTCTTAGTAATGCCAGAATGAATTGGTAGGAGTACCTACATATGTGTAGTTTTGAGATTTTCGGCTACTTTCTCGCTCTCCATGCGGCTACTTGGCGAAAAAAAAGATTGAGTTTGGCTGAGGAAAGTAGTTCAAGCCCAAACTGAAATAACGTCATTTATCTACCCGAGGATAAGATCGGACAGGCAGATGAGCTTTTCATGTGAACGCTCTCATTTCTCTACCTCAGACACAAGGCGCCTTCCGTCTTTTTCGCCCGTCATCGCGCACCCCGAAAAAAGAAAATGTCCGATTAAAAATAATTCGACAGTTAACGAAAAAGGAGAGGAGCAAAGAAGAAAAATTCTTGGCTCGAACGCAATAGAAGAATCGAACTGCAGGGCGGGTGGATTGCCAAACTCAGGCAAGCCAAGGGAATGCTCGTGGCAGGTAATGAGCAGGAGCGTGCAACAAGACGTGCAGCCTTTGCTCGACGATGAAGAAAGAACGAGGAAGAGATGAGCTGATTTTTTTTCGCGCACAGACTCGGACGAATAAATGAAGAATCGGCGCGGGAGCTAAAATTACCATCAAGGTGTTTTGAGCTTGCGAAAAAGCAACAAGATAAGGCAGGCAAGGGGCGAGGAAGGGGCGAGGGGGGGGGGGGGGGGGGGGGGGGGGGGGGGGGGGGGGGGCAACTCGTGCGTCAAATGGCGGATCTGAGCCAAAATTCTTTGCCTGGGAAATCCGCCCACGGAATCGTAAAACTTATGTAAGAACTTTTTCTGTTGTGCGGTGAATCGGGGTCTTTTCTAGAACGAGTTCGACAGCGGAGGAAAATAGAAACAGCTAATTTTCATGTCCTCCATGACTTTGAAGAGGGAATTTATGAGATCTCCGTTGGGATTTTTTGAATAATCTTCATACATAATCTATTCAAGTAGGTACCGAGAAGAAGGTTTGGAAACGAGACACTCAGCATCCGGCATTCAAGATGGTCAACAGTATCGAAAAATCGAGGATACTATAGTAGAAATTTGAGGAAAAACGTCAGTAGCAAGAAATTGAGGTTTGGAGAAGTTGACATTTGTGCATGCGCAGAGACAAAATCAACAATCAATTCAATTGTTTCGAGAACATTGAAATTCATATGAGATCATCTATGGCCTAACCCGCACAATCACTGAAAATGTCATCAAAGTGATGACCAGAAAGTGATGACAATATTGTGGAAGTTATGCTTGTTGGCAAGGGACCCATAATTGTTCAGGAAAGTCTAAAACGTAAAATGAGAGAGGACATTATTATTTTAAAGGAAGAAAAGTTTACCCTCTAAAAAGCTTGGGCTTCCTTGGTGGACACGGCATCGAAACTAACCTGTTGGAAGACATAGGAGATAGAAGCTGTTCTACAATGATATCACGGTCGTTCCACTTATTCGACTATGGTGCTTTTGTGCCGATCGAGATATTTAGGTATTGCATCGTAATGGTCCGTAGTTCTTGTAGGACTTTTGTTAAACTATCTTGGATAGATCGATTGTCACCGAGTTCCCGCATTTTATGTTTCCCTGTCATTATTTTAGTTAGTAGTTCATTTCCTATGAATTTCAATCCTATGAAATTCATACATATTTCACATTGATAGTTTAAACTCTTCGTTCCGAACTCCTCCTGAAGAATAGGGTTGCTCTATACTATCAACTAGGTACAATGTTTATTATACCTATGTCAAACTAAAGGGCGAAATAATTTCCACCAGGATATGGACAAAAGGGTTCCACTCGAAAATCATTAACCTTTGTGTACTAGTTTTAATTATTTTCTTTTTATAGGGATAATGCGTAGTCTGCGACATTGTTATCAGTTTGGACGACTCTTGAAAGTTCAAGGTCATTTTTGACGAGAAGAGATACGAGGGGCGTTGTAGTGGGACGGTAGGCGGGAATTCAGCTAACGGTCCAGACCCTGATAAAGGACAACGTACCTGAAACGTCGGGTAGCTTCTTGATAAAGTAAGACGTGAAAGAGGCATCACGAGCGATAGCGCGAATGACAGCTCGTTATCTAGATTGGAGGAAAAGGTGGCGCCGAACTTTTGAACAAAAGGCGCCGATATTAGAGGAAACTACTAACTCCCGAGGAAGGCGGGAACAACAAACCCAGTGAACTGATTCTGATTGTCAAATTCTGATAGTGAAGAAGGAGGTACGACGGAGGCGATGGGCTGATACTGCTTAGGTCTTTTGATGATAACAGTAGATGAGCCAATGATGATAATCCCAATGAATGAACTCAGAATTCATTACACAGGTATAATAATATGAATATTGACCCAGATGGTCAACGATGTCTAAAATGATCGGGAATCCAACGACAGAAACATCACCTTTTCCGACGAGCTTTCGTGAAATTTGTGCACAGCATATGGGCTCAACCTAACCAATTATCAATCTTTCAATAGTTCGGTTTACTCCACTAGTCACCGGGTTCTTCATGTTAGTGACTAGTTTGCCTTCGAGCCCTGATGATGGGAATAAATTTCGAGAAAGCTCGGCAAAGAGTTGATGTTTCTGTGGACCCCATTCCCGATCATATTTGACAGGTATAACATGGATAGAACATCAATGGTTCAGTCGATGTCGTTTTGAAGTGAAAACTAACCTGCTTCATTCCACGTTGAAGCAGGTCCCCCTTTTACCCCCTTTTACCTGTGAAGAAATGGCCACTCATTCGTGAAGAGACAAGAGTAATTCATGAAGTCAGTAATTTGTCTCGGTGAGCGAACTGACTAATGTGGGAACCTGATGGACGACATACTCATCATCATCGAAGAACACAGACGGCACAACCAGAACGCCGTTTTCTCAGTAGCCTCTCATAAATCACCCAATGTTTACCAAAGGGTGAAACGAAAGAAAAAAATCATTTGCATGATTAATGTGATAAATTCCAATCGGAAGGTTTCTACAATTAGGGGGAGAAGATAAACTTGTAATCTATCGGCCGGATTGATGAACGAGCATAAAGAAAAATGCAGACTCTATTGGAGGGGACACAAGAAAGATGGGGTAAGTTGCCAAAAAAGCTTGTTGAGCCCACCTCTGGCCGTCTTAATGGGGAACATAATTTTTTTCTAAATAGGTTTGTTTTCGGATCAACGAACTTGAAGTGGGGATTTTTCTAACGTTGCCATTTGTTGAAATGGCAAATGGGCTAGAGAGAATGTCCATCTATTTTATTTTTAGTGAGGGTTTTCGGAGAAAAATAAGGCAAATACTCCTATCATGGGCCAACAATGTTAGAGGGCCAACTTAGGTTTCTGTGTATGGAACTTTTTTTGGACAACCTATCATGAATAGAATAATTATGAAAATTTGACAGTGAATGTATTTTAAATATGAAAAAATGTAGCTTTGATTAGATTAGATTTATTATTAACGATATTGAAGAAACGATTAGATTATGGCACCGACGGGGATTACAGGGAAGTTCGGTTGTTTAGGGAGGTCGTTTGGAGGACCTTTTAAACCAAATAACATCATAGTTGTGGTCAGCACCGGTATCATATTCCTTCTTCTTCTTTCAGTTATTATTGAAAATGCAATTTTGTGTATATGAACCTAATATATGCATATTTCAGACCTTTTACTAACACTAAAAAGTCTACCAAGATTATGGGTAGTAAAGCTACTTAAAGAGTTATTTTGTAGCTTGTAGAGTTATTTTTATCAGTTCTAATAATTCCATTTTTTTTTAACAATAAAAACAAGTTTGGCGGCTTGTCAGACATACCTATTGACATCTACATTTATGCGCTTGCAAAGAGTCTACTGTTGATCATATCGTGATACTAATAATAATAGAATTTATTTATAGCACCTCCGAAACAATATGAAAACTTGAGCGTAATCGATCCCGAGTTCGGAAGACAGCGCCATATTCTTTGGCCAGGTTCTTCTGGTGACCTTTACAGAGTACTATTTTCTAATAACTGGACATCAAGGAGTGTTTCTAAAAAACAGATTGAATCTAATAGTTTGGCAGTGAAACAGAAACGTTCATGAAGGCTGCTCTCATGGGGACGAATTCTCAAACGTCTCGAAGCGCGTAGGAAACCCTGAGTGTTGGTGATTTATTAGAAATGTACAATTTTGGTTATCACCCAGATTGACCGCAAAGTGCTGAACATCAAACGCACCAAGAATAGTTGTTTCCGACGCACACGCCCGATTTCAGCAAAGTTAACTACCGTTTATTAGACTTTGAAAATGCCTCGAGCGGCATGGCATTGTAGGAAGCGTTGTAATTGGATAGTTCGGACTTGTCAACATCCCTTCGACTTTATATCGAGTTTCTTTGATCGCCCGCCAAATGCAGCTTCGCTCAACCGATAGGTACCTTCAACATTCAATAATTGGTAACTAGCGCTAGCATCCATTCAATTTCAACATTAATCAAATTAATGTTATTAATTAACGTGATCAAATAGGTACCTATAATAATAAGAGAACGCGAGATGTTTCGCTATCAAGAGTCGGTCGAAAGGAACAGTGCAACTCGGCAAATAATACCCTTTTGGGAATTTCGCCAGGAGTCATAAAGTTGAAGTTTACAAGACTAAAATTAGAGGTCTCCGGGCCAACTCTACGAGAAATTTCGTTACGACCAACACGAAAGTAATTTGAGATTGGGTGATGCAGCACTGGGTACAAAATTGTCTTTTTGTATTTTATTGAAGTAAATATAGACCTCAATGAAATTATAGGGGAAGGGAAATAGGGACACGTGCAATTTTTCGATCTCTTACAGACATGCATACAATTAAAGATCAAAGTATACATTCCCTCTGCCTAATCCATGAACACCAGGGAAGGTGTTAGGAGAGAAATAACGCGGGGCATTTTTCAAATTCAACCCTTATTTACAATGACTCAGGAGCATAACGAGGTTTTACTAGGGAAGTCAAATGGGAGAGTCATTATTATTATGAATAGTGTTAATTAATCTGGTTATAAATAGTGTTGATTAATCTGGATTGTGTTTCCAATCCCATTATTGCAAAATAAATTTGTTTGAATGCATCATTCAACGAGTTTGTCAGACTTGCTACATTCGCTTTGTGGAAGTTTTATTCATCACAACAGAACTGAAGCTAGTCAATTTTTATGATATAATTTTTGACCGAGAAGAAATACATTTTCCATTTTCATTTGGAAACTCAATTGTTTTATTACGGAACAGAGAGTAATAAAATTTTATTCTCCACAATATACAAAACGGAACCCTCACCGTTATTTAGTTTCCCAGTTTATCTCCCTGTTATATAGCTTTACGGACTGAAGCGTATTTTTAATTTCTCCACACACTAATTGATTTGCACTTTCAGGTCCTAAAACTCGCAACGCGACCCAACTTTTTCAATGGGTTTTTATCAATCTCAGCATGTTTTTAAAAAGATTATTCTTGAAATGGAGGTATTCGCCCATTGTATTTTACGCTTGCGAGCTGCTGGCATGACGTACACAGTGTAGGCACGTAATCGTTTTCTGTAGTTCTGAAATTTTGATTTGTACTTCTGTTCGGTAGTTATTTTATTCATACATTCATTCATGTCCACACATATGTGTGCATACGACCATCTGTTTGCTCACTAATTAACGGGAGGTCTTCATTAATCGAAGCTCCCTGAAATAGACCCGGTTTCTGTTTGTTGAACAGAATTGAGTGGGACGAAATGCTGGAAACGTATACCTAACGCACGTGGCAAAAGTCAGTTCGTTTCAAGAATGAGGTTTTTTTTTTTTTTTTACAAAGGTAGCAAGGGTTTCCAAAGAGTGCAATGAAGCATATTATTATTATTATTAAGCATTATCTAATATTATCACCAACCTGAGACAATAATTATCTAAGAACAATAAACTATTAATCATTTTAAACTTATCACTCAATATTTTGCTTCCTACCTGCCGTTCGTGCAGGCATTCGAAAAAGTGTTTTCCTCCAAATTTAAATGTTTACACGATACAATTGGGTCAAAAGCGATGAAATTCATAGAGGTCCACCACTAAATCATGAAAATTTCAGCAAGTTCAGGAGTTAGTTAGTTTAGTTTAGGAGTTTAAAATGTCACCTAGCTCCTTGTCCGTCCGTTTGCCTGTGGTCAATTCCTTGTGTCAGGCAAATCTTCGAACCTTTCGGTCTGATTTCGATTAAATTGACAGGGATTGTGAGGTTTGGGACCTAGATAGTCCATTATCAATAGCTGCCTCTGCGCTTGCGCTAACATGAATTTCCTGGAACATTTACGCCAACAAGACTGGACGTTAAGTACCTAGGTAACATCCGGTCGTGAAGAGTCGGACAATTTTTAATCTTGGTCAGAGCACTTTCAAATCACGAACAAATCTAATCGAGAATAGAGTTGATAGATCAGCTGTGATGAAAATTGGGCTCCCAGTTGAACTGAAGTGAACATTGATCCCCCAGAACAGCTCAGTCAAAAATTGGGTTTTTAAGATCAGCTGAGTCGAAAATTGAGTTTTTCGATCAGCTGAGTTAAACATTGAGCTCCCAGATCAACTATGAATCGAAAATTGGGCTCCCAGACCGGCTGTAGAAGATTATCCAGTTTTAGCGCTTTCGATATTCACAGGTTTGAAAATAAGTTTCAAGAGATTATTTTTCTTCTCCGGCTATTCAATTATATAGGTACCTACGTTTATAAGTGGGGAAACTATACTGCCCACTCAACTAAGCAGACGTTTCTGTTATAATACATATTTCAATATTAGGTTTTTAATAACTATTGTTTTTAAAACTACCTAGGTATTAATTTTCAAAAAAACAATAATGACAACCTAAACCTACAAGAAAGATGCAAGAGGAACACTTTTTTGGGTGCAACAAGCAAGTACCGTAGCAATTTCCAGTAACAAAGTCCCTTCACCTCTTATTGTAATACCAGTTATCAAAGGTAAGTCACGAGAAAGGTCTCAGGTAGGCAGGCAAATCAAAGCTAGCAGTGGTACGATCCATAGGGATTCTTGGAATGAATGACATGTTATAAAATTGATGATTATTATTCTGATTGTCTTCCTGGCTAACTCTCAATCAAAGTACCTATCTTAAGTTGAACTTGAAACTGAAGCCATTTATTTGAGTTTCTTTGCAATGATGAAGTTTTTAAAAATTGGCGTGGATTGTTGACATTCTTGAGAAAATTCACAAGAAACTATATTTCTGAAGAATTCAGGGGGAAACGCTAATATTATGACTAATTTTCGGGAAATACACTGTTTTTGATGTCTTCTTCAAAACTTAATGAATATTTATGTTGGAGCGATGATTGATCAATGGAATTTCGTACATTTAACAATTACAGCCCTAGGGAGCTGTCGCGGATCTAAGTGTTTGCTATCCAAGGAACCCACGGTTGTTATTGAATTTGACATTGGTACATAACCCAACGCGTTGACCCTTCAGGGAATAATGTTATTGTTAATTATTCTAGTGTAGGATTAGCCAGAATATCAGCCGGCGTTTGACGCGCTGTCATGAGACGCAAAGCGAACGGCGAATTCCCATTAAGTCCCCGATTAGTAACAATTAATTGCATCTGACACGGGTGACTTATTGACCAAAGGTTTGTGATGTGGCAGCACAAATAAACAAAGGCTGTTAGGAGGGCGATGGGACCGGGGCTCTTCCTCAAAGTCAAAGCTAATCGTTGCCTCGGGGGCCGACGCTTTGGGAGGCGCCCAGCACTTCAGGGCAAACTCTGGAGGGCGACGCGGTTATATCAGAAGTGGCGAAGCGAAAGCCGTATCAACAAAGCTATGTTGAATCAGCCAGAAACTGGAAACCGAACGCGAGGGGCTGGTAAACAGATTAGGGGTCAGTCCTGAAGGGCCATACAAGGGTCAAGCTCTGTCCTCGTCACCTGAGAGAGCAAACTGAAAAGCTAAGACCCAATTGGTTATTCAATAACGATAGCCATCTCTCCAAAAAACGTTCAATATTTTTACTTTTGGAGTTTATCCTTACTTTTGCTTCTTCACTACCGAGTAGGTAGGAAGCTATGTATTCGTACAAGAAAAAAATTTGGTGTCCTCCGAAATCAAAATTTCCACTTGCTTTTTACGTTTCAGAGCTTTCTGAACAATCTTGGTTCCGTGTCTGTCGGTCTATCGTCGATTCCTTGTCCCAGGCAAAACTATATGAAGTTATAGTCCGAATTTGGTGAACATTGTCAGGGATTGTGCGGGTTAGGCCCGAGACGGTCCCTATGAATTTCATCTCCATCGGTCTATTAGTGAATTTCGTGAAACCCCAGTATCTTAGTTCTTATTTGACCAATTTAGCTCAAATTTGGAGGGTAGTGAAACGGCGGGGCTAACTCAAAGACAATCACCTATGAATTTCGTCAGGATTGGATAAGTAATAGGTAGCTACTGCGCAAGCGTATACTTGAAATTTGTTGTCATAGGCGTAGCTCCGGAACTTTTCGACTAATTTTGGGAAAATTTGCAGGGGTTACGATGGTTGAGAAACTAGAGACATCGCCTTCGGACCACTAGTAGCGTTTGCGCATGCGCTAACGTGAACTTCCTGGAATCCCGGTATCTTAATAGTTCCTAATTGACCAATTTCGCTCAAATTTGGAGGGTAGTTGAGGGCTGACAATTAGCTTCTAATTTCGACCCGATTGTATCAGTAATACCTACTGCGCATGCGCAATTTTTAATGTGTTCCATGGCCATAACTAAAAAAATACTTGACTTATTTCGGTGAAATTTTCAGAGATTGTACTAGGTCACCCCTAGACAGTCCTCTATTAATTTCATAGCCATCGGACCACTAGTAGAGTGTGCGCATGCGCAAACGTGCATTTCCTCAAACCCCGGTATTTCAGTTCCTAATGGACCGATTGCGCTCAAACTCGGAGGGTAGCTGGGGGCTGACTCGAAACCTATGAATTTCATCACAGTTGGACCAGTAATATCTACTGCGTGAGAGAAAACTTTAAATTTGTTGTCAAACGGATAACTCCAAAACTATTCTTTCATTTCGCTGGAATGTTCACTAACTGATTCTATACGTCCATTTTACAAAAGTGAGGAAGCTATACTGCCCACCTGACTTGGTAGACATTTTTTTAGGGCAGGGCACTTGAAGGAGAAGAAGAAGATAAAATATCAGCTAAAATATCAGGTGTTTGACATGAGGAGCTGTAAAACGGCAAACTGAAGATGCAAGCCAGATGTGATTATTCGATTATAGTCAGGATTACTCCGAAATCACATACAGAGAGTCTTCCAATGTTGGTGAAATAGTACGCACCGTCTTACTTTCCACTGCCTTTGAAGGATTCATGCCCTGAAGATGGAGAAATAAATTCTCCGAAACGTTGGCACCCACTTCTTTCATTGATCGACCCTCAACAATTCCATCACTACATATCAATTTGGGTTTATATAATTTCACCGATACATTCCTCATCAGATAAATGGCAAAGTGCGCCAGTCAATTTAGTAGTCCGAAACAGGAAAAGGCCTTGGGATGCGAGTGACAAAATATGTTATGGAAGCCATGAATTATTCAAACCACCAGGAGAGTTCGGGTGAGGACAGCTTTGCGACCTTCGAGCTGCGCCCAAACGTTGAAAACACTACGTTCTGTTGATGTAAGAGTCTAATGATCATGAACGCCATCCGGATCCGTTAGCATTTCAGCAATCTCTAGAATAGAGGCAGAATAAGTAAAATAATATTATCCTAACAGGGTAGTTAGTTATAGGTAACCACTTCTCAGCTTATTTTATACTTTGACCTCGCAGATTATCATACCGAGCAGGTTCCATAGTTAGATATTCTCCAACAATCCCGTTCTTCGGTATTTTTGAGAGCTCTAAATCGTATCTTATTCATTTGAACATCAAAATCAAGTAACTTCTACCCATCAGGATCCCGAATTGCTGTTCGCTTGCAAATTCGAAACATCGAGTTCAATCTTTTTCAGCTGAGGATTATTTTCTACAGTGAAGTGTTCCGGATGTCCCGAATACCGTATCGTCGCAAAATGGGCTTTTTATCGATCACACACCTAATGGTTTTCGAAGAACCCTTGATTTCTGAATTGCCATAACATGTGATACAGATCTCACATTAGGTAGGGATTGTAAGTTCGGAACAACGATCCTTGAATGACCCAATCCTGGATTCCTTGATTTGGTTCCAGGTCGTTGATTCTAACGAACAATCGCATAACTAAAATGTTGAGGCCATCGCAATGTCTGAATTTTCTTCGAAAATTCTTAAAAACTTACTCTTTTAAAAGCATTTAACTTGATGCCACGAAGTAGACCAAAACAGATTAGTAGATTGATCAAAACAGTACTGAAGATAAAAACGTTGATTTCGAGCAGATAAATCAAATGAGCAAAATATGAACAAAATGACATGAAATGAGCAAGATACAGGCATCGTAATCATCATGGTTTCGGCCCAAATCAAATTAAACTGAAGCCGTGAAATAGGCCCCAATATATTGAACAATGCAAGTTGAAAATATCAAGACTATAACAATATAAGTATAACATACGTAAGAAAATAGTGGACTTAACGATTGTACAATCGATATTCCCGTTTAATGAAGGCGGAAACCAGTAGTGAGTATAATGAGTACCGACGTCACAAAGACAATCCTCTATTGTACGAAACTTTTAATTAACCTCTAATTTGACCATGTAGTTGGTAGTTTTTATCTTCAATTGATAAGTAATATTATTCCAACTGTCTTGATATTCTGTAAGATAAAAAAACGTTATAAAAACAAGTCCACGGTTACAAACCCGATACTTCACACGTGACGTACCTAGAATACAATAATCATGATATTTCATTTTTAAACAATGTATACCAAGGGGGGGGGGGGGGGGGGGGGGGG
>JAEMON010000004.1:25117596-25133772 GCA_030264115.1 Lygus lineolaris
ACATAAAACGTCAAAAAAAAAAATCGACAGCACAACGTAGGTTGGTGAGATAAAATGGGGTTCGAGAGCCATTATCCCACTTGGGAATCCTGTCCACGCTTTTTGTTTTTTTTCCCCATTATTCAGAACGGCTGTTTTGTTAGGGAAAATAATGCTTATTCCAAACCACAGGAATGAACACCAGAAGTCTGAATCAAAAGTGTGAGAATCACTCATCTCCAACCAAGCTCACATCATTTGAAGAAGGTGTTTCTTAGAATGGTGGTGCCATTATATATAACGTGATAGTCTAAAAACTCAAAAAAAAAAAAAAAACAACCATGGCGCGACAGTCCGCTGGGGCCCAGGCCCGGTCAACCGCTAAAAATTCTCAGCATTCCTAAATCCATGATCTACGATGAAGTAATTCCGTGAATCACCACTTTATGATGCCCAGTGGAACCAAGAAATATTGTTGAGGGTCAAAGAATTTCAAGGTCATCAAACTGCACTCAAGGTTGGTACAGGAATATAGGTTGTACTCGTGGATAGGTCCTTTATGAAATAATACTCCAAAGAAAATCCTTCCACAAGTTTTTGGATGATTACCTACCTGTGGCTATGAAAAAGGAACACAGAGGAAATAGACGGAGAGACAGACAGAGAAGACTATGGTATACTCTCTATCAAATAGCGTGGAACGGAAGAGAAACGAAAATGTTCATGATTCTGATTATTGAAAGATATATTGAACCTGATTTGATATGACCAATATTAAACATTAGGTACTTATACATAAATGGGGTTGAGGAACACGAAATGTTGGCACTTGTCGGGTTTTGCACATAAACCATTGGTCCTGCAGGGGTCGTCATTTTCAAAACTAAATAGAGTTTCTACAACTTTACTCCTAATGATTTTCCTCGTAGGATCAGTACCTACCCTATCAGTACCCAATACCCATTTGGCACAAAATTGGCCCGAAAGTTACAATGTAATTTTTTTTCAAGTCTCGGGGACTATTTGACCTGCAGAGCAGCGGTTGTGCTCAAATCGTGACAAGTTTAGTCTACTTCAAAAAATGTACCTACAGTGAAACTTCCTGCAGAAAAAACTTCCGTTTGTGGTTCCAAGGCCAAAACCCAGACATAGACCTAATATTTCACTGATTTTTTTTTTTTTTTTTTTTTGCAAATGACTCAAAACACAGTTATTGTTAGGTAACTCCAGATTTGGATTAACCACCCCAAAAATATCAAAAACTATGATAAAACGGACTACTAGATTCTTTGCAAGATAGAACTACCAATTGACTATTGGGAGAAAAATGACCACTTTGTTCAATTTTTTAAACTGTTCCGTCTTTTTCAATGAAACATTTTCCGATCGCTTAATAATCACCCTCTAGTCATAATTACCAATTTATGAAAATACAGGTAATCAAATTAAGAAACTGAATTTAGATGTACTACGTTTAGTGAGTGTTATCATTATTATTGAGCTGATGAACCAAAGAAGGATTATTCCGGAGATTTCAGGTATGTCGATTGCAAGAATGAATTGAATGAGTTCGTGGAGTGGTGAGACACCCGAACAAGTACCCGAATTTTGTCAGACGGAATATCATCATTGATGGGGCACGACATGTGGGACACGGAGGGTTGCGAATGTGGGCAGATGATGTCAGTAGAAGACTCGGGACCCCGCGCGACCCAAATTCGCCGACAATCGATAATGTGATGATTGTCGTAGTTGCGAACTCCCCTCTTGAAGGACGATCTGACGATACGATAGTTTTCAAAGGTTTTACCTACACAAAGCACCGTCAACGCAACGCAGATATTGTGTATACGCGGCTGTTTATTACAAAATTGATACCGTCGTGATATCAGAACATTAGTTGGCTGTTACACATTGGAAACTTGTTCCAACATTCAACCAACTTCACTTACTATTTGAATCCTAATACCAATTTAACTAGTATTTATCTACTTATTTAGGTTAACTATTAGCAAGATAAACCCCAGGACATCAAACTTGAATTCATGTGAAACTTTGGAGACATTGGAACACTATTTCTACTCATGCAATAGATTAGCTAATCAAGTTTTGGTGAAGGTTTAGGTTATTATTACCGCTATAAATGTTGGTAGGGATAGGTACTATTTCATCAACATTAAATATACAATTAACAGGAAAATTCGAAAAATCGTCGATTAGGAACAAATTACATTCGGGGTATATTAAAAAATCAGTCACAAGACCAGATTTATTAATTATTCTCAAATTCAGAGGGTAGATTTTATCAAATTCGAGCTTGCAACTTGATCTGCGTAAACGTGGAATTCTGTAAACGTTCATTTCTAATGACTGAGTGGTGCCATAAATGTCTACTCTTTAGATTATGGAACCTTGTAAAACCATTGTTCATTTCTAATGACTGAGTGGTGCCATAAATGTCTACTCTTTAGATGATGGAACCTTGTAAAACCATTGTCGAGGCAGTTGTAGTTCAAACCTTGCCAAAACAAGATCGAGCCTGCAGTGCGAAATCAAGGTCAAGAATGAATTTAGATCCTTGTCGAACCAAGGTTCAAATAATATTGGTATTTCATACATGGGTTATAACAAACCTCGATCGTCGTTATTGACTATGCACTGGATTATAACGAACCTTGGTTTCAACGAACTTCGGTTATAACGAACTTAAGAACACTTGTCTGTATTTAGAACTTTTTCAAACCAACATACAATACACAAAAAATGGCATGAGAACAGAAGATTTTGGTGTGACGTATTTTGACGCGGAACCCAGCCTAAAGACATGCAACAAATATGCATGAATACGTAGAAAAATTCGCCAACCTCCATAATGGCCCATTTGTTGTATGTGGTACTCTTAGTTGTGGTATCAATGGTGTCGTTTACGTGATCCAGCCAGCTTAAGTCTCAAATCTCACGAGTTAAGGAATGCATCCCATTGTAAAGGCAAACGAGAATCGCAGAAACGGAGATTGGAGCAAAGTGATCCAGAAAGAAAAATAGCCAGAAGTGCGGATGTTCTCGAAACTACCGAAAAACCCGAAGTGATATCCAAATAAGAGGTTGCCCCCGATTTTTTCGTGGGGTGTATTCTTTTCTAGGTGGGACGTCCGCCAGAATCTCCACGAGTCCCTCGCTGCGCTAGCTTCATCAATTAGTTAGGGAAGACGAATCTATCGCGTTTGCATTTTCGCAACTTTTAAATTTCAAACGTCTTTTTCTCTTGGAATGAGACATTGCAGTCGTCTACGGATGTCCTTGATCATCGGATACCCCTCATTGTGCCACCTTTTTCGAAAACTCCAACCGAAAGCTTCCTGTATACATGTTCCATACAAAAAATTGTATCCACTCAAAAATAGATAGTGAAAAGAGATAGTACCTATTGTCCTGTGCTCGAAAAACGCGTTAAGAACCTAGTTATACCTACTCAAAATAGAAAGATTTGAATGGAATCACTACAATAAATACGAATCACTCTTATAGTTCAGGGCATCAGTAAGTAGGTAGTTAGCCTACGTTGAAAACAACTTGAGACAAAATGAACCTGACATAATAAACCTCGATTACGAAGCTCGACATCAATGCTATGCGGTTATAAAACCACATAATAATATAGGGTAGGAAGTACGTAACAAATAAGAGGTGAGATTCAATTTGAAGGTTAAAGTGAGGAATAAGGCACTTAATTTCATAAATTACGTAAATTAGGTATTTACAAAAAAGTTTCAATTATTTTGATAATGAGTGCATTAACCATGTTGCATCTCATCATTGTACTCAAGTTTACTGTTAATAACAGTTCGATTGATAATCTTCAATGGAGTAACTACCATTCATAGTGTTTCTAAAGTGTTCTAAGGAATACCACTAAATCCAGGACCCATAAAATTAATAAATTATAGGTTAGAGATGTATACTCACAAGTTCATAAATTAAAGTAAAAAAAACGAACAACTTTGGAAAATCACCAAAATCAAGGCTACTGTGGTGGTGTTAGCTGGCGTTGGTCTCATTCAACGCAAAATTCTCGGGTCTTCAACTGATATACGTTGATGCCCACAGTGTTGAACACTGTTCAACAATATGATTCTATATGCGTGAAAAAATACTGATTCTCATGGATTTTTTCCCCCCCTCAAAGATTCGACAGATAATGGTCCAACTTACCCTAAAATTTCACATTTTCGGGTCAGGCAACAAAAAGATCCTACCACACTCTTTTAAATTCGGAAAATTCGGAAAATGGCCTCAAGACATTCTGCCTGTCAGGGGAACATATGAGCTATATTTTAGAAAGGCCATATTTACAATAAAGGATTAAAGAACAAAAAACCAAGCAGACATTGAATCTGGACAGCAGATTCGTTTTCCTGCTTCAATCAACACAGGTGTCGTAATTGAGACGTGGTGATACCTGAGGTCGATAGTTCGTGGTACCTATTGTTCATTGCGATAGGTTGGTATCGAAAATCGATTCGGATTGGTTAAATCAAATATTTTTGTACTTCTCGTACCTACATTGTTATTTCGATTACTTGCGCCAAATTAGAAATCACGATCAAAAGTTGATTGAACTTACACAGTTTTGATTCAATTTTGGTTTATTATTTTCAATAATGAACCTTTGGAATCGAGTACGAATTTTTTTTTTCAACCTCCTTCAAAATGTTATGTTTTACGTTTCAAGGTAATACGTAGGATCCAAAAATCGAATTAAAAAAAAAAAAAAAAATCCGTCCGTCCGCGGCATTTTGCTTAGTTAACTTAGTTATAAATTAATGACATTTTGTATACCGGCTCCATTTGGGGTCTAGTTGTGCCCCGAAGCTTGGGGCTACCGCCAGTCTTCTATAAGCGGTAGCAAATAGGGGAGGCAATTTTTAAAACGCCCCAGCTCGAAAAGTTCTAATAGGAAGGTGCATTTTTCCATCAATTCAGAGAAACACAATTTACAGCATTGAATGAGACCTCGCGGATCATTTTAGGACCAACCGTTCGCTACCTGTAAGGAATTAAGGGTTGAACGGGGAAAAGAGCAGAAACACGAGTATGAATCGCAAATCCTCCGAGTAGGCCAATTTCGCGTTCAAAGAACGGATCAGATAAAACTTTTTTCCGATTTCATTGTTGCTTCTAGTTCATCTTTATAATTTTCTTGTTTATCTTTTATAAGCTTCCTCAGTTCCTCAATAACGTTATAAAAGACCTACTACTACCTACAACTCTCGGATGATAATAATTACAGGTATGTAGTAGGTACCACTCATAGTAACTACTCGTCGAATTGTGAACCGCGCGTTATAATTACGGTAGATTCTTACTACATACAAATAGGATCTTTACAGATGGGTGATCGATCTATATAGGAAATAATAAACCGTTTTGTAGTCATTTGCAGCGTTTTTTATTTCAAATTTCCTTGGACGCGGGGAATTATGTGCCATTTCCACTTTGGAGAGCATTTTTCTTAGTCTGACCAAACGATTCATATCTGGCACTCAAAATGTCTCCCATCGAAATATAAATATGCGCGCTGTTTTGTAGGTCAACGTAAGCCATCTGATAGCATATATTTTGGTAAATACTGAATTCGGTGTGTTGGTATATTACAAAGGGTATGTCCTATGTCATCAAGTTTTACCAAAGCGATCCACAACACTTCAATCAGTTTGTACGGAGCGACAAGGAGTATACGTCGCCGCTGTTTACTGTAGATATGAAAATATCCTGCGACAAGTATATAGATTAGTGGCCATGTGGGTCAGTTATAGTTAGACTCATTAGGCATGCCTCAACTATGTCATTTAAGTGTCAAGTTGGCCAATTCGGTCAATCCCTAAACTTCATTGAAAACTCCTCCTTCTGCTTTTCAGATAATCCCCTTTCAAGTTATTACATCCGTGATAAATAACCCCCATTCGCCAAGACATCCCTCCCTCGTCCTCTCCCACTTGTTTGTCAAAAATTTCTCAAATATTTCCCGAGCGCCACTCGCTGAGTTGAAGGAAATAGACCGCGCCTATTTCAAGATATTTATAATTCGTCTCCTCGAATCTCCGGAATTCCGCGAGTCATTGCCACCATAGGTCATTAGGAGTTAGTAAATAGTTAAGTACCGACAGGTTAAGCCTAAGAGAGATGTTCCAGCGGACCGAAGAAGTAATTATGATAAAACGCAAATAAAACTCGCCATCAGTCCTCAAGTTCCGTTGTTTTGACTGCGAAGGTGTCTCACGCGTTTTCCACCCGTTATTCGGCTTCAAAAAACCCATTAATTTAATCAAGCGGGGTCAAAATTTTACATTATCGAAATTAAGTATGCATTCCAGTAAGTTTTTCCGACTTAAAGTTATGCATTTAAGATACAAGCTCTGTGTATATAATGGGGACCTGAACTGAAGACTTAGGTGTCATACTGGCTTGCTGGTCTATCTCTCCCATGAAAACGGATCAGATGGACCAATTGGCTAAAATTTCATCAATACTGTTGTCAAAAAGAAGCTTAAACAGCTCCAGAAAAAAATTTATGTCAATTACTAAAGTGAACAATTAAAATAACTAAAAAACGTCTGCCAAGTTGAGTGTGGCACATAGCTTCCCCGCATCCATAAGGTAGCGATAAATTGATGTTTCGAGGATTTCACGTATACGCATGAGCAGAGGCTACCGGAGGTCGGCTGGTAATGCATTCCATAGGGGACCATCTAGCGCCTAACCCGTTAATCCCTGAAAATGTCATCAAAATCGGATGGAAATTGTGGAAGTTATGCGTGATGCAAGGATTCCCGGACACAGACAGACAGACCAACAGACAGACACGAAACCAAAATTGTTCAGGAATGTCTAAAACGTAAAAAGCGAGTTGAAATTATGATTTTAGAGGTAAAAAATGTTTCACTTCCCAAAAGTGAAAACAATGCTTCCTCTACCTAGGTAGAATCGGAAGCAATAATTACGAAAAAATACATAATTTCAGGAAGCATGCCCTGTACCATCCAAACCATCTATCGAATTTAATATGAAAGCGACGATGAAAAAACTGGGTCGAAGATGTGAGCGGTTACTGCAAAATGACTGGTCCGTCTCACCTGGGAAATTTGGGTGACCTTTTAATTTCAATTTTTAGAAGTCTTTGCTGTTATTTATTGAAAAGTAAGTGCTAAAAGCAGGTGTTAAGTAGAAGACATTTTTGAATAAAGATGGAAAGGTCGTCTCAGGGTGGGAGGTCTCTTCTGGACTTACCGTATATATCCAACATGCGTACATAAAATAAACGCTCCAAATTATTACACAACGGTTAATAATTTTCTGTATGGATTTGGCCTGCCAGCTCCCTCCAGTCCAAATTGATTTGGGATCGACTTGTTCCCTTCATTTTCTTTGTCGCTATCATGGAAAGATAAAGAACTTATTGTGGGCATCAATGGGCTCCAAATGGGGCCCGTATACCAAATTTCGTTAATTTTGGTCCATAATAGGTACCTAACTAAGCAAAGTGCGGACGAACGGATTATGTTTTCAACTTTTGGATGCTGAGTTCCTTTCCCTTTCTAATGTTTCTCAATTTTATTCAACAGAATGTCAACAAACGTTTCTAAAGGTTAATGGATTATAATAAACCAAAGACGGATATTCTTCATGGGACCAGAATCCAATTATAGGTAACTTCAATTTTGATCTTGACAAATAATGTCAATATAATATTATATTATACTAATTAGTCCAGATCAAAAGTCAAGTTATGATAGGATTCAGGTGATTCGTGTGATAACTGCCGGAATTCCCTCTGTTATTCCACTTGTTAAGTTCAAGGTTTGGTTCTTCAGTTTACCATACTCTTTGCGGGGAAGAAGGGAGCCAATGATCTCTTGCGTATGACATTATTGTCGAAAGACGTCTCTCTCTCGTGACCAAATGACCAGGCTCCGGTTTGAAGGCGATTCCGCACGCCTCCCGCGGTCCGTGCCCAAACTAATCCGTCACGCCTCCATCGCAACTACTCTCCTGATATTAGTCGCTCAGGAAGTCGCAATTTTTCTTTTCCTACCCCCTTCGCAGTTAACTGCTGTGCAACCACTTTCATTGATGAACGACCACAAACAATGAGATTGCCTTACTTCGCGAAAGAAGCAGGCAAAATGGACATCATTTTTTCACCGTAAAAATATCGTGTCAAAATATAGTACTGCGAAGTACCTACTTACTATTCAAATGTGCATTCTCCTGTACTTATAAATAGTCCTCCTCGGTAATAGTAAGCTGGTAAGGTAGGTAGGTATGCACTACCGACTGGTTTGAGTTTCCCAAACTCCATTACCGATGTAAAAAGAAATTCTACCTAAGAAAAATATAATCGCTGAATATTATTATGAAACGGTTTATTATTTGATTGGAGAAGTGGAAAGAATGTGGCCACAACTTCTATTGTTTTTAATAATAGGTATGCTTAAGGAATGTCAATCAATCAATTTTGATAGACGGAAGCAGGAAATAACAAAAGCAACAATTTGTTGTTTTAGGATTACTAGGTACCAAAGTAGAATGTGCCGAACGGTACAAATATGAGAGTTTATTATGTTCCTAACACATTGACAATGTCGTGAACTCCATTGTCTCAGTGCCGGACGTACTATGTAAATCCCATGTCGACTCGATAAGGTTGCCAATCTAGCAGAATTTGGCAATTCCAAGAACAAACACTCAATTCGCGTGATTCATCACTCAGCTGAATGCAATCTTGACAACGTGTTTTTCTACCATTTTTCAAGTATTAAAAAAATATTGAATATTGCCGGAAAGAGCATTTCATTGACGCACGGATGCGTTAAGGATGATCATGTCGACGTCGTTGAAGATGGATGACGTAGGTATCCGCTAACAAATCGATTTCGTAGAACATGAATCTCAATGTGGAGTTCCGAACGGAATTTGAAGTAGCCGTTATATTAAATTATGTTTCATAACTGATATGAACTGAATCATGAAGGCGAACATAGCGCCGCAAGGAAAACCATAGCAAAGCTAGACGATCGTAAGTGGCGGATGAGTATATAGGTAGGCAAAAATTGAGGAAGGACCAGGGGTATTCCTGGAATCCTTATTGATATTCTGAGCAATTTGAAACTTGCATAGCCCCAAAAAATGACTGAGTTATGGCATTTCGAATTTAAATTAGGTAGAAGCCAAAATAAACGGAAATGAAAAATGGCTGAGTTAGGTATGGAATTTCGAATTTTAAATCTGGAAAAAGCGGAAACACAGGAAAACGCCTTCAAACATCGAAAATTATTTTATTAATTATTCGAAAATTATTCTATTTTATATAGGTGGTACCTACCCAGGAAAAATGCAACTTTAAAAAAATTACAAGCATGATATCCAACACCTCTACCTCGGTAAGCGTATTTTAGAGGCTACAAGGTAGGTACTACTACCGATAGAGACAAACGATGTTTTTGACCTCGATCGATCTTTTGGCGAGTTTCTTGAAACTAACTTTGCGAACTAACTAACTACCTTTTCGTTTATTGCCTCTTGTGATACCTATTTATGCTGTTTAACAAATTGGTAGAAAATATCTTTTAGGTTTTACCAACTTTTCATAAAATATGAAATAAATGAATGGGCGGATGTGTCGCCTAAAGATGTCCGGATCTACATTGACAAAGAACCTCATTGTCCAGAAAATAATTGATATAAATTATATTACTAGTTTTATTGACTTTTCATTTAAAGTTAGTTAGTTACCTATGAGAGATTAAAAGAGCAATGATTTATTGACAACATTACTGATATCAGATTCTGGAAGAGCACCAATTATGAACACATCCATATATTATGAGTGTTCGTGGGACTCATGTTTAAGTAACTAGTTCATGCTATTGGTTATACATATAAGGTAGGATGGTACTTACAGTAGGTAACAGTTGAAAGGAACTGTTTAGAAGATACTTGTAACAATCAACATACCTGGAACAATAAATGAATAATTATGTCAGGATATAACAGTAAGTTTTGATGAACATGAAACTATAATAGCGAAAACCGTTTTTATCAAGGATAGACCCTAAAAACATAATTTTAGCTCATTTTTCAATCGGTCAATGGTAAAATGTTACGGTCGATATTCTTTAGAAGGTTGATAACAAAAAACGTATTCAACTTGAACAAGAATTTCACGATCGTGTTGATATTTATGTAAACTGACAGACATCAACACTTGTAATCTGGATAAAAAGTTAGTAGGAAAGATAATTATTTTATATGGGAAAACATTCTTGATTCAGTTGATGTTCGTCAGTTAAGAAAAACATCAACAGGATCGTGAAATTCTTGTTCAAGTTGAATATGAGACCGTCACTTGATTTTATATCGAAAATTGACGGGTTTTCAATGTTTTTACATGCGCTATGGGTTAGTGTGCAGTGAAATTCACAGGGGATTGGGACCGGCCCCCAACTACCCAAAAAATTTAGCTTACAAAATAATGAAAGGAAAACCATGAAGGAATTTCCATGAAGAATCAAGGAAATTTGTTACAAGACTGAGCAAAACATTTAGATTAAACTAAGGAATTAAAGCGAATCACTGAAGAGAAAAAAAGAGTTTGTTGTACAGACAAGTTATAGTATTTGTTTGTCATCTGAAAGGGAGGGAAGGGTCTGAAGGAAAAGGACGTGATATCAAACCTGCCACCGATTGAAATATTTTATTCAATTCAGTTACTGATGAGGTACAATTAGGCCAAATTCATGGTTGTTACTGGATGAAGTCAAGCTACTACTGTATTTTGTAGTATGCCAAAACAACTGAAATGTGAAAAACGAGGCTCTGTTTGGATTCAAACCCAAATTACTTGGATAGTTAGTCAAACCCAAAATTCTTTGAATAGTTAGTAGGTATCCTACCATCGCTCAGATTGGAAACTAAGAGTATGTTTAAATTGTCAGTATTAGATTTAAATTAAATTTTCAAAGTACAAAAACACATTTCAGTACATTTTCTAAGTACAAAAATGTTCCTTTCATGCAATTTTCACTGAAAAAAACCACATCCATTGAAAATTTAGAGTAGCACAAGAACATTCTCGGAAATCGTCCACTTGAGACACAATTGGTTACGTGAAGGGACGCACGTCGACCTACACAAAGTCATGCTGTTTAGGAACTATCATAAGAGGTTTTTTTTTTTCGTATAGTCTTATATTTCTTTGTTGTCATTAAAAAAGAGTGGGAAACTGTTGAAAAAATGCTCTTAAGATCGAGAAAATCAAAGAGCAAATAAAGAGTCGAGCAAGGTTGAGAGAATCGAACGTGACCGACGAACCTTGAAGAGTAAATTGGCCGAACGAAAACGGACGTAACTGACCACTGAAGAAAAAAAAAATATATATATATATATAATTCTTTTTTGGAGTACGTACGCTTTGTTTCCAGGTATTTGAACAGCTTGAACAAATTAACTCCTTTTAATGGTCAGGTTACGCTATAAGGTTGAAATCCAATACAGAATACATTGGTTTTATGAATGTTGGAGGAGCTCAGCAGGGTTTTCAAAGACCGGATGGAAGGTGTGAGATACCAAATATTGATTTTCATGTTTTCTACAGCCCTCATCAGTCTTTATACCTAACATAATTCACGGATTAATGAAGGTTGAAGTATGGATTAAGGTAGGATTTGATATTACGACATGATAATTAGGTATGATGTGTCTCGAACTCTAACAAAATGTTTATTATAAACTATAATATTGTATAAAATTATATGATATAATCCTTACATGGGTAATGATTTCTCAACAACAAAAACTTGACAGTAACATAATTTAAACCTAATATATTTTAAAGGATTTTCGGGCATCGAAATTTGGATTATTAGAAGCTCAAAGGTATGCGCTTAGTCCAGTACATATGTATGTGACGTCCGTACGTGACGTCTAGGTTTCGAAAAGGTACATTAGATGTGTCAAAGGTAGGAAGGTATATAATATTGAACAACACAATTATATTTTATGTTACCATGGAGTCGGTCGATAATGGAGCTCTCAGATCAGCTGAGTCGAAAATGGAGCTCCCAGATCAGCTGAGTCGAAAGTTGAAGATTGTGAGGGGTTTGTGTAAAACGCGTGAGCTAAAACACATTCTGTGTTTCAATAATTTCGTCCGAAGTATGTAAATAGAGGTAACCGGGGGTCCAGGGGGCTTGCCCCCTGGCGAGGCGCGGAGCGCCGAGTTTTCTCAGAAATCTTGATGTTAGGATAAACCATAAATCGGTAGTTTTAAATATAGGAAAATATGGTATTTATCTGTAAATGGAAATAGCTCTAAATTTTCAAAAAGAATACCCCATCAAATAATATCCTGGCCAAATTGTATGAATTAAGAAATTGATTTCTAAAAAACGCTTGAAATGTTTATAGGTTATGTATTTGAAATGCTTTGGGTTAGTTACTCACCTAATTTATTGTTTTTCACGAAGATGATGGTCTCCACAATGCCACGATTTCCCTCAATTTATTCTCCCATTCCGGTAACCATCTTTTCACGCGTAATAAACGAGATTTCTTAAATACTTCTATTTGTCTTTTCGCCCTTGTTTGTTTCTATCATACAACCAGTGCCTCGAAAAGTCGGAAAAAAATCTTTCGCAAACGTGCACGTTATTGGACGATAGCCTTTGGCCACCGATTTTCAAGGATAATGTCCCTAACCGAGCGAAATCGCCCACATTCATTATACCTCCAACGAAAATATACAATGTTTTTTTTTCGTTATCTCAAGAGACTATTGAAAAGATTCGTTCTTTTTCTACACCATCAGATCGAGTAATAACAGCTCTGCTTCCGCGGGAGTTAGCGAATGAATGTTTTTTTTTTAATTTTTCGATTGATTTCAAGGCCAAGACATAATTATTACGTATTAGGAAAAAAACAGTAGCTTTTCGATCCTAGAGAAAGGACCACCTCCATAAAAGACACCATAAAACAGTCACTTGTTCGCATCCTACTAAATTTCATCACCTCAACCAAAGTAACTGATTTTGTAGGCTGGTACGAACTCAATAAAAGTAGCAAACAACACTTCCATCATCGGTTCAACCAAAGATTGGGTTTCTTATAAATTTCAAACTCCGATCGTAACCATCAAACGAAGTGCCCGGATATCAACTGGGAAACCAATGTTTTTGTTATGACATTATTACGATATTTTTAACATCGAATTTCAATGATCTCTTCCGATCACTGAACTCTGAGCAGCTCACCTCACAGAAATGGTTCTGGTATCGTTGAATTCGTCACAAAAAGTTCTCTTTAGCGGTTTGCATTTCGTCCCAGTTTGATTTGAAAAGTTGTGAAATTTCATGTGCTATTTACGAACGTGTTTATTCAATCGACCGGGATAAACGTGAAGACGTCCGGAAGACCGATTTCAGGAAGATAACGAGGGCGGTTCTGCTTTTGCAAGTCAACTTAGTGAATCCAACCAACCATAATTTCAGTTTTTATCTGTCAAATAGAGAGTTTGTAGAATTTCTTCTGTTTGGTCCAAAGAGAGGCATAGTGAACGTACGAGAAAAATTTGAAATAATCAATAATGGATGTAGGTAGTGGGACAATACACTCTAGCGACGTAACATTTCTTGTCGTCCATCTCTCAAGTGTTCTCCCCGTAATATTTTTTAATCAAAAGTGATAAGTCTGGTCAATGTCTGAATGAGGTAATCTTAAATCGTATTTCACCGTTGATAGGTTTATTTCTGCAATTAGCTGGTGTTTTCCCCCTTCATGATGTTACCCTCACCACAGTTTGAGCCCCTCTTTCACTATGTCTGCCCTTGAATTGGCATTGGTTATTCTTCCCGGCCCCTTTCACTTCTCTCAGCCAATAGGATTCAAATTATGTTCCAATCCCCATAATTGTGCGACCCTTTCACTTTGTCTGCACTTGATTGAGTTTTGATTTCCTCTCAGCTTGATTCCTCTCAGCCCCTTCACTTTTCTCGACCAACGGGATTAAAGTTCCCTTTCTCCAGTGAACTTTGTAAGTCATTATTTTATTGGAAATAGACAACGCTTTCATTGACAACGCCGGGTACTTTTTTATTGAAGAAGGAGGTTGTTCGACATCTGCTATAATACCCAATGACCTTCCCAGGAACCCACCCATCAACATCGGCGTTGCCGTCGAACAGAGTTAAGTCATAAACATCAACAGACTCGCAATTGACAATCACAATACCTAAGAAAGATACGCAGCCGACTATTTCAACAATAATCAATCGATTCATAACAAATGGAGTTATTAGAACGAGCTCTGACAAGGTTCTAGGAGAATGCATGAAACAGGCAGGGGCGGCTCTGGGGAATCAGATATGGTAGGGCTGAGTTCAGGAACATTGAACAAACATTTAAAACTCTAACTGGAGGGAGTTAGGTAAAAACTAGGTATGTTAGGTAAAATTTAAAAAGTTGTTAGCAAGGTGATGCCAGGAGGTGGCTGCTATCAAATATGGATGGAAAGAGAGGGGAGCTCCCCGTATGTCATAAAAGGAGACGAATAAATTTTTTTTAGTCATTTATTATTGCGATTTATATAATTTATTCCGTGTCATTTATTTCTAGTGGTTTATGCCACTTACCATACCAAAATGGCTATTTTATGTAATTTATAAATAATTTCGTGTAATTTATTTTTCAAGTTTTGGATATCCTACTAAGTTGTAAATCATTGTAAAACCTGGAAAAAAGGGAGGAAAACTTTCAAATTTTCTTCCGATTCATTTCAATAATAATGTTATGAAGAACTTACAAAGAAAATCATTCTACTAAATGCTGGCCAACGAACTCAACCTTTCTCTTGTTATTATTGACATTTTAAATTTTTTTGAATTTTTTTAAGATAGATTCCAGGGTCAGATATTGTCTGTAGTGTGGAAGCAATTTTATTTTGTATTGATAAAAGCCTGAAACAGACTTGTAACCGACAGAAAGGCAGATGATAATTTCTGTAGAGTATACAGAAAGAATGAATAATGTTAAAAATGGGATGTTCATGTTACAGGGACCATCCTGATGTCTTCCATCATACCCTAGTATTCGAACTCGAACAGTTCGTGACGAACTCGAACCGATGAGTCTGAAAGATTCGAACTCGAACCCGAACTTTCCATAGTTCGAGTTCGTGGGTTCGAAATTCGAATGCACCCCTAGGAGTGACAATTTCCTTGTATTCCTGAGAGAGGCAAAGCCTCGGAAAATTCAACCTAAATCTGCCCTTGGAACCCTGTCGGGGTGTGGAAACAGGTAGAATTTCCGAATGCTTCGTTAGAGACAAAGCTCTATTTTGCTTCCGAATCTACCAAGGTAGCGGAAGCATTGTTTTCACTTTTGAAAAGTGAACAATTTTTTGCCTCCAAAATAGAAATTTCAACTCGCTTTTTACGTTTTAGACCTTCCTGAACAATTTTGGTTTCGTGTCTGTCGGTCTGTCCGGGAATCCTTGCAACACTCATAACTTCTACAATTTCCATCCGATTTTGATCCGATTTTTTAGCGTAAACGTGAAATCCTCGAAACATCAATTTCTCGCGATCTAATAGTCCGATTTCGCTCAAACTTGGAGGGTGTTTTGAAGATCAAAGGTTCAATGATACCCTAAGAGTTTCATGAAGATCGGATCAGCGGTATCAACTGCGCATGCGCAAAACTTGAAATCCTTGCAACACGTATAACTTCAACACTTTTCATCCGATTTTGATGAAATTTTCAGGGATTACGGGGATTGGGCCCTAGATGGTCCCCTATGAAATTCATTCACAGCCGCCCAACGGTAGCCTCTGCGCATGCGTAAACAGGAAATACTTGAAACGTCAATTTCTCGCGACCTATTGGTCCGATTTTCCTCAAATTTGGATGAAAGTTGAGGATCGGAGATTCGATAATGCCCTATGAGTTTCATCAAGATCGGATCAGTGGTGCCCACTGCGCATGCGCAAACGTGGAGCTCTCATAACTTCGACAATTTTCATCCTATTTCGATGGAATTTTCAGGGATTGTGCAGGTAGTAATAATCCCTTTGATGATTTTTTCTAATATACATATATGTTACCTATATATATATACCTACAATCATGTTATGGATACGAGGAAGC
>JAEMON010000004.1:25134772-25173219 GCA_030264115.1 Lygus lineolaris
CGCTGTCCCAATAACCAAATGACAAGGCCGTGACCCGATTTCGGTGCAGCGAAGCCCCAGTCCCCCCCCAACCATCCACCATTATCATCGTGTGGCCCTATAAATACGTATTTCTTCATTATGGCACGTGGCCACCCCCTCCCCCCCTCATCGCTCTGATATACATTTCATCAATGAAACTGGCAGATCTCCACAAATCCATTGCAGTATATAAAATCAAACGAACACTTCCCACCTAGAAGGTGACCATGTAAGTAATCAAGCCACGATCTATATAATCAGCTTTAAATTGATCTTTTGTGGTATTGGTCAGCAATATAATCGATCGTTTTGTGGTTGTCAGTCGGCAATCAGCCAATTTCGTACACCACATGATTTTACATTGGTATATTAAATATTCGATTCCCCATTGCTTCAATCTGGTTTGACCTGTACTGTCTTATAATGCCCCTACAGATTAGTCGACTTGAGACGCCTACTTAGATTATAGCTCTTACCGAATTTTCGAAGAAAATGAAGCTATAAGCAATAGCTTCATTATTTAAATAATGCAAATTTTTAAAAATTTTCTTCATGGAAATCCGTTTCAGACCATTCTAAAACGACTCCTGAAATACATATAACACATATTATATTTATGTATAGTGTGTGTGTGTGTGTGTCACTCCAGACGATATCTGGCCGAGGGATCGAGATAAAAAATCAAAAAAAAAATTAAAATGTCAATAATATTAAAAAGAAACGATGAGTTCGTTGGCCAGAATTTTCGGAGTACTCCAAGGGGTCAAATTTTGAAAATGTAGAGTCAAAAATCGCTAAAAACCGTGTTTTTTGAGGTTTTTGGTGTGGATTTCCTATAAGAATCACCCACCAAATCGGTTAAAATCATTTTTTGAAAATTCGATCATCAACTCATGCTGCACGGATGGAACTTTTTTTGAGTTTGTAGGAGTAAATTACCATCCCAAACATAGGAACATGATAGTACTTTCGGAATCAGCGTGAAATAATTTTAGGAGAGTGATATAATTGGTTAATTTTAGTAAATGCGTTTTAACATTTTTCGTTATTTTTATCTTCACTACAGAAATTATCATCTGCATTTCTGTAAGTTACAAGTCTGTTTCAGGCATTTATCAATACAAAATCAAATTGCTTCCTCACTACAGACGATATCTGACCCTGGAATCTATCCAAAAAAAAATACAAAAAAAAATTAAAATTTCTATAATAACAAGAGAAAGGATGCCAGATGCCAGGATGCCGTTAGCCAGAATTTTCGGAGTACTCCAAGGGTCCAAATCAAACGTGTTTTTTGTGGTTTTTGGTGTAAATTACCATCTTAAACGTAGGAATAGTAACATGTGTGCATTCGGAATCAGCGAAATTTCCTAAAGAATCACATACCAAATCCGTTAAAATTATTCTTTGAAAACTCATGCTGCATGAATGGAACTTCACCCAATCAAATTGAATATTTTCTCCTGGATTTCTCCATCGATATTTTCCCAATCAAAGTCCAATAAAAAAAAAAAATCCCCAACATAACCCCGTCCCGCATTCCCTTAACACACCTGAACCCCAGCATTTTCCCTGTGTTTCTCCACACCTTGAAATGAAAAACGTCAAATTAATGATGAGGGAGAAGAGTAATATTATTTTTTTCACGCTCGATTCCAGAGGTTCATTCTTGAAAACAGTAAACCAAAAGTTTGACGGCGGATCCGGAACATGCTATTTTGAGCTCTCCTATAATTTTGTGAAAACTGAGAAAGTCGGTACCAATGCGATGAGATGAAATTCCGACAAGAAAATTCTTTATTCCAAATTAATGTTGAGGATTTCTTGGTGTAGGTACCAAAAAAGACCTTCAGCTTTAGTTCAGTAAATCGCCAAATTCAACCTTATTTTTTCTGTGAGTTCCACTATCCAAAATATGTTTCGGCCTTTATTCACAATGAGCCCGGAAAATGGAGAAGTATGACCTGTTTCATCCGAGGTTAGCGGTTTTTATGACTGTGATGATGTCATCCTTATAGGGAAATATTAGCTGATTCCGAATGTACAACACAGATTCTTGTACTCAGGATAGAGAATTTCACCCAAAACCTTAAAAAATGCATTTTTAGTGATGCATGTTGAATCTGAAATGTAAAAAACGTCAGAGGATTAATTTTAATTTTTCACCATTACATTTTGAAATATTAAAACGGGTGGAAACGGTTGTTTTTTATATTGTTTACCCTTGAATTTCAAAATGTAAAAAACGGCTAAAATTGCCTACTTTTGAGGGCTCAGAAATTAATTTTTTTCCTGTTTTACCTTTTAATGCAGCAAATGGAATTTCGGTTGAAACGAGACTACCATGGGTAACAGGAAATTACACGAAGAACAAGGTCGATTGATGGTCCAATAAAGAATTGTGGGCTATACAAACATTTAAGGAAACCTCCGTGACACAGAATAGAGACCTCCCACTTTTTGAAGTCGGTCAAAATCACTCAAATAAGCGTGTATTGAGTAGTTTGTGTCAAAATTCGTTGAAAGTGATGAAACTTTTTCTCGGTGAAACTTGTGAGATCAAATGGCGCCGATCGTTGGTTTCCAATTGGATTAGGAAGACGCGTGCTGCGTTCACGTTGGAAAACCAGAAGCTTAGTCTCCAGTCCAGGAATTCCAAGCCTGAGTGTGCGAACGGCAGCTAGGAACTCCTACTAGTGCGTGTGTCTCTCTCACACACGAGCATTCGTACATGTACTGAAATAAGATTGTCTGTGTGGGACCGATAACAAGCTTGACACGGTTTTAGAAGCGACTTCCTCGTGAAAACGTACGAGTCGACGGGATTTTCGGCTCTAATGGAGAGGGGAGGAATTTTTCGACTCCGAAAACTAAAAAACGCGAAGAGCATTACCGGAGGAAAATCCGTTTTGAAGGCGAAGTTACGCAAGTGGAAGTAGCCGCACGCACAAGGTGTTAAGTATTAAGGAAAGAGAAAAAAGGAGGTTTCGCCCCCAAATTGAATGAAAATTTTTTTCGTTTCGTGTCGTAAGATTATTATGCGGATTAACGAACCGGTTAGGTCTGGCTTGACGGTTTGGGATATTAATGTTCGTTCAAATACTTGACGAACTGACTCCACGGAGAATTTTCGGAAAAAAAAATGAAAAAATCTGCAAAATTGGGTGGGTAGTATAGCTTCCTTACAAAGCATAACATGGACGTAACAATCACGTTTGCCAATACGCAGTGACTGTGGATCAGAAGGGGATGGAATTCGTAGGAAATCACCCGCTCGATCCCTGAAAATGTCATCAGAATTGGTAGGAAGGTTTCGGAGTTTTGCCTCTGACGACGAATTTCGAGTTCGGTCATGCTCAGTGTGTATCACTGATGCAATCGCCATGAAATTCATAAGTACCTAGTCATCTTGAGGACAGCCCTAAACTATCCTCCAATTCCGAGCGAAATGCAGCCATGAGATCGAGAGATGTTTCAGAAAATTCCAACAGCTTTGAAATTCATATAGAGGACCGTCTAGGGGCTAACCCGCACAATCCTTGAAAATATCACCAAATGTAGGTTAGTAGGTAACTGTAGTTTTGCCCCGGAACAAAGGCCAAAGGAATTGACCACAGACAAACAGACACGGAACCAAAACAGAAAGCTCTGAAACGCAAAATGTTCCATGAGTTAACGAGCGCATTTTCAAAGAATCATTTTAACCGATTTGATAGGTGATTCGTATAGGAAAATTTGCGCTGATTCCGAATATACCATAATTATGTTCTTGTTTTTAGATGATAAATCACAGCAAAAACCTCGAAAAACACGTTTTTGACCGTTATTTTTGAAATTGCGTGACCCCTTGGAGTACTCGAAAAATTCTGACCAACGAACTCAGCCTTTCTTTGGGTAATATTGACATTTTGATTTTTTTTGTAGATTTTTTAGAAAGATTCCAAAGTCATTATCGTCTGGAGTGGCACATACATACATAATATTACATTCGAAAAATGTTAAGTCCAACAATCGTTTTAGAATGGTCTCAAACTGATTTCCATGGAGAGAAAATTTTAAAATTTTGCATTATAAAATTTTTGACGCCATTGCAATAGCTGAATTTTCTCGAAAATTAGCTAAAAGCAGTATTGGAAATTTTGATCTCGGAGGATAACAATACTTAATTTTTCTTCCACGCATACTTCTTGCTAGTTTCAGTAGTGAGTAGGCAAAATTAAACTATATTAATAGGTCAAATAGTTTCAGCAAGTAGGTACCTCCCTACTTATCAAAATAGTTGGCAATTTCAAAATATCCTTTTTGAAGATCCATTTCGCGGACCGAACGTTCAAGTGTAACATTTTCGTTCATAATTTCAATAACGAAATATCAGGGAGGAACATTCCAGGGAGGAAGTTACTGTATATAATTTTGCGGTATCCACTCTTAATCATCTCCAAAGGGCCAAAGAGGTGTTGAGGGTTGGAATTCACAGCCCTGGCTAGAAAATGTTGGATTATTGAAGAGGGTCGTTCTAGTGATATTGAATGAGACCATCCGGAGCACTTGAGATGCCAATCATAGCAATTCATGAGGATTTTATAGGGTTGGCGAGAAAAATACAGCAACATGGTTGTAAATCACGCATACAATTTATTATGAAATTAATTTCCACTCATTGATTGAAAGTAGGAATATTATTCGTCAATTGCACTAAAGGATAGTCGGGGCGGAAATAAAATGCCATGGTTGATATAATCATAAATCATCAGAAATAATGAATCATAAAAAAGGCCAATGCTTTATTACATCTTAGGTTAATAAATTATTATCGAATGAATCTAAACAATGGAAAGTTGATAATGGTGCCAATCGTTATCAAGTAGCACTGACCTCAATCCCTGTTCAAAAACCTTTCTTTTCATAATCCTTTCTGCAGCATTCAATCCAGATTTCTCCTTTATTAAATTCATTCAGGAAAATATTTCAGTTGGGGGTCACACGTAGGTAGAATCCAAATGCACAAACATGTCCGATTAAATATACCTAGATCAATCAAATTTTCAGCACAGTTAGTTCGTGGACGAGGACGCTCCTGAAATTTTAACGAGCCAAAATGCCAATGAGATACAAGCAATTCTTCACTCCTGATACAATTTTTTCCAAACCCAAAAAAAGCCATTTCAGTCTTGTAAGTTTTTGTTGATAGTTGAGGTTGTTGTTAAGGTAATGTTACCTCCTTGAAGAAGCCTCAATTCCAGGAGAAAAACGACAGAGAAAATTTAAAGTCAACGAATATTGTTATGAATGAAATACATTCATTTGTTATGATGGACGAATCGAAATGGGATTTTGTTCTTCATTCAGAGTGGCATTTTACGGAAAATTGATATTTTCAGAGTGGATGGAAGGGAAAAAATTTCAAGAATAGAACAAAAATTACGAATTTGATAGAAGTTCCATCCTCAAATTTCGATCAATTAGTAGGTACACAATTCGAAACCACCCACAATATTATGAAGGCTTTATCGTTCATTCCAGTGCATTCTACTGCTTAGATTCACACATTAATAACGTCCATATAGCATTTTCCAAATAAAATTGGACAATTTCCAAACCGAACTGTTTATTTTCCAAATCCAATTGGAATTTTCCAAATTGGAGATTTTCCAAACCAAATTGGACATTGTCAAATCAAATTCGACATTAAAATTTTTTGTAATTTTTTTTCATCTTAGTTCAGTCTAACACTAACATTAACTATCAAGTTATTTAGTTAACTGCTTTCGAGGAACTTTCGTTCAAGAAGCACAAAAATTGTCCGATTAGTCCAATTCGCAGGTACTTAGTTAAATTCTACTTTTTCGAAATAAGGCGTTTTGCCAATAAGTGCTCTTGGCTGATCTGTTGAAATATCAGTCCTGAATCACATCTGGTCATAATAAAAAGTCCAAAATTGGTCCAATTTTAATGGATGATCAAAGTACAAATTCATTTTTCAGTGTCGAATTTGATTTGGAAATGCTATTGTGTGGCATGAGGTACTGGTTAAATAATCACGTAATCAAAAATTCTGAGTTCTGCTTACGTTCTAGAGCACACGCACGTAGATACGCACATACGTCCACATGTTGGGTCCCACGCGTCTCCAATAAAATGGAACCGTATGTTAAAGATGAAAAGACCGTTGTTAGGTAGGTATGAGGAATATTAAAAAAAAACCTGCAGGATGACAACAAAGAGTTCGATTCCTCCCACAAGTGGCAGCAGGTTAACAGGTGGAAACCAGGTCTGTTACGTGCGGCAGCCGTGAAAAACTCGGAACGGGAGCAGAGCCGAAAGAACTGGGTTATTTCTATAATACGTTCCACTTGTACATAACACGGGATGCGCAGAATTATGTAAAAGAACTCATAACTCATAAAGCGGCTATGGGATCAATGTTACCGGTTCACGGTTACACCGGATCACGTAATGGGGAACTGGATTGTGGAGCGAAGGTGAATTTCATTAATTATGAAGGGACTGAGGCCAAGAGATCGGTGTAGCATGTTTGATAGGTAATAAAGCCCTACCTGTCACGGAAGAAAGGTAATCACCGAGCTTGTTCGGTGCTGATTTTCAATTACCTACGTAGTGAACACGATTTATTTGTACATACATATAAACAATACCGCTTAAAGTAATTAGATACTTAACGTGGATACTTACGTTGAGATCGAACTACAATAGAAAACGGTGGAAATAAACCACATAAATCTCCTATAGTAATTTAGTTCATTATGATCCATATTATACCCAAATAACCAGCAAACCTCCTTACTTACTCCTAATTTTTAATGAATAATTACGAAACAAATGAAATGTTTCACCAGCCTATTTCGGTTGTAGATGCAGAAGGTTAGAGTAGGTGTTTGATACCGACACTAAGTTTCTTGCTCTTTCCAGTGTTCATACAATATGATAAAAATGCACGAAACTGTAGAGAGAAATATATGATAACAAAGCAAGAACAAGGATACAGATGGCTGATACAATTTGATAAAAATGCACGAAACAGTAGAGAGAAATGTATTATTACAAAGCAAGAACAACGATACAGATCGCTGACAATGTCAGCGTCTTCTATTACCACTTTCATGTTACACTCTTCCACGAGGGGTGGGAAATGACCTGGCTGCATAAGCTGGGATTATTCTGGATAACTCAGATAGCTTACAATTCTGCACGGCGAGAGATAGCTCTATCCTTTTGTACAGTCATAATTTCAGAATAAGTCAGTATACCTGCTAATTAACAGCATAACAATAAGTCGGCTAAAGACAAACTGAGCGCATTTGTACGTAAAGGATGGATACACCACGCATTGTAGCCGTCAGAAATCACTGAACACACGCTCGAACAGAACAGTGGAACTCCGTTGGCGCATCTTCCCATGAAAAGTGGATCCCTCCAGTGATTATTATCATCGCTGATTTCCTCTCGTTGTCACAGGCCAAAGCGTTCTGTGGGAACCCTTCGTGCATCTTCAAAGGGAATCGGAAACCTTAGTCCCCCGGAAGCCCGAGGCAAGTCCACCGTAACAAAACACTGGTGGCGCGGCTAATTATCCTCAAAACATCAAGTCACAACCTGTGGAAAGGTCGCGTGGGGTGAGGTTGAAATCTCTTTGACGCATGGTTCACAAATAACAGACACAATGAAGGGATAGCTGAAGCCATGAGTCCCTTTCCTGTCTCATCAGTACATTACTAAACCGCAGAGGGTTGATTTATCATTGTAAAGTAATTATACCACCAGAGTTCCTACTTGGGGGTTGTTGACTGGGGCATAATTTACGTTCTTTTGATAATTCACAATCCAAGATATTCCATGCTCCAACCTGATGGTACCAAGTAACATGATGACTGATGCTGAACCAACGAACCTGGAAAATATTGTGGCGATGAGTGTTGAATAATTATACTCAAACATGCACTCATCCCAATCGAGAGCGATCGAGATGCTGCTCTGAGCTGATGCAGCATCATTACACCTGATGAAACCAGAAGAATACCGGAGACGCCAATGCTGGAGAATTGTCCCTAAAAAGTTTCCACTTGAACATTTTCTGCTGAAACTATCCCTTTTTCAACACATCAAATGTAATAACATTATTAATTAACCCTAAGTGCCATTGGAGGAGCTCATGTTTCTTAAAATATTCACTAGGGAAGTTAAAATGTTTATGTTTAATTTTTATGATGTGGAAATGAATTAGTTTCAGTGTGATGATTTTGAGCTATTAATTAATTATAGAAGATACTTTTATGTACATGTGGTATAATAATATGGAACATGTAGATTATTTAATTTAAAAAAAATACTTTATTGGGCGTGTGGTTGTGAGAATATCACTATTTCACTAGAGTTGCCGAAGAGAGGCACTCTGGGCTCTTATGGTTACTACCTAGGGTGAGTAACATAATGACTGATGCTGAACCAACGAACCTGGGAAATATACTCAACCATGCATTCACCTAATAAGGAGCGAATCAAGGTACAGCAATTGCTGCTTTGAGCTAATGCACATATATACATCCATACACATGCTTAATTGTCTCTAAAAAGTTCCCTCCAGGACATTATTCAGTTGACTTAAGGTTGTATACTCTTTGAACCAAAACTATCTATTTTCAAATATTAACAGTAAATGGAATAACATTATCAGAGATGGAGACATTTATTTGTCCATCAGATGTAATTAGAGAGGTAACAATAATTAGGCTCTTTTGAAACGATTCGGAGCCTGAAAACGTCGCTTCACGGTACACATCGATCCAACCGGATATGATTATCATTTACGGGGGAGTGCATTGATGGTTTAGAATATGTTGCTGATACTGCAACATCTTTACTGTGCAATACATTAAACATGTTCAGCTATGCCAAGGTCGCGATTAAACAAGTTCCAGATCCCATGGTCGATAAAGAAGAAACTGCAGAAGTACTGAGTCGATGCTGCAGCGCGCTGCATCAATATATCAGTGAACAGTACCAAAGTGAACTACGGTAATGTACAACGTTGTTTAGTACCCACGCATACTACAACAATTCACTGATGTATTACAACCAATATTCCAAACACCAAGCGAATGGTCGAATAACTCATTTCAGAATCGTGCAAAAATCAAAATAACCTAGAGAGAACTGCACCAATCCACGAACAGACGTAGGCAACTCTCTGCTTCCTACAGTTTTATCGGTAATATGATCGAAATTTCTGATTCCAAACGATATCACTGAAATATTCATTGGTGCACCGAACACGGTTATTAAACGGTGTTCTTTCAAACTAACATCACATTAATTGCTGGTTTTCGTGTCAGAAGGGAGCAATTTATTGAGAACCACAGGAAACTACGAACAGACAGATGGGCAGGACTAAGCTGGTTCAACCTTCGCACATCGTGGCGCATTCGAATGCAACCGCACGCGACCCGCTCAAGGATTTAAGGTCAAGCCCTCTCTTCATAAAACTGTAATGCAAGTAAGAGCTGACGATTCGATTTCCACGAAAGGCTTTAATATATTTACTACAAACATATTAGGTGGTTAGGAGATATGAATGATGTTTTCGTTAGAGATCGCGATATAGATTTTGGTTTACTCGCTGACTCATAATCACCGCCCTCTGGCGTTGTACACACGAATGCTGTACCAGGCAGGGATCGAGCCTTTTTAGTGAACACACAGAAAAGTTATGTAGCCTCAAGACATTTCGAATAGGAAATGTTGTTTTGATGATCTAAACATTGACCTTGTTCACTAAACGCTCCATTGTCTTGCATGCTGATGAGCAACAACCAGTTGCTCACAAACAGTTTTTAATAAATAACATGTCTAATAGTTTGAGTTTTGATTCACTAGATAGTTTTATCAGGTAGATTATTGTGTAATCGTGCACACTTGATGAGTTACACTCTCATCTTCCCTACTTCTCACCCCGAACAAGTGGTTCTGGGATGAGCCCAAAATAAAGAAGCAGAAGAGGGTTTTAGATGGTATTCCCTGAAAGAAGACTCCAATACTATTGTATAGAACTATCCTCTCTACTTCGCTCATAAAGAGTTTCCCTACTTTAAAAAAAGTTCCATTCATGCAGCATGAGTTGATGAGCGAATTTTCAAGGAATACTTTTAACCGATTTGGTGGGTGATTCTTATAGAAAATTTCACTCTGATTCCGAATATACCATAATGCTCCTATGTTTAAAATGGTGATTCACACCAAAAACCTAAAAAAAACACGTTTTTTAGCTTTTTCTCACTCTAAATTTTCATAATGTGACCCCTTGGAGTACTCCGAAAATTCTGGCCAACGAACCCATCTTTTATTTCGATATTATTGACATTTTACTTTTTTTTGGATTTTTTATCTCGAATAAATGTTCAGAAATTTACATTAATTAATAAAATTTTGAAGCCATTGCAATAGCTTCATTTTCTTCGAAAATTCGCTAACAATCATATTATGACCATCCAGGAAAGATGCAAAATCCTTCCTGCATCGGTGGAGTGTTGAATATCTACTTATTTGATCTTTTGAAAGCAGGAAGTGAATAGATATGCACATGTTTAGGGCATATACCCGAAGGTAAATAATCAGCATCATCAGTAATGGACATCAACATTGTCATACAGGAGGTTCATACCAACCAGAAAGGGGACAACTCAGGTATCACACAATTTGATTCCAAGTTCAAGTACAAGCAGATGATACAGAACTATCGTCATAATTTGTAAATCACATGCACATAGTGGAGGTAGGGGTGAACATTTTACAGAGGGACTGGGGTTTTAAAATTAGTTATCCGAGAACTTTTGCCATAGCCGTATGTAGATGAAACTCATAAGCACCCTCTTTCTCAAGAATCTCAAATCAAATTTGCTACAAATATTTCAGGAAAAATATATTGTCATCTTCTCCTGGTAATAATAATCGTAATTCGTGCTCAGCACCGAGTAACACTAACATGGTAAAACCACATTCTAGACTAGAGCAAATACCGACCTGTCCACGAGGGACCAGAGTTTCTGAGGAAATTATGCTGCAGACTATTGACGAAACCACCCAACCATTTGAGAACTCAAACCACGAAATTGCAATCGTAATACAAGCAGCAGAGTACACGGGCTGGGTCAGCCAGCTACTTCAAAACGACGGGTGTTTACAAGTAATTTGGGTTTCGCTGGAAGTTTTCATTTAATTTCACGGTGCAACAGAAATCCTGCTCGCCCAAGAGAAACGTCAACAGGCGGTAAATTTGCAGGGAGATGTGATGTGGCGGAATTGATGGTGTTATTAACGGTGATGATCTGACAAAAGACCTCAATTACCGGGTTAGAAAGGGGTTGTTCCGAGTGAGTCAATGATGCAGAATGGATTTGAGTATACAGGGCTGATGCGGCAAGGAGAGAAGTAACTACGTACGTCTTAGACAAGCTTCTTTTGTCCATTGGTACGGATAAATCGCTATCACCAAATGGGCCTTACATTGGAATCGGATGTTTCCCTGAAGTGTCCCAAGCAAATTAATAATGAAGCACTTAACTACACCCATAGAAAGACTGGCTGAAGAAGATAGAGAAAACGTCTGCCAACTGCCAAGTAGGGCACCACGATCAATTTTTTCCGACTTGTTTCTGCGACGAACACAAAGGTCTTCAATTAGTGGGAACGCTCAAGTTCCTCGTCCTGATTTTATATTTCACGAGACACTGAAGTATTTTACACATTCTTCCGCCTACAGGCCTTACCTTATTCAATGGAAGGGGCTCCGAACAAGGTAACGTAGCTAACAATATATTGTTTCTAATTCCTAGTATATCTTCGATGTATAGTTGTCGATCTATAGTTGTTGTAGGCAATATATTTCATGATAACACGAATGAAAATATCGATTCCTCACAGTTATAATTGAATCAGTCGTTTGAAAAACTAATCATGTCAAAAATCGATCCCCCCCCCCCCCCCCCCCCCCATTGATTCTGCATCTTCTTTAGGTTACACCAGAATCACAATGAATCAGAGTGCCCTTAAATGTGTCTAATCACGGGTCCAATAATCGGGCTCAGGAGAAATTGAACGAGCCCATAAGTTTCACACCCATTGAATCAAGTATCATCTTAATATGACATGATTCAGTGGGCAAAAACACTGGATCTACTCTCTCCCGAAACTGTCCCTCTGGCTCTATTTTGATAAACTCAAAACTAATTATTGTTTATAATTTGATTAATTTGATTTTGTTATGTTTATCAGATAGGTTCAATTCATTATTACCTAATTTATATTTATTCGTTATTATTCAATTTTATCTCTATAGAAGCTTCGATCTAGTGTATCATTAATAACTCATCAAACTTCAGATAAGTTCAATTGATCTATTTATTAAGTGCTCAAATAATATGAGTTAAGCGTAGGAAAACCATAGAAAGTGGATGAATAACGAAACTACATTTGTGTTATCTGAAAAGTAGGTGGTACTGTTCCTCAAAAGACTGATTCAAAATTAATCAAGCAGGTACGAGAAACTAAACGAATGAGTTGAGAATGAATTTCATGCGCTGAGATAAAACCTGCAGTGCACTGATGACGTCCCCATGGAAGTTGTGTGGATGAATCTCAAATTTAACAAACTAACACACATTATTACATCATTATAAACATGAAAGTACTCAGAAGGTACTTTTATAATAAATGTGTACCGAAAGCGCTATACAAGAATTTAAATTCGATACAATAGAATTAATGTAGAATAAAGGTACTTCGATATAAGTGTTTTGAGGATGTTCTCGTGATTACAGATTTGACTGGAACCATTCAGGTACCAAACGATTTCCATGAATGGAGGGAGTAATGAACTCAATTTACTCTTTTTTTTCATCCACACATTAAAAGCTGCCCGAATAGAGAAAAAGGCTTCATCTCGAGATTATCCGACTGACCTTGGGGTCACGAAAGAGGAGGTGTAGCGTGACTTCTTCGATGACGCCAAGCGAGCTGCATTTGTTATTTCTGATACGGATCTTCCGAGGAAAGGCTCATAAAAAAAATAATAAAAACGAGCGCCCAGAAGGAAACAGTCGGATTCGTCGAACCGTTCAACATGCATATCAGAGACGTGGGTGGAGCTTCTGAACTATATCCATCATAATTGAAAGGAGGAATTGAGGATAGAATAATAATCATGGATCGAAACAATTCTATGGAACTGTCTCAGTGATGTTGAATTCATCAACGAGATAAGCGGGTGAACTTCCGTTAAGATATTGACAAGTAACATAGAATTTTATTCTCGACAAAAATAAGCGAAGCGTCAGATGATGAAGATGCGGTCACTTATGATCGTCTATGAAGCTCGTTATTATGAATATTGGAATAGTTCCTCTCAGCTAATGCGAAACCCATGATGAACCGATGTAAATATTTTAAAAAGAGCTACATTCCTATACAATGTTCCACAAATCCCAACTGATGTGTCCATGAATAAAATTCGAAACTTGATGTGGAGTTTGCCAGGGTGCGTGAATTCCATCCTACAGCCTTCAGAAAAACAAAAAGTAAACATTCAAAATTAGATACCTGGAGGGCGATTCTTATGATGGGTCGATCTGATCAAATCATAAATCAAACTCAAAATCGTATTTCTTGGCATACACCTTCGTTCAGGAGAGGATGAACAACTAACCAGCAAAAAAACTATTTCATGATAAGGAAATGAAAATTCTTCATATTGTTGTACATTGATGGATCTCTTTCTGTTAACATCCTGTCATACAATGGTTTTGGGCACACATAATTATGTGGAAAGGAAAGGAACCCAACAAGCTAACGAAAATCTCTTGTATATGAACAAGTCAACTCCAGTCCCAAGTATAATCTCTTGACACGTACTAGGCCTACTATACCTAATCATGAAATCTATTGCCAATTTCATAGATACGTATCAGTTATAGATGCGATTATTAAACGGGCCCTCAACCGAATCAAGGTATGAATCAGGAATTTGACATATACTTGTATATCAACTATATTACGTATACTCACGATTGTAGAGTTGTCAAAATATAAATCCCCTTACCTGCAACAAAAATCACGAAAATTAGTCAATAATTCATTAGGTTCAGCTATGTATCTTATCTACTCTTCATCAACAAAGTTGCTGAATCAGATTTTTATGAGTACCTACCTAAGCCCTATCATGAATAAACTACGAGATGGCGACCATAATTGAAGCCAATATCTCCAGTAATGTGATTTTACAGCTGAATTTCAGTCAAAAGTGTTAGGTAAAATACGGAACAACAGTTGAAAAAAAAAAAAAAAATTATAATAATTTCTTTATTTTTTAATTGATAGAAAAACCTGATTATACCTAGTTGGTAAATTTCTATTTGTTTTCTAATGGCATTGAAATTAGGTATCTTTCGTAGTTCGCCATAGTAGCAGTAAAAGCAGAAGTTCTGCGAATCAAAATAGGCCAAACGAATAAAAATAGAGACAGACCGCAACTCGAAGGAGTAGTCCTTGTCGCCGCCCACAGTTTACGATGTCATAGACCCCTGAGGATTTATGAGTACGACACATTCCCTATTGCCGCACGCTGCGATTCGTGAGCTCCGAACCTCTCTTTTGTCCCCGAATTACTCGTAATACGTTATTGTCAATTCTTGGGAGATTTTCATTTCTTGAGGTGTCAAAGATCACCGAAAATTAAGTAATTGAAATTGCCGAAATAATCTACAGGGCAGAAAATGTTGTAAACACCTCGGCGACGCAGAATTTTTTTTCAGACGTTGTGCCAAGTGGATTTAGCGCGGAGGGTCTTTTTCAGAATAAGATTGAGTGGTGGGAGAGCGAAATGTATGTTTCAGCAGGTTGAATGACCCGTGGTATTCGAAATCAAGCTGGCTCATGCGAGATTTTACGAAAATTTGTTTTAAATCCCAAAAACGATTTCTTAAATAATAATTAAATTTATTGGTGGCATAAATGGATGTGAAATTTTTTTGAATAATGATTGAATTGTTTCTAGTCAAAATTTCTGAAATTTGGGAAGAGCAGGGTGAGAATTTGAAATAGGTATTCTGGAGGTCTTGAGGAAATAACTCCGTGTAAAGGTAAACTTTGGTAACATTTATTTCAAATTGGTTTCCAACATTTATGTATTGACAATCGCGATTTTTCCGAATTCATCATCCCTTTCCCTTTCCAACCATGGACACTCGTCCGTGTCTCGCATGGCTATCTGAGAATGTATTATCGGTAGGTACTGAATGCAGTATCCTCAAATTATGCTAACACTATATAGTTGCCTGATTTTCATCTGAAGTAATACAGGCTGTTCCGCTCTGACTTGAGTAGTTACCAGCATTAGTAGTATCTTTGAACGTCCTGGTCTGGGTACAAGTCTGTGGAGGCTCAGGATGTTCTGAAACTCATCATGACGCCTTGGTACTCTGTCTAGCTTCATCATTGGGTCTTGTGTCTCTGCACTCTCCTGTGCCTCCCAATCTGTTCCCTCAGCCTGCCAGTACATGTATAGCTTGCTGAGTTTGACACCCAAAGCTCTGTATTTTTCAGCAAAAAACGGAGTATTCTCACATTTTAAATACGTGTGGTACCAAATACGTTACGATCTTCAAGAGCGCAATGAGGCAGATATCAGCTCTAATAATCTCCAAGCATCCTTGTTCTTACCATACGCCAACATGATTTGAACGTCTCTGATTCTCACTGTTTATAAAACACAGGCAAGGCATGCTGATCAAATATTGACTTGTCTTCCACCCTACCCAAGTTGTATTTACTTTTTAAGCTCTGTATTTAAGTCTGAAAGTGAGGATGTTTGAACGGTTCAAATCCCGAATCGCTACTCCTAGGATATTACCCCTGCTACCAAGTTCTTCTTTTATTTACCTCGGTACCTATAATTTGTTCACTCAATAAGTTGTTCAATACAACTGTGGTTTCCTTCCTTTCAAATCTCTTGTAAGCATTCACTGTGTCCACAAGAAAAACTGTAAGTAATTTTGGAAGTTCAGTTCAATCCAACTGACCTCTTTGCTTTGCTTCAACTTTCCAGCTTGGACCACCCCAAGACTGAAAAGGGAAATGATGAAGTGGAATATATCGGGTGAGTTGTTTTTCACTAATAAAATTATATTTCGGTACATGTCCTCAGCTTCCATTAAATAATTCATACGAACAGGGCACACCTGAATTTGGGTAAAAACAAGTAATAATGGATTAAAACGTATGGACACGCAGCATGAGTTCACTTGGACCTCATATTACACGGTATTTTCAGAGCGGGAGAGAGAAAACCTCCTTCCTTTCCTCCCTTTTTTGGTATGAAATACGTTCTTTTTCTCACATTACTTCATAATAAATTATCTTGTAAATTTTAGTTCGTTCAACAGAGACCATCAATCAGTAAGTTGAATGTTGGGTTGACGAGACAACGATCATTAATCGAATGGAAATTCACAAGTCATAAAACAGTACTAGAAAGACAGTGTTAATGTCAACCTTTAACGAGAAGGAATTTCCTTAAACATGGAATTAAAAGAAGAAGTAATCATCGAGGAATGGAGTGCTTCTGGGTGTGGTCGTACGTACGTAATGACCCCGAATCAGCTGCCAAGGAATGATTTAAGGGCAAAAGGTCCCACCAACAGCCAACAGCGGGTCTCCTGTCCAACGCTTCTAAAATATTCCTGAGATTCAAATTCCCCCGGGCGCTTAAAGAGATCCTTTTTTCGTCCGAAAGACGAAGAATGTGAGGGGAGGTGGATTTTCCTTCTTGTTTTGAGCGCCCCAAAAAAAAAAAAAAGATCCGAAATGGACTTCGGGGGGTTTTTATCCACCTGTATAAAGGAGAATAAATCCCAGAACTTAGGTAGTCTCAGAGCCTGTGAGTGGGAGATTCTCCCATGGGATGGGTTTTCGAAGTAAAACGGAATATTCGGGCAAGCGAAATCTAGTCTCCCCTCTGGTGTTCCCTCTTACTGATAGCAAAACCTACCTTAGGGGAAACCTTGGGAAAAGTCTTGTTTGCCTGTTGTTCCAGCGGAATACACGAGGGGAGGATCTCTGTGGATTTTCCCTTTTCATACCAAAAGATTTTAAGGGATTCCCGTGTTTCTCTGGACGAAAAATACGGCACCTACCCTTCTATAATTTATTAATAATGTGTGTTCTTTAATGACAAGTTGATGTTCATAATTTATAATTCATTAAGAAAGGAAGAAAGTGTAGGCAGTTAATTATTACGAAGGAACTCATCCAAATGGGAAAGAAAAAATGTTTTCGACCTTGCAACCTAGAAGAATCAGAAATTAAACAAATCTAGCAAGCGAATTTTGCAATAATCCATAAACTGAGGATAAATTAATAAACGGAAATAAATTCCGAAATAAACGAGGTTGGCCGCGTCTTCTTGTTCTACTTCTTGCTTTCTACATTATTAAAAAATAAAGTTATTATTGAAAAATGTAATGAAAAAATAACGCGCTATTGCAAAATACTGGATATTGGGTACTTTCCCAATTAAGTATCCTCCTAACAGACAGATCATAGATCTATGCAGAACGTTGGACAGACACCCCAGTAGAAGAATTTAGTGTCGGGAGATCGATCCCTATAGTTTCTCTATGAATAATGCGGCATTGTTTCTAGTTAGTTAGAATGATTACATAATATAGATTAGGCTCGTGGATAGAGTGCTTCAGACCCTCACCACGTTTACTTGTTAGGTATATTTCACCTACCCTTACAGACGTTTATCAACAAATTGCAAACCGCAATTTATTGAAGCAGTGTACAAGAGCTATTTGCAGGATGCAAATTTTGGAATTACTGCCACATATTTAGACTGTGGAAATTGAAATTTGAGAACTTGAAAATTGATGGTGTCCGGCTACTGTAGGTAATCTTCCTAACGATGTGATGTAAATTACCGCTTGATATATTTTGTTTCAATGGAGTCCTTAAAATGCTCATGACCGACATGACCGAGCACATCTTCATTCCACGCCATTTTGTAAAACGAATCATCTTAAAAATAGAGAAATGCCCAGTGATGTGAATTTTAAATTCATTCTCCTCGAATGACCTATGCCGTATGTATGTAATCTACCTACCGACAGCCACAACTTATAGTAATCAAAAATGGCGGTGGCAAAATTGTACGCTGAAAACGGCTATAGCCTATATATATATCGGAAACACTGGAACTTCTTTCAGGTCTCAAGTAGTTGAATTCAGCTAGATTTGGAGTTGAAATTTTATCTTTGATTCGGAAAAACGAGATGATGTCGAGAATTGGGGAGAGTCGTTCGATTTATCGAGCTGTTAGCTGCATAACTGCATTAATGAGCTAACATAACTGCATTAATGAACTAGATCTAGTAGGAAGTGCAGCAGAATTATCCAAAAATGCTACATCGTCTTCTGAAAGCAGTAAACTTGACACTCGTGATCTTCAACCGAGAAATGTTCATGCTCTTCTGGGTTAGTCGTCTGAGGGTTGATTATATAGCCATCTGATTGTCGGGTATCGGTAAATGATGCATTTGGGGGCCGATACCCGACAATCAGATAGCTATATATTCAACCGAGAAGGAACTAGAATGTACCTACCACGAAGAAAGAAAGCGATTCGGGAGATTTTAGCACCCAATATCTGAAATTAGCTGGATCTGAAATGGAAGCGCATAGCAACATAAAACTGCTTCATCTTAGCACTGTTGAATACAGTTAAGATAAAACTTGTATCTAATCAGATGGACTGGAAATTCCCTATAAGGTTTGTGTGTTATACAAATGCTACATCGCTTAGTGCCTTTGAGAAGCACATATGGACAGAGGAAATGCTCCGTTCAGACACGGTAAATTGAAATTTGAATTCAGCTAGATCGAGATCGAAAATTCTATAGCATTTCCCAGTCAAATTTAGTTTTTTCCAACCAAATTTACTTTTTTCCCAATCAAATTTAGTTTTTTCCAATCAAATTTGCGTTTTTCCTAATCAAATTTAGTTTTTTCCAGCCAAATTCAAGGTGTTTAGCAACAACTATCAAAATGTCAAAATCGACTCGAGAAGTTCAAAGTGAGGGGTTGGAATAATAAGTAATAAAATCAGTTCCTGGAAATAACAAAACCAGTTTTGTTAAAAAACTAGCAAAATTAAAAAACTAGCAAAATTTTATTGCTACTTACTCAACATACTTGTAAAGAATGGAAAAAATAACATATTATTTGCAAAGGACAAAAAGTTCAGCGCAAATCTTTGCCGGCAACTGCCGCTGGAAGTTGCACCAGCATGTCCATGACGTAATTTGTGCAGTCATTGCGGGTTATTGTTGACACACTTGTGGCAATAACCTCACATAAATCGTGCTCCATTCCGGGTTCGCTGAGGACGCTTCTAGCCTGGAGTTTTATTTTTGAAAAAGCTCTTTCAACAGGGTTAAGGGTTGGTGAGTACGGTGGCAAATACTTGATTTGGAAACCAAGCTCCGGCATTCTGTACGGTGCCTATCTTAAATTTGACTGGGACAAAACTAATTTGACTGGGAAACAACTAAATTTGACTGGGAAATGCTATAGGTATATAGATAAGGATTAAATATCATACAATCGGTGCACCAATTAGCGTCTTTAGGAAGCACGCGCGGGCAGAGGAAACGCTCCGTCAGATGCAGTAAACTTGAAACTTGATCTTTGATTCAACCGAGAGGAACTGGAAGATGACGGGGAAGGGAGGGAGCGGTTCGGTTTAACGGGGCCACGGCGCTGGTTTGCTAACACCCTCAGTGAAAGTGAGCGCTCTTCATATGTGCCAAGGACCCGCGGGTTTGAGCATCACGTTCCCCGTCGTGGTTTACAACCGCCTCCCGTCTCGATTCGCGAAAATGATTTGTTAACTGAGACAAACAGTACGTGAATTGAAGATTGGCTGAGTGATATCAAGCAATTTCTAGCCATACCAAATTAACTTTTATGTGCAGTTTCGAGCCTGAGAGCTTTTACGAGAAACAGATAAAGTGAATAACCCAAAGACTTGTTGGTATATAATAATACATCGTTATTATACATACAGCTATGTATCAGGGAGGGACATCGTTTTAGGATGTCAAACAACGAGCTATACATTTTGCTTCCGAGTCTACCGCGAAGGTAGCGGAAGCTTTGTTTTCACTTTGAAAATCGAAAAAAATAGTGTCCTCCAAAATTGAAATTTCCAATCGCATTTTACGTTTGAGAGCTTCGTGAACAAATTTGGGTCCTTGTCTCTCTGTCGGTCCACATTTCAGTTACAGCCATATCTCCCAGAGTTGTCATCCCAATTTGTTCAAATTTTCAGGGATTTTGAAGGCCTCGAGGGCCCATATGAATTTCATCATGATTGAATGAACGGTACGCTCTACGCATGCGCTAACGTAAATTTCGTTCACGATTATATCGACATTTGCCTAAACTGACAACACGATCAAGAGTTATACTCTCAATTTTTAATTTCAAATTTATATTGATATTTTGTCTAAACCGACAAACATCATCACGATCAAGAGTTTTGGACTACAATTTTGTTTTTTCAAATTTGTTTTTATCAGACGCGAGGAAGCTATGTGTCATTCCATTTGACAGAGTATTTCTATTTGACGACGTTTCTGCCTCTATATTGATGACATGTCTTTTCTGGGTTTCTCGTATTTCGTACATTTATTACCAATGGATTCAAGGTGGAATAAGTTTCCTCCAACAGTGTGTCTGTATAGAGTTGATACCCATTTTGACGCACAGGATTTTTTAAAATAGTTTTTAAAAGTATGAGCCATTTTCCAAGCCCAGACATCGGAGGAAAGTTCTACCTCCTCGAAACCGACATCTTCATGCCGCAAAAAGAGGAGCAATAAATAACGAACGACTTAGCTGACGTTTTTATTTGAAGACTGTTACTAATAAGTTGTACCTTATTGCTTTAGGTGTTGTAATTGAGTTTATAAGCAAATTGTTTACTTCGACAGGACTAAAAACTATTTTCAAGAAGAAACGTGACAATGTATACATATTACTTACCTACATTAAATGTAAACATTTTCGGAAAGGAGTTTGGAAGAAACTGTTCGACCCAGTTGGATTACTGAATTGAAAAAGAACTTGATGAGCTCAACTGGTAATGTTTTAACAGAACATTTCATATACCATTTAGATTTGTTAATTGGGTGTTCAGATAGGTACGAGAGAAAATCCAATCCGCATGAGAACAGTGTATTTTGCCGTTAAATAGCATAAATTATCAGTTAGTTATCACAACTTCAATCATTAGGTAGTTATGTGAGCAGAACACAACAACTGCGGAATGCACCCGTAGAAACGTGCATGGGATAGTTCGATGATCGAACGAATAACCTCCAGGATATGCAGATACTGTACCAATGGTGTACGAGTGTAATTTATTCGAAGAATCGGACTGTACCGACGATAGACGAGGATCATCAAATAAGCGATACAAAGCTTAAATACCGTCGAAATTCGAGTAGATGGGCGTATCCACACCCTCCCTTTACAATCTACATACGTGGAATTTAAGAATGCACGGAATACGGTGGTATGATTTGGTGTTCATAGTTTAAGCTCACTTCGATAGATATTAGTGAAATCCAAAACACTAGTATTACTGCTACTGTTTTACTACTAGTATTCACTGCACTGCTACAGTATACTAGTAGCCAGAGTTGTGAGTACTTAAGTACAAGGATACTTTAGTAGGTACTTCCTTCAAATACTGGAATAAAGGTATGAATCTTCGAAAAAACACTCTGTGGCCTGTTGTTCACTCAGTACTGTCGTACACGTACTGTTTAATGTTGTGGATCGCCACTTTGTTAAGGGTGCGCGGGACGATGGGCTCGGAAAGCACCTCAACCATGTCCCAACGCAACTCAAAATCCTATTTATTATTTTTCACGTTTGTGATTTTGAAAATTCATCAATTTACATAATATATTTTACACAATAATAATTGCATAATTTACTGGGGGATGTTAATAATAATTTCAAGTTTCTTCCATCCAGGAAAAACTGGAAGAAACCGATGAAAACCGGATTTTTCATTGGTTTCTTCCGGTTTTCTCTGCATAGAATAAACTTAAAACTATGATTCACATCATGAAGTATGTCATTATTATTGTGTAGAATACTGTAAATCGATGAATTTCCTAAATCACAAAAAAGAAAAAGAAAAAAAAAAGAAATAGGATTTCGAGCTGCGTTGGGACATGGTTGAGGTGCTTCCCGAGCCAGTCGTCCCGCGCACCCTTAACAGCTTTTGTGCCACACTCCGATGAGGTAACAATGCCGTTTCCACTGTATAAATGTCAACTGTAAAAATTACCGGAGGAATCCCACACTTCATCTCGCTTTTTACCAACTTCCACTGCATTTTAGAGCTCTGGACAAATTTGGAGCTACGTCTGCCTGTCTGTCAGTATTTCTTCATCATTTTCTTATCATAATCATGCAACATCCCTATCATCCACATCATGATATGGGCTTGTCGCTAGAAGGACTTCTACGAATTTCACCGCACCGAATTAATTTCAACACCGATATCTGATTATCAAATGATCCGCTTTGCCCAAATTCGGAGGGTAATTTGGTGTTGGCCTTCATTGTCTCTATTGCGATCAAATCAATAATAGCCATTGTGCATGCAAAGTAGAAAAAAGTAAAAATTATAAAAAACAGAAATTCTCGATCGTTTGAAGACACTTTTTTATAGATCAATGATAGGATGTGCGCATGCGCAAATGCTAATTTCCCAAAATGGTCTCATTTGGCTCAAATTTGAATGACGGTTGGGGACTAACCCCAAGATTCTTGTCAATGATTTTTATTGCGATTGGATCAATAATTGCCACTGCGCATGCGCAACTTTGAAATTTGCCACCAAGAAGACCACCTGAGAGTCGTCGTCGACCAAACTGAACCAGTTTTGGAAATACAACTCAAACCAGAACAAATACTCACCAATAGAAGACCTGGGATGAAAACAGATGAGTGATCTACATATTATAAAAATCTATAAATATCTTGGTTCGTAGGTAGTTCGGTGACGGTTAAATTTTTCAGTGGTTTTGGAAGTGGTTTGGTAGAAGGTGGGTGTTGAGGAATTTTACGTAGTACTTGAATACCTACATTGAAATATCAATTGGTGAGTTGGGGTATAGGATAGGCCATGAATTTGTTTAAAAAATGTAAACTGAAAAAAAAAATATAGATATATATTAGATTTATTGTATCACAGAATTTATGTTCTCCAATGGAAATCGACCAAGAATGTCGAAAGAATGTTTTCATCTACTTTTTTCTAATTTTGAAGCACAACGTAGTGGCAGCTTCTGGAAGTAGGTATTTAGGTCGTGATGGGACTTTGCTAAGAAATCGCTCACTGTCTTAGGAATCGCTCTTCTGACTGATTCCCATGATCAAAAACGGTGTAGTATCACTAAAATTGATGCTGATTTATATATAACTGGTTCGTAAACGAGCCAACACTTCACAAACATCTCGATGACGCCACAGCCGATTATCCAATAGGATTTTCCGAGCCCGAATATAATAATCGTTATTTGGACCTGAAAAGCGCATCTCTTGGTCCTATTCACAGGACTTCGTGCCAACTAAGGATTTCAGATTCCCATCAATTCATGTTAAGAGCCATCATCTGACAGCCTCGATGTCGAAACCTTACTTATTTTAATACTGGAGGGTAGTTACGAATGTGAATGGAAGGCACGAGGGATGTTATGTGTTCACCGTATTACGTGGAGTTCTCTGTGGATCAATCCCACGTGAATCGCTCAGTACAGTGCGTTCGGTCAACACGTAATGACCTACGATTAAAATATATAACGATATAGTCCCTAATCGAGATGTGCGAGTTTTTTCTCGATATACTGCACCGTGGATTTTTTTTCAGCTCTCATCCTTTATGAGTATTTCAACATATCCTTCATTTATAATAATTCCGATCACGTAACGAGTTGTGTGATACCTACCACGCGAGCTGAGAGTAACGACCTACCTACCTAGTTAGTTATATTCAGTATTTCCTCTCATTCAGCTTCTATCCAATTTTACGTTGATGCTCAAAAAAAAAAAAAAAAAAAGCAACATTGACTTGAATTTGTTCTAACCATGAATACGGTAGTCCTCAGAGAAAAAGGGTGAATTGAAAATATATTGAACAATTTATCTACCTAGGTATTACGTTTTATACTTACAGCTTTTGATTCCTCGCAACCGAAGGTATACAGGAAGCTATGCATGAACTCGTGCAACAAGTGAAAAAAAATGTCCTCCAAAATCAAAATTCCCATTGAGTAGCCTTCTACGTTTCAGAGCTTTCTGATGAATTTTGGTTCCGGGTCTGTCTTTCAGTCTGACTGTGGTCAATGATATACGAAATTATGGTCAGATTTTTGATGAAATTTCCAGGGGAGGTGCGGGTCAGCCCCATGACGGTCCCCTATCAATGTCATCACCATCGAACAATTAGCAGCGTGTGCGCACGCGCAAACGTTAATTTCTTGAACCAAAGATTACTTATTTGCCGAAATCGCTCAAATGCGGAGGGTAGTTGGGGGCTGACTCCAAGACGATCACCTTTCAATTTCACGATTGGATCAGTGATAGCTACTGCGCATTCAAATTTCAGGAATCATTTAATGGTCTGAAACAGATTCCCACGGAGGCATATTTCAAAAATTCGCATAAGTAACTGAAATTTAGATGACATTTCTATAACTGAATTTTAGAAGAAAAATAATAAAATAAAATAAATAAAAATAAAACGATAAAAATAAACTAAAATGGAATAAGAAATTCGTCTTTCAGATGGTAACTTCCTTCCCTATGCTCGAAACACGGACTTCACACGGTGCTTTCCACGAAAATACGGTAATTACGGACTAAAAAGAACGTTACGGTGTTATAGAGTTATAGCGAATTTTTAAAGAAAATTCAGCTATTGCAATGGCTCTCACCAAGAACCAATAAATACATGTAGCCCGTATTTTGCGTTAAATTCCACATTTTCAATTTTTCTCTGACTTTTCCAGGTTTTCGCTGACCACTTTCTTTTTTCCTGACTTTTCCAGGTTTTCCAGGTTTTCCATGCCCGTCCTTTCAGCCCTGTTTTTCGGATAGAAAAGACTACTGTACGTGTTTGTCTAGCGAACGGCTCGTGGTTGGACGAGTATTGTTCAGTTGCGTAGTGGTTCGTTCCATATAAATAAACTCGACCGCTCTCGGTAGTAAAGTAATTTGAGCCTTTGAGGTAAACTAGTTTTCCTCGACACTCAACGCGTAATTGGTGAACTATTTAATTGTTTGAGATTCAATCGGGAATTTACGATTCGTCCCTATCGCGTTCAGCGTCGTTGCGCACGAGTACATACGAGATCCGAACCAACCGTCCTCGCCCAGTGTATGTACGTGGTTTCCACGGTTCAGCGGGTACTCCCGCGGAAAATCCAGGTACGACGGGCTTAACCCGGGAGATACGCTCTTATCTTATCGAAACCACGCAGGCGGGGTTGGGAAGAAACTGTCTTATGTCCCTATAACCGCTTCACTCTCTCTAAAAGGCGTAGCGCTACCGAGGGAACCAATTACTCCGACTAGATTATAATTGGCTCAGGGGAGCCAAGGGCACGGGGCACATGCCCGCTCCCAAGGTCGTATCTCCACCCCTCTCTCCATTACCGTCTTATCGTATTTACTGGGTTGGTGTTGTTCACTCTGCTTGTCTCTTCCTCTTCATCGATATCGACTACCTACCTTAGAACTACCATATCGACTATCCCTGTATAGAGGAGCTTCATCCCTCAGAGACGTCGGTGCCACCTCAGAGACCTCTCAACCTCATCCATGAACGGATCACGGATCATTGTCCTCACTTCAAATTTTCTCTATCTAAATTAAGGCAAAAATAGGATGAGGCACCAGTATTTGGCAATGCCCAACAAGGATATTTTGGTGGTGAAAAATAATACCTGTTCTATTTTCAGCCAATTTTCCAAAACAATTTTAGTTTTGCAGGTTTATGGAAATTTTCTTCGTGGAAATTCGTTGTAGGCCATTCTAAAATGGTTCCTATTCGTCAGTTTACTGATTTGAGAATCGCAGACCTTTCCTATCTATCGGTTATTATTTTCGAAAAATCCATACCCTTCTATTCATTATTGTTCAGCTAAGATTTCAAGTTCGCGAGTTATTACGAGTTTTCTCGCCATTAAGAAAATATTATCATTTTTGAATCGTGAAACGGAAAATTGCTACAATTTATGAAAAGCGCGATTTCTGAATAAAGTAAGACGAAAGACGATGAAAGGCTCCAACGCTCTAGTTTTAAAGTTCCATTCATGCAGCATGAGTTGATGAGCGAATTTTCAAATAATAATTTTAATCAATTTGGTGGGTGATTCTTATAGGAAATTCCTCGCTGATTCCGAATATACTATAATTTTTGTTCCTATGTATACAATGGTTTACACCAAAAACCTCAGAAAACACGTTTTTTTAAAGCGATTTTTGACATTGAATTTTCAAAAGTTGACCCCTTGGAGTACTCCGAAAATTCTGGCCAACGAAATCATACTTTCTTTTGATATTATTGAAATTTTAATTTATTTTTTGATTTTTTATCCCGATTCCAGGTCAGATATCGTCTGGAGCGACGATATATATAAGCTTCATTTTCCACGAATATTCGCTAAAACGCTAAAATTATTACTCAATAGCAATAGTTTAGAATTTGTCTGTATACTTACTTAGATCAATCAAAGAGTAAAGAAAGTACCTTCTAGTCTATTCACTACCTACCTAACTATCTTCATACCGAAATTCAGCAACACTATGATTAAGCTTATCGGAGCAAAAATGAAATTCGATTTATGTGATGAAAACGAAAAATAATAGCCAGTCAGGCAATCTTCAGCCAATCAGGAATCTTCGATGCCTACTCAAATGACTGAACTTACTATAAATGTTTATTTTTTTGAACCATAAAGTTGTTTTTAATTACAGAAAAATTTGATCAGCTGATCATTGAACGGGAATTTGGCCTCCTCAGAGAGGTACACACACACACTGGAGTTCTGCTCTTTTTTCCGTTCAACTCTTCAAGTCCTTAGAGGGAGCGAACGGTTAGTCCCGACCGATGTCCTCAAGTGCTCTGCGAGGTCTCGTTCAGCTCTAAAAGTTGTGATATATTTTTTGAAATCGATCCGGAAACTATATTTTCCTATAGAAAGTCTTCGAGCTAAGACGTTTAGAAACTGTCATACTCTATATTTTACTCTTAGAGACGATAATTTGTTTGGTTTCAGAATCCATGATGGAAAAATAGTGGGAATGAAGAAAACGATTTTCTTTGCGTCTTTCGCTGGCGTTCAGAATCGATATATATCCATTTCGGAGCAAGGAGAATAGTGCTAGATAAAGGAATTGGAAAACTCGACAGAACTTTTTCGTTCGCTTTCTCATTCCTATTGAATGCTGGGGAAGCCTTATGTCCATAAATCAAACTATTTTTGTCCTCAACAATTGAATATTCAGCGCCCTCGTCCTGGGCAAAACCCTGAAACAATCCAGCCGACTATTTAAGAAATGTTTAGGGAGTTTCATAGTATTACTGTAATGTTGGCTTTATGAGAAAGTGAAGTATGTGATGAAGTATAGGAACTTATGTTTTATTGTTTCCAAGCCATCCTCAGTCAGCGTACATTAGCTCACGTTATTAGGTTTTCATCCGACAGGGGGTCTTCGATGTTTGTACGAGTAGATATGCAGCTAAATAACAACTGTCCATAGACTATAGGTAATGGGTTACCTTTCTACGAAGATTTCTGCACTCTCCATTTGAGTTCTTTGTGCCTCATAGATTACTTCAAGCAGGTCTCTGAAGGATGACTTGGGCCCCTTAATAACCGCATACTTCAGCCTTTATCTCATATTTGCTCAGATTTAACCAAATCGGTATTGAGACTTGAGGGAAGGTCCAGGCATCTTGTAGAATTCTTTAATCAGCTCTCTGAGGCTGTGGTATTTGTGGTAATACCTACTGTATAAAGTAGGATTCAACTGATGACTCTAGGTCATAAATTACTAGAACTAGACCGTAATCAGACTAAAAATTATATCGTCAACGTGTGCAAGAAAGTTCATTACAATGTATACCTAATTGTATTGTGTATCATCGTACTTATGAATATAGATTCATGTTACGTTCAGAAGGTGCTATACTGCCCTCCATTCAAAAAAAATTTTAAATGTCAATAATATCAAAAGAAACGGTGACCAAAATTTTTGGAGCACTCCAAGGAGTCAAACTTTGAAAATTTAGAGTCAAAACTCGCTTTAGAAAAAACTGTTTTTGAGGTTTTTGGTGTAAATCACCATCCTAAACATAGGAACATATGGTATATTCGGAATCAGCGTGAAATTTTCTATAAGAATCACCCACCAAATCGGTGAAAATTATTCTTAGAAAATTTGCTCATCAACTCATGCTGCATGAATGGAACTTTTCAAACTTTCAGCTAACCACAATATGAGCAGGATCATGTAATCTTTTTCTTGTGTTCATACGAACTAAGATAGAAGGTGTTATATCTAAAACGAAATTTAGATAAAAATTCAAAAAATGATTTTAAAACAAAAAGATAACCTCAGCATGGTTGTTCAAAAGCAAAAGAACAGAAGTCGTCGGTAGCACGTACCTACAAGGCACGTTCACTGGTTCTTTTTACTCCTTTTTAGCTTAGCCTGCCGGTTTTTTTTGGCTTAAAGACGGTGCGTGACGTGAATTGAACCGAAACTCCGGGACACATCGAGCGGTGCAGTTAATCCATCTCACACATATTATTTTAATCCTGTCGAATCAGAACGGAATGAAGCCGATGAAAATCTTATCAGAATGGATTAGTCAAATACCAACTAAGAGGAAGAATGGATGAAAATGACTAGGTTAGGAGGATGTGTGGAGTAGTGAACAAAGTCCAGGATGAAACCGGCATTCCAGTACTTTTCATTTTATATGTCGGTAAGTATTATTAATTTCTATTTTTTTTAACTTGTTGCACGAATACATGATAGCTTCCTAACCTGTATAGTGAGGAAGCAAATGATTGAAAATACAAATACAACCATGCAACAACACAAACGGCTTTCAAAGCAAATAATAAGATAATAGAATGATGAGAATAGGATAATAATAAGATTCGTTATTGGTAGAAACAAAATTAAATCTAATCCACATTCACGAGTTCATTCACAATATTTTCTACTATTCTAAATATCACACGTTTCAGTTCTACACGACAGAATAATATATACGATCTACTCGGGTATACGACAATTGGTCCGTGTCGGTACGATTTTCGATACCTATTTCGAATCATTTTTGGGATTTTATCTTTACGTAAATTTTGGAAGTATGGCGTGACGGCGTTGGTTTACGCAGGGCGGTTAATTTAAAGTTGTGGCGGTAAAGTTACGGTTGGGGCGTTAACTCAGCTTTCCCGAGCCCAACTTCGGGGGTTTTCAGGTGGTACAGCGGGAAATTTCGGGGAAATACGTGATTACTATTCATAGGCGTATCATACCGGCCTTGTACCCGTGAGTCATTTGATTATGCGCCAATTCTGAATAGGGTATTTCAGATGAGTGGGGAAATAGGTATTAGTTCGTTGTTATTTTTACAGTATTTGTTGGTGTTTAAAAAGCGAGTTAATTTTGCTCCCTAATTCGTGCTAGGAGCAAAACAAAGTTGTTCTTAAAAATCGGAATCCCATCATGGTGTACCATGATTTTCGAGGTAGCGTTGCGCATGCGCGAATGTTAATTTATCAAAACACTGATTTCTTACGAGCTTATTTCGCTCGAATTTTATGTGTAGTGTTTATTCATGGGTAATTTTATGGGTAAGTATATCGTAATTCTTTCATGTAAATTGGCTTCTGCCGTGTTTTAAAGTGAAAAAAACAAAAGAGTGACTCTTAAGACGACAGCCTAAGAATTTCATTGTGATTAGATCATTAATGGCCACTGCGAACATCGAAGCTATCTGACAGTTTTCAAGAAGATTTCAGGGACTGTGAGGGACCACAAACCAAATCAGATAAGCGTGTGCGCATGCGCAATGGTACTTTAAGATTACACTGAGAGCAGTTGTGCTCATTTCTGTTCGGGTAAATGGTAGATTCTGTTATGATCGGTAAATTATTTACCAAACTGGAACTGGTCAGTTAGGTAAAATCGAAAATTCGGTTAAAAATGCGACACAAAATACGAATGTTCAATTACTCTCCTGAGATCCAGAATGTTCGCTAACAAAAGTTCGTACCGAACAATTCGAATATCCAGGCTTGACAGTTCGGTTAAACATTCTGAAATGGTTCAGTAGAAAATTTCGTTCAGTAGGTATACTTGCCTATCTTTACCGAATGGAGTGTTAACCAAACCACGTGAGGTCGATTCTTTTAACCAAATTAGTTCGGTAAAAGTTAACTGAAAATTCAGTTAATACTTCTCCCAGTGTAGATACCTACCTATCGTCAGGCGTGACACAAACATGCTAAATTGTTAAACTTCAGGACTCTAGCTTCATACGTCCCTACACTATGGATGGATTTTCAAGGAGGAATTAAAAAAATCGGCCGTAATATCCAAATTAGTCATCTTGCGATCCCTCAATATTCCAAAAATTCGGACATTTTCAACCACCATCATCTGTAGGTACCTATTTGGAAGCCCGACGAATAGTGCCCGTCCGATTCCAAGAGATGAAATCTGATCCTTTTACGACTCACCGAAGTTAAAAATAAGAAAATTTCGGGGGTCGCTAGTCGCTACCGATAACGAGCCTAGTTGAGGTTTAGTAGGTCAGTCCCGCCCCTCAGCGATGGGTCCACGTGGGTCGGAAACTACTCCTAACTTCAACGATGAATTCCCACTTCTCACCTTGTTAGTCCGGACTTCGAATCATCAAAAGTTCTGGTGAAACGAAATTTTTCAAACCATCTATTCGGGGGGAAAATGGTAAATCCCGTCGGTTTTTCTCACTGAATGAGTTTTTCGAACTCTTTTGTGGAAGTATCGATGCCTTAACGACTAAGATGGTCCACTTATAACGAATTATTGAATCAGTTTCGGTCGAAAACACGTCTGCCTAGTTGGAGGGCAGTTCATGTTGGAAGTCCATAAATATATCCCAGTGGAGCTCCAAAGTTCGAGATCTCAGATAAGTGAGTGCAGTGGCTACCATTGGTCGGATGAATGTCAAAGAGGACTGCCTATTCGATCCCTGAGAATCTTCAAAATTGGTAATTTCTCGTTAGGCCCCAGCTATAAAACCAAAACACGAGATCAAAACCAAATCGGGTCATTCGTTCGTGAAAAATCAGTAATTATCGACCTTCATGTTGGCCCATGTAGATACAACCGGTGACCCAAATTGCTATACATTTCACCTACAAATAACCTAAAAAACTTTTGAAACATCTAAAAACAATCCCTGAAAATTTAATCTGAATCGGACAGGTAGTTTCAGAATCTTGCCCGAAGAGTCTCGAAATTGACCACGGAACCAAATTTGTTCAGAAAGATCTACCTGAAACACAAAATGGGAGATAAAAAATTCAATTTCACATTGGGCAATAATTTAATCTCTCGCACGAACACAGATGGATTGTAAGGCAACAAAATACCTACCGAATTCTAGTGGTCGGTCACCACCGAATCGTCACTGAAACTGCATGATGACCTCACTTCTTTCAACTATCAGATAGTTTCTATCAGTAGGATTTAGTTAAATAAATAGGTACCGTTTAATAGCTAACATTGATATCAGAAACTACTCAAGTGTTTACAAGAACTTCTTGCTTTATAGCCACTCATATAATTCTAACCTCCGTATTTCTTTAAACGATATAGTTTTTTATTTCCACTTGTGTTTTTTATATTTCTGTATGTTTAACTGCTTATTTGCTCATACCTGAGTATCTTACCCTACTTTATTTTAACGCGAGCAAATTTGTATGTTGTAACATTCATCTCAAGAATGCCTCATTATTTTTCTTCCAAACTTGGGCTAGTCTTGGTGACAGAGAACGACCCACGAACAAAATAGGGGTTTTCAGGACAGAAACATCGTCCCTCCTGGCTTGAAGGAAATTTTTATTCTTTTTCAGCCGTGAACACGAAATAGGTCGGGAAAACGGAAAACCTTGAGAAAAACCCAAAAATCACGGCTAGGTACTGTGTTGGTGAGCTGGCGTTGGTCTCATTCGAAGCAGAAGTCTCAGATATTCAACTTTTCTTTCATACAAAAACATTGCTGGGTGGTTCCCAAGGCCGAAAACGTGAATTTTCATGATTTTTCAAGATGTCGCAGCTAATTAGTTATTCTAGGTATACGAACATTATGGTACCTGCCTATATTCGGAATCAGCGCGAAGTTTCCTATAAGTCTGAAGGGGACGATTTCTTCGTTCGGAAAACCCCTATTTCGAGCCAATGTGCGGCGGGAGCCTCTTCTTCCGAAACTGCTGATATCACGCGGCTCTTAGCATCCATTTTTACACAGTTAAAACGAAATTTTGAACAGGGAGTTGGCTCCAATAGGTTATTTAAGGCGGTAAATCCAGGTGTGAGGTGAAAAATTCGTATTTTCAACCCATAAGCCCATGCCCATGCGCATAATACATACACCTTGCTTACACATGTATATATTGGATCCTACCAGAGAAGATCAGATCGTGATCAACGCATTTGACGTTGGAATTGACGACAAGAAAGAATTGAAGGAGCCATCAATAACCTTCGTAGTAAATGGGATCGGTGGAGCGAGGCCCTCCGAGGTCTATTTCGGTTGAGAGCGTGCAGCCGTCGGTTTGCCAAAGTTATTTTCGAGCGGATTAGCGCACTTCCTCCATTCCTGCCCTTCCTCAGCGCCGCCACTCCCACCTAAAGGAAACTAAATCACGGGTAATCACGAACCAACTTCGAACCTTTCCGGGTGAATTAAAGGAGATGACATCTTTTCTCGGTTCTCGGTCGATACATCATTCTTATGCTAACAAGCCCAACAGCAGCATTGCCGGACAAGGTAGAGAGCTGATTGATATCCGATAGTGACCAAATAATCGAAAGATCCTGACACGTAAAAGAATTGGAAGCTATTTCATAATATATGCCTTAGCCCATCTGAACGGGGAAGGTGGAAATAAAATTATCACACTCGAATCTCCTTTATTACTACGAGATAAATTACCCGTGAGTAGCACGGGTCAACATTTTTCATCATCCTAGGAAGAACACGTTGATCAAGTAAACGCAAAATGAAAGTCACAGAAACTTCAACAAGAAAACCTCCTTCAACAAAGCATAGAATTGTGGAGTCAAGTTACTCCATGCTTTCAAAACATGCTGCCATAGCAAATCTCACCTCACAGTGATATGAAAATAATTGACGAAAGTGACGAACGTATTCACCCGTTCTTCGGTCATGAACGACCGTAGATTCTAGAAGGAAGAAGAGGAGAACATTCTCCTCTAGCAAATAACCTGGCTATACACTTTGCCATCATTTTGAAAAAAGAAAAACCCGTCAAAATCGGACCAGTAGTTTGGGGGACCATCCGTCATCACATAGCCACATACACATAATGACGAATATTGACAAGGAACACACATATGGTTTGTGGTTGTTTTTGTGACAGCATGATACTCGGATGACCTAGAGTGATCGCGCTGATTTACACTACAGGCTCTGAATTTAAGAATTTTTCATCTTTTTTAATTTTAATTTAATTTCATTTATTTTTTTTTAATTTGCAATTTCCCAATAAACGAGGATAGCAAAGAAATCGATTTTTCTCGCTCCCAAAAAATTAGGTATACCAACTTAGGAACTGGTTGATATTTACTATCACATATTCTCATTGTTGGAGTCGATTGACGCATAACCTACGGCCAAGCGTTAGCTGAAACGATTTTGACGCGGTTTTTCGATACTATTACCCACAATATGTCTGTCTGTTTGACGCTCTAGCGCAACGCAAGCGTTAACCAGCTAGTCATTCATAAAACAACTTCATTAGAGCGAGTGCGAGGCATTTTTTGTGAATAAGGTAGGTAAACTTTCTAAAAATAGATCAGAAACGAATGCAGCTCAATTTTGACTACAGACATTTCCTGGCACATTCTAAAAATCTTTCAGTATCAATCAAAATCTATATTCTTCAATGTTCACTATGTTCAGATGATAATGTTGTAGTGCTATGATGAACTGAACGAAATAATGCTCAACAACATAAAATTCAAAAATACAGCAATCGGAGGATTGTGAAACAATACCTGCTTTGACAGAAGGTTGCTTAAACTGACACGATTCATCTTCAGTACCTGAAAAATACAAAATTATATCGTTAGGAAGAGAAGACTATCAGCACTGATCGTTGGAGAACGAGAAATCAAGAGACATAAAATAAAACAATAAAATTAACAAAAAGAGAGAGTCTGACCCGCGGCCAATTTGGACATCTTCAGCTTTGACCCGGAGGTGAAGCGATACTGATGAGAAGAAAGGGAATGAAGAGAAATTATGGAAAATGTTTAATTGGCTAGTAAAAGTTGCAAGCATAATAAGACTGGAAGTGGAAATTGTGAAGGTACCTATTCCGAAAAAATGGGTCAATCATAAAATAGTTGATAATTTTTTACAGTGTACCTACGGTATAGGAGAGGAGAAATCAGATGTCGGCATTTTATGTTAGAAATGGTGTTGATCAAATTAAAACCTCGGCTTTCAACTTCATTTGCGGGAACTGCGTGAAATTTCACGCAAGATAAGTACAATCATATCCATCGACAAACCGTAACCTCGCAAGTAATTATAGAGCTACACAAATAGTCAAGTTGGCACTGAAAGTGCTCCGTGCATTGATGTGGAGCCCCAGATTGCTGAAGGTTGTACTTTTGCAAAGACCTGCTGGAATATTTAGAACATATGGATTGGTGAGCTCAAAGAAGATTATACTGCAGGACAGTTCCAGGAAATTCCGACTGCAGTAACCACAGCAATAGAAATGAAACACTGCGGACTTAGGCTACCGAGGAAAGCTCGACGAAATAAGGACGCACTTAGGATCAAGAATCCATAAGATTGAGTCAAGATTCGAAATTTGAGTTGGCAGCCTCACAATTCAAATATTCTACGTAGGTAAACGATCTATATAAAAATTCATCAAATATGTTGTATGGCTGTCCCGAAGAAGACTTGCGGTCAAATTCACAATGGCTATGACTGAATTTTTAAGTTGTAATTCAGTTGGAAAAAGCTTCAAGTTCAATTGGAAAATACACACATCTTGTATGTCACCCCAGGCAATATCTGACCTTGAAGTCGATCTAAAAATTCCAAAAAAAATTTAAATTGTCGATAATAACAAAAGAAAGGATGAGTTCGTCGACTAGAATTTTCGGAGAACTCCAAGAGATCAAATTTAGAAAGATAAAGTTCAAAAAACATGTTTTCTGACGTTTTTGGTATAAATTACCAAATGTGGTATTATTTATATCTGAAACATAGGGTTATATGGAATGTTCGGAAACAGGACGAAATTCCCGATAAGAATCACCCACAAAATCAGTAAAAATGATTCTCTGAAATTTCGCTTATCAACTCATGCGCTGCATAAATGGAACTTTATAATTTATCTTCAGCCGAAACCGTTCTGGCGAGTGGTTGTGTATTCGAACAAAATTAGTTTTAGATTCCAGCCGTTGAAACTCATCTAACGCCAACTAGATAATATTGAGTGGGATAGCCTACAAACCCATATTTCTAAAATAGCGTTCTAATCAGGAAATTAATATCATTGAAGAGTTAGCCTTAATCAATTAATAGGTAAATGTAACAAAATATTTGTACAAACTTTGAACAAATAAGGCACTCGAAAATTCAGCTAGAGTAATTTGGGTCAGTGTTACTGATTGGTCAAATCATGTCAATAGACTGTTGGACAGCTCATTGTTGTTTCGTTCAAACTGTGAGCAATTTATTATTAGCCTAATCCCGATGATACGAAATTCATGAGTAAAATAAACTGTAAAATAAGGTAGGCGCATGTTCATGCGCCAAGTACAGGATGCCAACAATGTATGTTTACGATTACCATCGAAACATCATATTTATCATTATTCATGTTGTGTATTCAGGTGTCATAAATTCCTAAAAACTCTTACCATTCCGTTTAGAGTAACTTATAGTTTTATACATAGTTATCATGATTAAGCATAATGGAAGGCGTAAGTCATACGAATGGATTAGAGTTACTAATCCAATAAAAACTTTAATTTCCCCGGTACTCTCCAACTTGAGAAATCCGAAATTCTGATACTACAAAAAGATTGAGGTTTACACAACTTTTTTTAAAAATGTAATATCGTCATGACCAGTACCTACAGCCCCCCCCACCGATGCACACCAAGGACTGTAAATCGTGCTGAAGGCTTGGGGCTTAGGGGTAGAAGATTGTACAACTAAAATATATAGTCATATGCAAGCTCGCCAAATAAACATTAGGAAAATGAGTCGGAGAGGATAACAATGCAAGTTAATTATAGATCTGCAATTAAAGTAGGTAGCACCCTATTAGCTCTGACAGTGCACCCTACCTAATAATTTGGGATAATTAGTAATTTCAGCTGATAAGAAGTTTGGCCTTCGCCAGAAAATGCGCTATTTGAGGCCATTGCTTTAGTTGCAGATCATACTTAATGAAGGATTTGATTCTCTCTTGTATAGGCTGGAGAGCCAACATTGCAACAACCCAACCAATTATGAATACTATGTTTCAAAACGCATTTGTGCTACCCTGAATGGGGAATTATCATCGATTTTTTTAATTTTATCTGAAAGATAATGGCTAAAAAAAAAAGAGTAATGAAGTCGTAGGGCAAACATAGTGTATCTGTAATTTTAGAAAATTTATTGAAATATTCATTATCGTCCTATGGGGGAAAGTGACGTCAAAAAGGGTGTCGTCTGTCATTGGCCAAACCCGTACAAGATGCCAACTTAACAAAACGAAACACAGAGCCCATCAGTGTTCAGGCTCCTGATTAGTGAGAATAGAATTTATTCAATTAATAAATTGATTGAATTAATTATATTATTTTTTAATTAATCATTTAAATTATTCCGATTCTCACTGCTATCTAATCGCATTCTCTTTAGTTCAGTTCTTTCAGTGTGATGAAGGAAAGGATTTCTCAAGAGCCTTCGGAATCCGCCTGTAATTCAAACAGCTGAGATTTTATTGAAAGTTTTATCCACAAGTTTTCTTTGTATTGCCAGTGTTATTTTATTCCAAATAACAATACAAAGGCAGAAGAAAATTTGATTTTCTCATACACGATAATTCCCCATTGAGCGTATTCAGTAGTGAGATATTCAACTTGAAAAAAAGAGTGCAGTTCTGCATTTGGGATTTTCAACACCAGTTAGATTATCCTCAAAGTGGTTTAATTGCATTATCCAGCATTCCCTGGGCTAAAATAAATTGTCGTTCGAAGGTATCAGGTTACTTCCAATAAATTACTTAATGGCAACGAATTTCCGGAGGCTTCAGTTTTCTCAACGGAGCTGCCAGCCTTTACATCACGGCAACCTGAGCTTGATTAGATTTTCCCACAAGCATCTTCTTAACCAGAACAGAGTGGGTGCCTGAATAATGGAGCTCTTCGTCGTATCGTTGAGTACTAATTGCTTTCGGTTCGGGGTATTTAATAAGTGGCTTCGAAATCCAATGAGTTTATATAATCGGTGAACTTGTTACAGAGTGAGGTTGTGGTTAGGTCTACTGGTAATATTTTTCCCCAATGCGTTCGTATCAAATTTCGGAACAACTTGGGGACCCCTGGCAACAGAATGTTCTGATATTCTCTTAAAATAATACTGATTGATCAGTTATAATAAGAATGGTTTAGAACCTGTAATTACTCGACTCTACACCACATTTACACTTAATACTAAACTCTACTCTTTAGTTATACTGAAGTTATACTAGTTATATAGGTTAGTAATCAACCTAAATTTGGCTAGGCTTTATTGAAGTTGGCTAGGATGAATAATAAAGGAGGAGCATGGAAAGTGAAAAAACTCAACAGAGATGAGGGCAACAGTATGAACGGGAACCATGTTATCGCAAGAATGAATATAACTACCAACTTATATTGAAATATTGAGAGGAATTATCTCACTCAAACGTTCACCAGCCATAGTTTTTTTTTTAGCGAATTTTCGAAGAAAATGAAGCTAT
>JAEMON010000004.1:25174219-25198099 GCA_030264115.1 Lygus lineolaris
TTCGCTCACCAACTCATGCAGCATGAATGGAACTTTTTTCTTTTCAAGGTGGGTATTTGGAGAAAAGAAGCAGCAAGAAGCATACCATTCGTATGTATTAGATTTCTGCCGATTTTCCGAGTTACCTACCTATTTTTCAATATAAATGTTGGTGAATCATAGAAAAGAAAGAAAATTATGGGACATGAGCTGGTAAATGTTTAAAAAGGAAATCAAAAAGTTCCAGTCATGCAGTGGATTGTTCTTATGGGGAATTTTGCGCAGATTTCCTACCATGGAAATCCTATGGTAGCCCCCCCCCCCCCCCCCCCCCCCCCCTCCACCACCATTATCATATGTTTAAGATGGCACTTGTTCACCAAAAACCTTGAAAAACACGGGTTTTACAGATTTTTTTCCATGATTTTCAAAATTTGAGTCCTATGGTAGTACTCCGAAAGTTCTGGCCATTGGCACTGGCCTGAGATAGGATTCCTAGAATCCTATCTCCTGGACCGCATCCCCACAAACTACGATGAATCATCTGATGATAGCATTGAAATTTCCAATTTTGTCTTAATATTTTGGATTGAGCCAATAGGGTCAGATGTTTCGAGCTTGGAACACTGCAGTACTGATAAGAAAAGTCACTCTAGTTGGATTGCAGTTTCGTGGCCTTAATGTGCGGAGTAGGGCCTGCGCAGATTTCGTACATGAACTCACCGTTTTAGAACCGACCTATTATCAGATAAATTCAGATTATCGGTATAGTCAGACGAACTGCTAATCAATGTTATCGATAAATTCTTGAAGACATTGTTCATTTGTTCGTCGATTACTCAAACATACAACTGTTTCAGATCACATCGAAAGGCATCATCGCCATACAGGAAGGAAGAACCCAATTAAACGGAATACAGCGGGAAGGAAAGGCTTCCAACGTCCTGCATGGTTCAGAAATCGGAAGTCTGTTCCTCCAGTCCATCCCCTCCCAGGCGGTAACATTCATACCAAAACCTCCTTAGGCCCCACGAGAGGCGGAAGTCGCTCCAAGGTCTTCCTCGGACTCATCCTGGAGACCTGTGGATGATCAATGCAGGATGGCGAAGCGAGGGGAGGCTACCGGAGTTCTATTATAATGAGGCGCTCTTCCTTCGTCTACACGTAGTTTCTTGAGATGTCCCATCCTGTGTTCCCATCTCCGGCAGTTTGATGCTGACCTTGAAGCTTTATATTATGGCTGCCTCTTTCAAATCTTTCGACTGGGAGCCATCCATCACTATCTGCCCATTTAGTTATCCTGATCGTAATTTTTTCGGAATATCATGTTCGTCGAATACCACATTTTTGTTGGATTTGAAATACTAGGTATGCTCTGTTTGTAGTTCTAAATAAATTAAAACAGAGTAGATCGGATGAATTATTCCGATATATAATATTCACATAATTATATCATTTATCCCTGAGGTGGAGGGGGGGCCCTGAATCAAGCTTGCACCTGAGCCCCCACAATCATAGTTTTTCCACTCAACAGCATAGACGTAGGTAATCACGATTCCGTATGAATATTACGTAAAACATAACGACTACAGTTAGCTTCGGAAACACGAGTCGTTATTCGAAGACACGTTTATCACCAAGACGATTATCTTTTCCCACGTCAATCCAGACGATAGCGCATTATTCTGTTTGCCAATTTTTCTTCATTAACCGGCGACGAAAAAATTAGCAGCCGCTGAAATCCGGCAGCGATCCACCCCGGAAAAATCCTTCTTTTAACGACCTTGACGTCGTTTTGGGCGTCCCGAAGAATTATTTTACATGCCAAAAACTATTGTTCAACGGCTCGTCGCAATTAACTCGTTCATTATCCTCTTTCAGAGTTCTCTAAAGGGTTGCTAAAGAGAAATTGACTATTCACAACAAACTCATTTTCGCACGACAATTCACTCACGTGTTAATAATCGCGTGATGCAGAGATAGATCAATAGGACGTATGTTCTCCAGGTTGTAGGGTTAAGTGTATATTTATAAATCCTGAGATACATCGACAAATGCCCAATGTCACCGTAAGCAAAATGTATGTATTCAAACATGAGTGTAATTATTTGAACTGATGTTTACCTTCAACAATTTTCTTCTTTTGGTCAAAGGGCAATAATAATACTTTTCTGAGTCAGAGGGCCTGAGCAAATGAATAACTCATTGTTGTGAAACGAAGTTTGATACCTGTCCCAGTGTCTGGACATCTATCTTGTGATTTTTGCTTCCTCACTACCGAAGGTAGAAAGCTATGTATTCGTGCACGAAATAAAAAAAATTTGTCCCCCAAAATCTAAATTTCCACTTGCTTTTTACGTTTCAGAGCTTTCTGAACAACTTTGGTTCCTTGTCTGTCTGTCGGTCTGTAGTCAATTCCTTGTCCCAGGCAAAACTATATGAAGATGTGGTCCGAATTTGATGAGATTTTCAGGGATTGTGCGGGTAAGTCCCGTGACGGTCCCCTGTCAATTTCATTGCCATCGGACCACTAGTAATCCGGGCGCATGCGCAAACGTGAATTTCCCGAAACCCCATTATCTCAGTTCCTAATTGACCTATTTCGCTCAAATTGGCAGGGTAGTTGTGGACTGACTCCAAGACAATAACCTATAAATTTCGTCACGATTGGATCAGTAATAGCTACTGCGCAAGCGCAAACTTAAAATTTGTTGTCACAGGTGTAGCTCCGGAACTACTTGACCAATTTCGGTGAAATTTTTAGGGATTACGCTAGTTAGCCCCTAGAGGGTCCCCTATGAATTTCATCGCCATCGGATCACTAGTAGCGAGTGCGCATGCGCAAACGAACTACGATTTCTCTGTTTCTAATGGACCGATTTTGCTCAAATTCGGAGTATAGTTAGAGGTTAACAATTAACTTCGAATTTCAACACGATTCTATCATCAATACATACCGCGCATGCGCAATTTTGAAATGCATTTCATAGCCTTAACTCTGGAACTACTCGACCAACTCTATTGAAATTTTCAGAGATTGTACGGGGTAGCCCCTACCCAATTCTCTATTAATTTAATAGGCATCGGACTATTACTAGCGTGTGCGCATGCGCTAACGTAAATTTCCTGAAACTAGGATTTCTCAGTTTCTAATGGACGGATTTTGCTCAATTTTAGAGGGTAGTAGTGGGCTGACTCCAAGACAATTACCTATGAAATTCGCCACAATTGGATAAGTGATGGCTAATGCGCATACGCAAACTTGAAATTGTTTTCAAAGGCATGCTCCTAACTCCAAAACTATTCAACCGATTTCGTTGAAATGTTGAGTAACTGATTCTATACGTCCATATTACAAAAATGAGGAAACTATACTGCCCACCCAACTTGGCAGACTTTTTTTTTTTTCATCAATTTCCATTGTCTGGTGGTAATTTAAAACAAAAGCCTACAATTCTAGCAGTTTATAGTCCTTCAGCTAGTCAGCAGTTTCAGACAGAATTTGAATGGTATGATTATTGGATTTTAGTTGATCATTGCCACTTCATACTGAACAATGCTCATATAAATATCACCGGAGTCTGCGCGATTGTTCTAACACAGTTGCTGTTCCGATTGTAGAAAGTTTATTATTATTGAAGCTTCATGTCCTTAGATGTTTTCAAGACAAAACATTTCTACAATGCGTCGAGCACAGCGATCGCTCTCAGCTCGTTCAATCATTGGATCTCAAGGAAAACCATAATAGAATTTGTTGACGTCCAGATTGGTAGGTAACGATAAAGGAAAGGCCGACGTATCGATTGTAAGGTTCATTTAAAGGAGCACCAAGCGAAGAGAACCTCCGTATATTGGCACCTTTTCCTTCAAGTTCTAAACTTGCTGAACTTTACCACCTGCTCTCAATCTCCTCCAGGTTGACCGGTTACCCTTGAAGGGAAGTCGGGTTAATGACACGAGCAGCCTCGTGGGGTGGGCTGGCCGATGGAGGAGTTCTTGATGGTCTTTGAGCAAAGAATCTCTCCAGCATCGGTATCGTCCATCTCTTTCAATATAATAAAATTCGTATCGCAGAAGACCAAACTATACACGAGAACTTGACACATAATAAATTAATATGCACACCATAACAATAGTGAGGAAATGTTAATAGGGAGTATTGATCATTTGTCATCAGGCAGGTATAGAGGCAAACGAAAGTAGGTATTCGTATTGAGTAGAGGGATGGTAGAAACTTCCTGATATGTTAACCTGTATGTTCTATTGCACCAAAATGCTTCAGAACGATACTTCATTGATCTCATCTGAATCGTATCTGCGCTTGATTGAGGTATAGGTAGTAGATTCATGTAGGTATTCATAAGAGCTGATCTAAAACATCATCGAAATTTCTACAATCAAGATATCCCGGATTATCGTGAGTTTTGGCAAAGATGTCTCGATTGTGATAGGTATGACAAATTCCTATACGAACGGAACAATTATAGAAGTTCGATAACTCGTGAGCGAGCTGATTAGGGTCAAAAAGTGAAAAACACCAATATTGGCAATAGCAAATAAAGGTAAGCAAATCTAGAACAAAAGAAGGTGAGTGCGTGGGAATGAATAACGAATGTTCTGCAAGGTCAACAGATTATACGGGCGTTTGCCTTTGAGGAAGCAGCTGTAATTTTAATGGTATTTATGTGTTGAACAGGAAAAATGAAGAAGAATTTGATGGTGAGTGAGGTAGAAAAAACGAATAAAATCAAGACAGGTAGGAAAATGTTAGAAAAACGGATGGCTGATGGCATGAAGAGTGGAAATGAGCAATTTTCCTGCTGTTTCGGAAATTGAGACGCCGTTTTTGGGGCTTCCTCTGAGAAATGGTGGAACGCAGATTCGCGTTGTCGTAAATGGCAAGTAACAAAGGACTTCCTGAAACCGTCGAAGGAGATGGAAAAAAGGCGTGTAGGACTGGGAAGCTTTTGGAGACAATGGGTGGACGAGTTGGACCTTGGGCCAGAGCGTTGGTCTCCCCTGAGGCGTCATGCCGGCCGAGTCTTCCTTCTTGAGGGAGTTTTCGCGTCTTCTGAGTCACCAGGATACCTATTGCCGGTTACGGGTAACCCGGGGAGACGTGGGCGAGCCGAACAACTACTTAAGAAGATCGATCCAGGTACTGCTAAATGGTTCTGGTTTATTCATTTACGATCACCTACATGATTGTATTGTATGTCTGTCTGTCCAGTGATGATTGGGACCATGAAATATCACAGTTCTAGTTCGTTTCATGTACCTACTCGTTTTGCCTTATGTACTCTATCGGTCTGTCCGTTCGTTTGACCACATTTCAAGGGATTAGTCGATTGTTCAGGACCTCTCGTTCATTCCAACCTTCGCGTAGTACGAATATCCCTTTTTTGAAGCTTGAAAATGACCTCGGCATGTCTGGAGTTACCCCACCGTGCCATGCAGTACGAGATACGGCTAGCAAAACACGCGTGGTACACCATAAGAAGCATCTCAGAAGACTGAGAAGTAGAAAATTACAGGATGACACCCTCATCCTGGCACCTCAATATGGCTAGGCCAAGACAACATGTTGTCCACTGAAATCGCCCAAACCTCCACCGAATCCTCGAGGCGACCGTTCTCATGAGTTCCAATCGAATAGCTTTGCGCTCAAGGGATTGAGGGGATCATCCCATTAGTTCACTGACGATTTTGGACCAAACCTTGTGTAACTCGGTCGAGCTGTTCGGGCGGTGGAAGTTAATTCGCCTCTTATCAAATCAGTGAAGAAGTTAATGCGCATCAGTTTTGAATTAGGTACCTATACTGAAGTATTGTATTCAGCACGTTTTCAGACACTTTATGGCCATGAAAATGTAACGAGTACAATACTATTTGCTGATAGATTCTCTCTGTTTTCCATCACAGTCAACAAAATATAGTTTTTCTAGAACCTCCGGCAGTGGAAATAACTTTTTTTTGCGTTCTGAAATGTAGGTACCTATATATATACATTGGTATTCAAATCCTTCTTATTTGCGGCCAAACTGTTGATTATTCCTGAACGATTGACGTCATTACCAACCATGTTAGTTCAGTTGTTTCTTAATTAACCGTCTAAACCATCATCGAAATCTAAAAATATTCCAGTCTGTGACAACCCGTGTGTATCCTCAAATACGGTTATTTACCGACAAATAATGTTCATTTGTTTTCAGGAGACCCTGCGCGTAACTTCCTGAACCTCTGACGTCCAACCATCTGCCTTATATTTTTCACTCGCTCGCTAAAAAGATACTAATGAATTTCCTTGTTACCAAAACGAGTCAGTGTGTACCTTCGACGTCCTTGCAACGGCGGCTATTCCTATTGTTAACAAAATAACCTTCAAAAGCTGACAATTGCCAAATCGCTCCGACTCAGGTCTGACAATAATTATTTTTTCTCTCTCAAAATGTTTCGAGTTCAAAACGTTCACTCATTCCAAGCGTGGCGTTCGGTTTTTTCGGATTCGTTAGTTCCGCAATTTGTCTCTTAGTTGGGCTCCTTATTCAAGTAAGTTTCAAAAATAAACCGACGCAATAAACGTTGCCACCGTAGCAATAACGAAGTGGATTTTGAAGGTCTCGAAATTTAAGCAGGAAATGTAGTACCTAGCGATCAGCACTACATAATGAACGGTCTGTCGTCACAAGCAAGGTAACAAGATATAAACAACTCTCATCATCGACATCTTGAAGGAAACAATTCAGTCGGGAGACGGGAGTAACTGAAAATCACAGGAACTGCATTGACATTGGATGAAAATTGTGTTAGGGTTGCAAAGTCGTAAGATCTTAGGCACGTACAGAACTAAATTTATTTAAGACGTCCTGTAACCAAAAATACAAAATGTTTTAATCGAAGGACAATCATTTCCAGTGATTTTCAGACTGGGAAGCATTGTTTTCATGGATTTGCATGAATGGATGGCATTCAATTGATTGACAACTAATGGTCTAGAAATCTAAGATGACACATCAAGCACTAACCTGAACCAAAAAACTAAGAAATCTGTAAGTAGGTATACAATATTTCGTCGGTATCATAATGAAGAAGAGAATACTTCGATACTGGTAAACAAACCTGGCGCAAGAAACTGTTTTATTATGTAGGTTCAAACATGAACAGAATCCCTACCTACGTTTACTTAGGATCAACATAAACCCAAGGGTAACCAAAGGCTGCCAGTTGAATAATGTACGGGAGTAGAATATAGAAACCTAGTACCTATCTAATGATAGTTGAGGTTGACTTCATTTTCAATAGCTTAGAGTCATGAATATAATATTATTTTCTCTACTGTGGACCTGCAAGTAGTGAATACGACATTATAATTATTCATAATAAACGTAAGAGCAACGAACGATTGAAGTGTTTAGTGAATTGGCTATGTATTTGAATAGGGCAATAAATATGTAGTTTTGTAACTGTAAAAAGAACGTGTAAAAGCAAGCTGACGGAGGTTACTTCTCTCTACAGCATGATGGTAGGCATAACAATATCAGAGATAATTTGTGAGCATAAAAGTATCCGCCAAGGTAACCTACAATTAAATAGAACAAATGGATACATGATTATTATGTGACACTAACAAACATTTAAGTTCATTCTGTGAGGATACTTTATAGATAAAAGAAATACATTGAGATAACAAGACGAAGAAATACGTCATGAAATAAGATGATAAATCTCAATGTCTCTCAATCTCTTGTAGTAATACCTTATGTATTATAGATCTATAGTCTAGTACTATTGATAATGGATTTAGGATTAAATTGTACCTTTCGGTAGATCGTAAATAATGCCAAAACCGTGACTATTCACTTAGAGATCAGAAGATTGTACGTAGTTCATAATATGAACTATTCTACGTATTATTCTTCTAGTACGTATTCTACTACGTACGTACTATTCTTCTTATATTATAAGAAGAATAGCGAAAAGGTGAGGCTCCGGCACGAATCGAACCTCCGTAGGTTTTAGGTTGGATTCCTGCAAGAGCCACATGTTTTCAAATTGTTTCCACTTTTCTATATATTATGCAAAATTGGATAAGGAGGATAGGATTACGTAGGTGGATATGATTAAGTATTAGTAGTCCAACCTACTGAAAAACCATAACATGCTGCAGAAGTTGACTAGCTAGCTGGTTGTAGATTGGTCAGAGGATGAAAGCTAACAACAGTTTAGACGAGGATCAACTAATAAGTGATTCATTTACCTAGAAAAAATAAGAAGGAGATATTTGATGTAGAAGACACGAAGGTATCAAGAATCAGAGAACACTAATTGCGCGGTTGAATGTCGCTGTTCAATTTATTGGTATCGATCTGCAGAAATGGTACATACTCGTTCAACCAACAATTACCGGATTATTGCGCTCTAAAGGAGAGACGGTAACGACCCCTCAGGTGCAACGTGCATGATCCCAGGCGTGAGGTATTCCTCACTGTCAAGGCCAGGGACCACGTCTGCCACATCTGCTAGGAAGCCCACGCCGTCCGCGCTTCCACTCAAGAGTTCGCGAGAATATTGCAAGCTTGAAGTTAGTCAGCTACAACAGACACTTGACACTTAACACACACCGACAATATGATCTGAACTATTGGAAAATGTATCTTTTTTAACTTTTAACAAATTAATATGAACTTTGTTAATATATTTTTCTATCCCTATCAATTTTCTTTTGGGAATCTATCTATTTTCTAACTATTGACAAATCAATTCGAACTTTAGGCGTATAGATTAAAACTATTGGCAAATGGAGTTTTAAACTTTGGAGGTTTACTTCCATTTTCCAACAGTTTAATTTAATTTATAAATCTGAAGTTTAAATTATTAATAATATAAGATTGATCTTCCTAGTAGCACAAAGTTAAGGTTGATTTTCTAATAGTAGGTAATGGATATAGTACTATCAGGACGTCATGATCATGACGTAGTAGAACTACTTCGAAGAATGTTAAAATCTGATATGGTTATTTGTGAAGAAACGAAAATGAGATACCTACCTAATAATAACAATATCCAAGCCTACGATGTAGGGGTTGTCACTCGTATAATGTGTGACAATAGTTAGATACAGTATTGCTTCCGAGATTATACCTAAGGGAGGGGGAGAACATCTTTTTCATTTTCGTGAGATTCATTTTCATTAGGCAAAATCAAAATATCCACTCATCTTTTACGTTTTAGACCTTTCTGAACAAATTTGGATCCGTGTCAATCAGGGTGTGTGTCCACGAATCGTTATAAGACGCATATACACGTAATTCCACATTTTTCAACCGATTAAGATGGAATACTGGAAGATTGTACGGGTTGGGCCCTAGAAAGTTCCATACAAATATCTGCCCTGTTAGACCATTCGATTTCTCACGATCTAAGGGCCCCTCTCGAACATGAAGGTCGGCTGAGGGCTGGCGAGCAGATGATATCCTATGAATTCCAACAAAATCGGATAATCGGTAGACATGGTGCATGAAACAAGTGCAAACACGTCATATTGACGCAAAAATTATTGATCGTGTATGTCAGTTTAGAAAAATATCGACACAATCGCGAACAAGTCAATACGAGGAAGCTATGTGCCACGAATTCTTAATTTGGGTTGTATTTATTAGAAATAGTAAGTTGTGAAATGGTGAAAATCGCCATTTTCATTTCGATATTGGATTTCGCACGGGGCTGTGGGTCTTCCACACCTTCATGACTCGGCCGTCATGTGGGTTTAGCATAACCTGATCCCGCGGTGTCCCGCAACTCTCCCAACATGAAACCGATCAATTTTAGCCCAATTTAAACAATTTGCACGTAGTATATTACTTAGAGCCCTCATAGCTGGCATGAAACTGGTGGGAAAATATACCTTTCGAAAAAACAAATACCATAGTTAGTTATTGAATAGAACTGTACCTAGTTACTTCCTTAATTGTCAATGGTTACCTACCTAGTACCAATTCGTAAATATCTAGGTCTTCAGTACTGTAATAATTATGTATTCAAATTACCCGGTTATGGTTCAATTTTAGGTTCAATAACCTCAAAACCATGATACAGATAAGCCCTCCGCTGTAACAAAGATCCAGTGACCAGAGCTTGAGTTGCTCCTGCAAAACTCACTGATTGGTTGAATGGCTGGCGTAGTTTCGTGATCTGATGATGTTATCAATAATTTTGTATAACACTCTTCCGATACTTTGGAGGTTGTTCCTATTCAATGTAATACTTGTTACCTACAAACATAAGATAGTGCCCTCACGTTGGAGCTAAGCACACAACCGTGAAGCCTGCTAAGGCGAGGCAAATACTCTTGATAGATTCAAACATTTGCCAACTGGTTAACACCCTATAATGAAGTGTTTAGCCAAAGACCGGCTGGGGAGGTACTGATTATATTGACATCAAGCAGGTTCGTAATGAAAGTGAATATCGCCCGATATGACCTCTAAATGGGTCATATTGCTGAGGGCATAGCGAGGCACCGTAAAAAACTAAAATTAATTTCTGAAATAGCGGAATATACGAAGTTCAACTTCACTGAATAAACCAAATTTCGATCATTCGGAATATGGACATATCCAAATGAACTAATTTCTTATTGATGAAACTCCAGTACCAACAACAATCTTGTCATTTTTCACTCTTCTGCTTTTACCCACTTTCCCAACGTCAAATTTTATTACCCAAAATAAGTATATTCTTAACTAGAATCGTTTTGGTATCGTTGCGTCGGTGCCAAACCCCACTATAGTGTCTGTTACATTCCCATCGAAGTGCTGACAAAATATCTACATTGATAGCGACTTACGATGAGGATACTAATTTCCTTTGGATACCGGAATAATTTTAACTGACCATATCTGGATTTTTTCTAAATATAATAAGTAGGTAGGTACCAACATAATTCACAATTCAAAAAAAAATGCTTCTTCTTATTTCGGGGTGGGGAAAAGTGGGTATGAGTCATAGGTAGGTACCTGGTTGGTAAATCGTATCGAATGAATAATTTAGGTGAGCAGAATATTAAACAAAAATACTCAAATGAGTGATTCCTAGTATCGAATATTTCCTATGGATACTTGAATAGTACCGAATATTTCTTCCGACACTAGTATCGAGTACTGGTATAGAATATTCTCTGCTATTGCACGGAACTACACGTTGATTGAGGACGCCACAGCCTACTCCAAGACATCACAGAACAATATAATATTTTCACAACCATCGACTGCACTTGGTGAATCCTTGATAAACCGAACTTGCTGCACGACTAGACTCCTCTTCAGGTGCTCGGGCATTATGCAACAAGGCGTAGGGATTTTCGCCTTTTTGCAGCAGGTGTTTCGCAGAGGCCGCGGCTTCTTGTTAAAACATCCCCCCGACCTATGAAGCTGCCTCTTTCAAGTCCCTTGTTAGTCTTCTATTCGTCTAGCCGGCCAGGTGGACGTCTGGAGGTTTTATGGATGGTGAGCCCCGGCGAAAGCTTGACTGCTAGATTGAGGCTTGCACTTTCAGTTGATCTTATTGAAAAGTAATTTTTAATAGTTTCAATGATGTCGTATGACAAGGTTGGAAATATTTAAAATGTGCTGACTCCGATATTAATACAACAAGTCTACCGAATACATCAACAAAATACTATTTTAGATACGTTTGTTTGCATTCAGAAAACGCATTTTTCTCCCTCAATCAGTCACTTTTAGTAATGACTATAATACATTAATTCCAATGTTCAAACAATATTTTTTTAAATTTTCCAGCAAGGCACTCGAAACTAATTTTACTGGGTTGTACCAATAGTACATACACCAGCAACAAGGATCTATCTTAGCATCTTTCCTTCTTTTCCAAAATTCAATTTCGGCAATCTTGATGAAGTGATAAATTTTTCCGACGCTTCTCGAAAAGACGATTTCATCATCAAAAGGCGACCAAGTATTTGAAAACGCTGCAAATTATTACACAACGGTTTATTATGTTTCTGTATACATAGATCACCCATATGTGAATGGGGTAAGCCATTGTTGATGCCTACGTTGTACCTACGCGTGATTTTATATTAAATAAGTACGTACCATAAATATAAAATGAAAATTATTGAATGGATAGAGATAGTATAACACAGACTAATACAACTTTTGTATTTATAGGTCTTATACCTACAATAATTATGAACATGAATTTTCTCATCAGATAAGCCTCACAGTAAGAGAGAAAGGTGGCGGATTATATCGTTGGTTTTTGCGTAGGATTGGTTTTCAACAAGATGTGACCTACACGATAAGTACTGCTCCAAGACTTTGGCGGAAAGAGCTTCTAAAACACCCTTGTCAAAATGGTATTTATTCTGAAAATAGATAAAGAGTGAACTACCAGGAGATTATGATGTTATTATTTTAATAATATGTATGATTATTATTATTATTTTAATATTATATAATTATTTTAAAATTATAAGACCTTTACTACCTATCAATATTATTATGACTCATAATTTATTATGCTTCACACGAGAACTTTGAAGAAACTTAGAAGTTATTTTTATAAGTTTTGTCGAATTATTTCAATTATTACCTTAACAACTTGATGAGGCTCTGCAGATTGTATAGCAACTATAATAGTTATGTCTTAATAATTATGGTCCTTTCGCTGAGTTCTACCAAACAATTTTACATTGCGAATTTATTAGAAGGATATAAAGCTCAAAGTAGTTCAAATTCTGTTAGTTCTACGGTTGAGAATCTTTAGCTGATAAAACACCCCTACCGGTAAACAAGGATGTATATTTACGACCTTTCCGTCCCCTATTTTCGGGTCTGCCGGCTCGACTGGGAAATAATCCGACGCTCGCCTTCTATACCGATCTGGAAATCTAGCGGGGCACCGCTCTGGAACCCCAACACGAACAACGTAAACAAAGTTGTGCTTTCCTTGGTTCAGTTTTTTTTTTTTGGGGGGGGGGGTGTTGTGGGCATAGAACCAGGCAGTAAAACCTTTGCCTTCCCCCGGAGGGAGTTACGCTCGTAAAAAAAGACTGCTTGGTGATATGTGTGCCTATTATACCCCCACCCCCTTTGGCCCTGTTCCTTTCCAACTCTTTCGCCATATAAATCCCGCACTTCAAGTATCGGTTCTTCCGAAAAAAAGATTTTTCTTTGTCTGCGTGTATTTTTCATCATGTAGAATCTAGAGTTGATTAGACGATACTGGAATGGGATTTCAGGTTCTTTTTTTTGGCGATTCTCTTTTCATACAAATAATAACAAAACTATCTTTCGGCCCGGCCTGAATCGAACGATCTCTGTCACTGACGGTCACTGACCCTGTGGTTTTACTGCAGAAGTTCCGCTTTTACGTCAAAGATTGATCCATTTCCTATTTTTTCATAACCTTCAGCATACAAAACAAACCATAACAAGCAAAATACAGTCCAGACAAAATATTCAAAAAGTCTGCGAAGTGGGTCGGGCACATAGCTTCCTCATATCCAATGACTAACGGAACGGCACGATAATGTTGAAATTGCTTCGAAGTCTATCAAGGTAGTGGAAGCATTGTTTTCACTTTTAGGACAATAACTCGTTTAAACCTCGAAAATCAAATTCCCACTCGCATTTTGAGTTTTAGATATTCCTGAAAGAATTGTGGCTCGGTTTGCTAAACCCGACAAGCGCTAAAATAGGGAGAAATACTTCGATTATTAAGAGAAATTTCAAGGCGGATCGGATGGTGACATTGCTATTTGTCTATATGTAATAATTCCGGTCATAAAATACGCGGATTTGTAGGGTTTCGCAAGAACGGACATTCAAATTTTCAAAGCCCTAAAACTCCTAGAAGAACAGTACCTACCCTTTTGAAATCCAAAACTCGATTCTGCCTTTTTGAATGTATTTTGGGGGTTTCGTGGGTTGGCCCCCTTCTGGTAGGTAGGTATTACCAATGAATCAGCAACAGCAAGGTCCCTTCAAGACCCTCAAGATCCAGCTCCGGATCCCATCAACAGAACCCGCAACCATCAGCGACCTCAGCAGACATCAACCATCAGCTGATGTTACTCAACATCCGAACGTTTTTGGAGCATATATGCCATCTCTCTCTTGCGAATCTCAACTTCCACCGAGTTCAGACGTATTCCAAAAGCACGGTAAATTCAATATTATTTGTCTTATTGTTTCCTTTGAAAGCAATAAAATAGTGCAACATGTTCAGTAATAATGTATCCTCTTTCCTCGACCATGTCATTATTGTTAAGCAAATTAATGGAATAATTGAAATGAGCGCAGAGTTATCTCGTGAAGTCAATAATGTCGTTTCTCCCTGGGGCGGATTTCGAATATCATGTCGTGATCGTGTGGCTGATAGGAAGTCAAATGATGTCAACGGTAGTAGGAAGAGTGTTTGATACCCCCTGGTAGGTTACATATATCAAAATGACCGCGATGCGTACAGAGGACGTTCAAAGGGATACGGGGGAGTCATCATCTCTAACACAATAATCCACGGGCTAATCATATTCCGATAATCATTTCCAATAAATTGCAGTTGACATAATTATCGGTTGCACCGCACATCTTCGTTTAATTAACCTCACTTTATGGACCGCCCAGCATGATTTGCCGATGACGGTTCAAATCAGGATACAGTAGTTCAGTGGATATAGTTTTTATGCAACGTTCTATACCAATGGATTGTATTATTAGGTATCTTTTATATTAATCTCTATACCCATATAATTCGGTAAATGTGTGTCTGCTTCTGACTCAATTACACTCAAACGGCATTGTGATGGGGTTTTTCACAAAATAATTAATAGAATACATCACCCTCCCCCTTCACCTATAAATCGAGGGTCCATCACGAACGACAAACGTGATAATACGGCCTCCAATAGAGGTCACGAGTTCTAACATTTTTGTATCAACATCAGGTTAAGTTTCGGGGACTTTAAGAAAATTATAGAGTGGCAATTCCGAGCCCCACTATATGCATACCTAATTATCTAAATACATTATTCCGAACTGAATAATCACATGTTTAAGGGGGGAAGGGGGTGTAGAAAAAAATTCACTTTGGCTTATCAAAATAAATGTGCTTTAGAGTACCTACCTACTTACAGACAATATATGAGAGGGAAACCTGTTCTGTCATTGTTCGGTTCGCGTTTTTTCTTCCATTTTATTTTGAAATTCTCTCCTCAGAGGTTCTGATACGCTGTTAGACGGTCCGTGGAATTAATTAGGATTCTCAAACGAGTTCGAAATGTGCAGGGCGCGGCTGCGAGGGGGATCAATCAGGTTGAGTGCAGCGCCATTTAGTCGTCGCATTCCGACCGTTTCTAATGAACCGAGAGCAATAAAGATAGAAAAAGTCCGACGGGAACTATATAAGTGAATTCAGTTTGGATTGGAGAGGTTTCCCTATTTTCGAAAGACTTTGAAAAAGTCATCTCCTTGGTTGTGTACATTAGCATTTTTCAGTGCGGTCCAAAATACAAAAATAAACTAGAAAAGAGCGCATATACATCTCAATCAGGGAATTCGAATTAATTAGTATATAATTTTACGTACGGCATGATTTTGGTCCTGAGTGTGCTCCTCTGATGTCCATGGAAGAAATAAATAGGAAAGTACTCCTATGATATGAAAGTACAAATTGACTGACAATTCAATTTCAAACTTCTCAGACTTGAAATTTGTGCGTTCACTACCCGACTATTAAAAAAAAATAAATAGATGCAACCAGACGGTTTTATAATCTGGGCGAATTTATTAGGTGCTTTGGGTTGTAAGATTGAAGATGACAGGATCGATATAAACTGATAATTCATGTTTGTAGCAGGATTCACTTGATTATCCACGCTATGCTCGCTCATCATGCTCGCTTTGCTCTTATTAGTGGACTTAAGTATTATCAAAGCCATTTCATGATAATAACTGTGGGGAAAGGGAGCGATTTGAATGCCATAACAACAAATTCTGGTTCAACCAACAATGAATAAGGAAGCAGAGCTAAGATATCCAATATTTTACTCCTAATTCCCACTCCATTATGGCGGGATGTATTGGAATGATCAGAGTAAGAGAGTTGGCAGAGTTATGAGGGACATTTGATCACATGGAAAATCTACGAATGTAGGTACTTACAAAGTAACCTACCTTAACAGCCACACCTAACCTATAACAGCCTAAACTTATCAGCCGTAGAGCCACATAACACCCTCTCCTCAAGAAGAAGAAAAGCTTGAGGTGCTCATATTGGCCTGTAGTAGCAGCAGGGCTGTTTTTGCTAGGCTGAAGGATTTTCAAAACCTCGCACCTTAAGTTCACATGGAAAATCTCCATTGGTAAGGTATAGTTCAAGCCTCTCCAGCCAAATATTGGAGATTCCATTCACTGGGAATGTGGAGATGCAATATTTAAATGAAGAGAGCCCGAGTTCTTAAGAAAAGTAACGAGTCTTTCACGAGATGAATGTTACAAAAATTCTACAAGATTTTCTCGTTTTTAGGATGGGGTACAATAATGGTTGTAGAGAAAACAGTAACAAGGGCTTAAAGGATAATAATGATGATACCAGTAATGAATGACGATTTGTTGAATTTGCTGAAGCAGTTACAGAAAGTTTGGAAATGAAAGAGGGATAGTTTAAATTATTGTAAGAGAACCAAGGGAGTAGCTGCTGTTTTGGTGATGATTGTGGCTCTGCCATGGGAAACATTCTGGGCTCCCTTCATTCCCAATGGCGTGGGATGTCGTTCCTCCCTTACCAACCCTCAACGTCGCAGTTTACCGCCCCCGACGAAAGGCAACCAACCCCCGTTACCACCCCCGACCAAGCATAACAGCGGGAGTCTCAGAAAGTAACCTTGGACCAGGTCGTGCACTCTGTCTGGCGGGGCTACTACCCGTTCGGCGAACATCCGAACGAACGAAACCTTCTCCTTGGAGTCCCTCTTCACTCCTCTATATCTCTACTCTATGTGTAAAAGCTACTAGCCGGGCAGCCGACGTGGCGTCCTTGTTTACGTCAACCGGTCTCACTTTTCATAGCCGGCTTCTCTTCCGCTGAGAACAGCCGCGGGCCCCGCCTTTCCCACTTCTTCCTCCACGCCCGCGAGTCGCCTGTCCACTAAATACCGGAGCCCACCACCACCCCCAGGCGCACTTCTTGGCAGTGCCTTACTAACTGCTCGCCGCACTCTCGGTTTCACAACATGCAATATTTCACAGGCTCAACCTTCACGCCCAGGCTCCTCATTTCGAGAATAAAATGGGTACTTAGAACCTATGTCGTTCAAAAGCGTTAATAACTCAATCAATTAGAATAGAAGGCCACACACTACTAGGTGACATTCTAAAAGGTACTATCAGTTGTCTCCTATGCCAACCACTGGTACAATCCATATGAGCGATTGAAATTGGTGAAAGAAAGTGGTGATTTTCAAGATTTGGCAATTTTTCCTCTTCAAATTCATTTTTCACCCATTTCGTCTAAGTAGAGAAAAAACTTTGGAGGAAATAAGAAATTGAACGCTCTTCCTAATCGTATATTCATTTTCAATTTCACACTGTAAATTAAAAGAGTTATGGCTGTTTTAGTGATTAAAAGTCGAAATAAAAAACAAAATCTTAAAATTGAAAAAACTCGAAAATAAGGCGTTTAAAAAACCCCTAAGAGACACTTTTTGTTGGAAATGACCTGCAGAATCAAACCCTAGCCGGTGGTGCGACCAAAAATGAGACACCCTGTATAGCCCAGTCAAATTAGACTTATGGTGTGAATTGAATTAGACAGAGCGGAAAATGAATAATTCATTTAAGGCATCGTAAATAAGGATAATTCATGTTTTGTGACAGTTTCCCAAACGAGCCGAACTTTTGGGGGCCTAATAACCACGAAATTTTGGCACTTTTTTCAATTTTTGGCCAAAAAACACAAAACAAAAATTTTGAAGCATTGCAATAGCTTCATTTTCTTCGAAAATTCGCTAACAGGTACACCAAACGAAAAATGTCACATAATGAAAGTTGTAGAGGTTCTAATTCTGCGTACAAAGCACCCAAGATTTTCAAATTTTGCTCATTGCTATGCACAGATAATAGAAACTACTAATATTTTTTTATGTATTGCTTTTGCCTTGTTTACATCGAGACACCCCTTTAGGGAGGAAGGACGGAAGGATGGAGAAAGGATTACAGATGATGATGGTTGGTAACATGAGTGGCTCAAAACACACAACCTGTTTCTCGGCCAGTGATTTTTGTTGGATCTGAAAATAAACCCGATACCATAATTGGTAACAATCATTAGCTGATTTTGGCACTTGAAAACAGGCGTCTATCATAATTAGAACACCTGAGAAAACAGCTAAACTGAAAGTAAATCTTTCAAAAATAGTATCCAACGAACACCTGCAGGATTTCGATTTCTTGGAAGTGAAGAATGGTCAGTAAATCATAGTACATAACTACTATATACATACAGGTATATATATACAGTGTATACCTACCAAACTACCACAGTAGTACATACTATAGTATCCATGCAGTAAATGGAATTATAAGAGTGGACCATAAAAACATGGTGTGACCTGAGTGGGAGTGTGTTTGTCAGTAAGTCCCTGAATATTCTAAGAGCTTAGATCGATCACATCAAGTTTGATAAAACATCAAACATTGCACATCAAGGAAAATTCAATTGCTTTCATCGCGCTTATTAGAAACATTTACACAGTAGTTATGAAATCCGCGAATGCCAAGTGTTTGTGATGTCTTTTGGAGGCGGGTGGATGAAGACTATTTGGCGATTCGGAAGAAAACTTGTGGTGAACAAATTGTTTTATTGAGCAAACTTTTCTACAGACCAAACTGCAGCTACAGTTTTCTTGGCTAACTCCTGACTCACCGAATATTCCAGGTTCCAAACAAATGTCCAAAAAGGATACTTTTTACATCGAAACTGAGAAAATACCTTTTTGGTCATCATCGAGTGTTTCTTTGGGAATTTTTCTGGGAAGCTGCCAAGTACGAATGATCGGCTATTATCGGCAATAAAAAAATACTTGATGCAGCACGATGGCGGCAATCTCCGAACGAAATGCTTGATGATGTTTACCAAGAAACCGTGGGATTGAGAATTGAAAACTACAAACCGAGTCGACACAAAATCTGGGATACGTACGTAGTAGGAGGGAACGCCCGGAAGCTTGGCGACGGTTGAGAAGCAGGGCGGAAGTTAGACCAAGCATGACTGCCCATAGCAACAAGTGCCTTGCCACCTTCAAGGACAAGTAAACCGGGCTCGCCGACCGTTCCAGAGTTCTTTCTTTTGTGATAAAAGACGAAAAAGGTACCTCGAAGAGGAATGTCCGTCCTTTGTATGAGGATTAATTATTCCAGGGGAACAGGCGCTTCGGAAAGGATTTCCTCAAGATAGCATCGTGCAACTGAAGTGCAATTAGACATCACCCCAACCCATCATCGCTAGTCCATGCATTCAATTACACTTCAATATGCAAAGGGTTTGATTATAAGTCAAAATCGACACTTGTAATGATGGAGTGGGAGCACGGAAGAGAGATCAGGGAAGAGTATAATCAAAGTATGAAACGTAGAAATTAATGTTAAGTTCCTAATAATTGCTCATTGATGTTTGTTGCCCTGGTAGATGATAGGTGGTAAATGTATAATAATTCGTTAGGGAAGTAGAAAAATCTGTCTTTTAAAATTGAAATGTTTACCAGCATTCTGCTTATAAGAACTTAATGAACAAATTAGGTTTGACGCCTGCCTGCTTGAGTGCCTCTTTTCTTCGGAGAATTCGATGTCCCGGACTATACTCAAAAATGGTTCGTCCGATTTTAATTAGACATACTCTTCTGGGGCATCGATACACAATCTGATAACTCGATTTCGCTCCAATTAGGAGGGTAGTTTGATACTAAAAGTGCACACTGATCGGATCAGCAGTAGCCTCGACTTATGCGAATTTCTTAAAAATCGTACCAAGATTTTACGGGACAGATTTTATTAGCTATTGAACTCTCGTTCTAACAAAGTTAATTTTGGATATTCCTAGATGGATGTAGGCAATATATTTGGATGACAGTACATTAAAATGATTCAGATTTTATTCAGAGAGACGTGTACGGGAAAGGGGTACGTGTTGAAATAAGTAGAATAAAAAATCATTTCAGGCTGGATTTTTTTGGGTCTACCGCTTCCTACGCGGCGTCGCGAACGTCATCAGCCGTTCTCCAAAAGGAGGATCAGAGTTTGTTCTGATGGCTTCCTCTCTTGGCTACCCCTTGAGTTGGGAGTGGATCGACAACGGCCCGACGCAGCCAAATACCAGAGGTTGCTTGTCAGGGTAGGCAAGATGAAGAAAAAAAGTTCAATTCATGCAGCATGAGTTGATGAGCGAATTTTCAAAGAAATATTTTAACCGACTTGGTGGGTGATTATTGAAGGGAATTTTGAGCTGATTCCAAATATACCATAAATGTTCCTATGTTTAAGAGGGTAATTTACTCCAAAAACCTTAAAAAAAACACGGTTTATAGCGAATTCTGACTCTAAATTTTCAAAATTTGAACCCGTGGAGTACTCCAAAAAATGCTGGCCAACGAACACATCTTTTCTTTTATTGACATTTTAATTTTTTGGGGATTTTTAGCTCGATCCCTGGGTCAGATAATTCGTCGGATAAATCGTATGGAGTGACATATATAATATATGTACTTACATAAATGAAAAAGTGTTAAACTTCAGGAATCGTTATAGAATGGTCTGAAACAATTTGATTTCCATAGAAACAATTTTAAAAATTTTGCATTGCTAGCATTTTGAAGCCATAGCAATAGCTATAAAAAAAATCAAATATAAAAATTAGTTGATCTAATAATTTATTCATTTCCTGAAGGTCTTACGAAAATTGTACTTGCAACTCATGTTACGTTCACTATGAACTGTAGGGAATAGCTACATAACAGAGAAGTTAGAGATCATGATGTAAAACTTGAACCAAAAATAAAGAATTTCTCAACTCAGTTTACCTCTTGACTACAGACACTAGAATTACCTAATTCTAGAGCGCCTACTTAGTTCTATACTAATATTACTTGGCTATTCTGGTGTACTAACAGTTTAGCAAATTTACAATGTCCCGTACCTACGTATTTCATACTCTTTTGTGTACCATTGTTTTACTTTCTTATTTTTTGTAGACTTGTCGTCTGTCTTCCAGCAACATACCGAAGCCGCTACTGCCGGATACTGAGAAGTGTGGTCCCAGCCTACAGACGGTCACCCATCCAACTACTACCCATGCCTCTGGTCGCTCAACTTCGGTGATCCCGAGAGAACCGGTCGGGATCAAGGTCGTTGGTTGATTTCATGCCGATCGGATGGCCGAAAGCCTCTTCGTATGCGAAAATGCAAGAAACCTGTCAGTTTAATTTTGATGAGATTGTACCAAGATACAGAGATTTTTAGGGGCAGTGGAGTCTCTACAAAGTTCATTTTGAGCGATCGCAGCTGAATGTATGGATTTTGGAGACAGTGCAACTATATTGAAAAGTCTAAGATTTGAGGCAAGAAGGAGTTAAAGGGGAAAATATGTGAGGGGGAGCACTGGTCTTTGTATAATACACTATGAGGCGGCCACACTTTGAGAGGTGAATAATAGTAACCGCGGGCTGTTGAGGCAGGAAGAGTGTTATTCCTTGTTCGTGGCGGTTTCCCGCAACTTTTCCGGTTCGTTGAGTCTTCAAGCAGGCGCACGGGGTTCCCTTTTTCTTGGATGTTTATCGGGTCCCTTCCTTCCCGAACACATCCTTCCCGCATACGCCAACCATTTCCCGCATAGCTCAGGTTCCAACTCACAAGGTCGCATTTACACGTGTAACGTTGAAATTCCATCTCTATATCCAGTTGAGAATTATTTAAAGCTATATTTTATTCAACCACAATCATCCGTAATCGAATGATTTGTTTTCTCGTTTTCTACTAGCCCTCTACTAAGGTTCTATCATAACTACAACTTAGTAGATAATAATGAGCTAATCTGGAAAGGACTGGAAGGGACTAAAGCGATATAATGGTGGTTTTCTATCCAATGTGTGACTAGCCTATTTCCAACAGATTTCAACGAACAATATTTTGGAAGCAAGATATAAGGTGCAATCGCTTATAGCAGGGAGATGTCTCTTCTAGTTCCTTGTTTAAAACACTAAAAACGTATGGAACGGTCTGGACGTCTGGGGAACCCTGGGGAATGTCCTAAAAAATGCCTAAATCTCGGCTATCAGAGAGTATATAGGATCTCTTACTAACCGTATTACTACGTGCACTAATAAGTTGAAAATTCTCCTTAACTATTTTATCATTGAAAAGTTCATCAAACTTTTCTCCTATCAATCCATCAATCAATTTCAAATCGATTTTCGGCATTCTTTCCATTATTCGATTCTGAAGAGCCGTCAACTATTGAAATTTCAAATCCCAAATTTTAAATTTAACTTTTAAAAGTTAAAATTTGGAATTTTTGGGATTTGAAAAATCAGAAGAATTACAGAAACATAATTGGTAAATTATTGGCTGAGAAACGTTTGAAAACCTGTTCAACACCCCTCCGATTCCACCTTAATACACTATATAAGGAAACCCACTTCTTACTCTCTACAGAGACAGAAAAACATGGAGCCTGCTGGATTTCGAATTCTGATTTGAAAGAGGACAGTCGAAACAGAACAAACATTAGTGAGGAGAGAAGAGGGTATTTTGGTAGCACGAGATTTTAGAAGCAATAGAAGCTTAGATTCAAAAGAAAGCTTTCAGCTGAGTTGAAAATGTAGCTCACAGATGAGAGTTGAAAATGGAGCTCATTAACATAAGCTGGGTCGAAAATTGAGTTCCCAGTTCAGCTGAGTCGAAAATTGCTCCCTCAGATCAGTTGAGTCGACTACTCCTGTACTATTCGACCAAGTTAGTAATTACAAAAGCACGGTCCAAATTTGAAAGTCGGTGAAGTTGAAATTCCACCACCTTCCAACAGAGAGCAATAGAAGTGTTGAAGAGAGCAGTCAGACAAAGAGTTACGTGAATCACAAGTTCAAGGTAACCTGAGGGCTGGCCGATTACAGAACCAGTAGGTATGTCTCTAATAAAATATGTTAATGACTCAAGTACCTACGAATTCATATCTCTATGTACGATGGATTGTTATTTATAAAAGAATGATGATGAATTTGTGATGTATGAAAGTGTGCTAATAGGTGACACATATTTAACTATTGGTAGGTTTAAAAAAATGCAACATTTTCTCCACTTCAGGCAAAAACTTCCATCCATGCAGCATGAGTTGATGAGCGAATTTTCAAAGAATAATTTTAACCGATTTGGTGGGTGATTCGTAAAGGAAATTTCACGCTGATTCTGAATATACCATACGATCCTATGTTCAAGATGGTAATTTACATGAAAAACCTTTTTTTTTTTTTACATTTTATGTCTTTACTATGGCACATAACTCAAAAAGTGTGACGTTACGGTGTGACGAAGAAAGCGTTATGAACAATTTCTGATGATTTCCGCTTACAACCGAGTCGTTGCTGGGGAAATGGTACTTCGTCGTTTTTCATCCCACAAAATTCGTTGACAATTCGTTCGAAAGCTCTCGATTTATCCAACCATATTATGTTAACTAGGTACTGCCAAGTGCGTCGCCAACAAGCTGAGTTATGAGCATGGTTATTTGAATACTTGTGTACACTCAGGTGATCATTCTCAATAATTGATACTATGAACATGATTGCAACCTCTTGTTAATTTCTGGTGATTTCATTGAGCTGGTGTTTCGATG
>JAEMON010000004.1:25199099-25211284 GCA_030264115.1 Lygus lineolaris
CATTGCAATAGCTTCATTTTCTTCGGAAATTCGCTAAAACATTATTGTTTTTATAGGTAGCACTTAGGACTGTTGATTTGAATTTGATGTGTATGTCGAGCATTCCCAGTTATATTTTTCCTCGCTGGAATCCCTCAGCCTGAGCATTCTGAAATAAACCTATTCAGAAGAGCTAAGTAGAGCATCACTGCTTATATCAACTGCAAATACCGACCAACTTGACCGCTCAACAAGTAGGTGGACGTCGGATCGATGTTGGCGTTAACTTTTCAACAGGTCAGCCCCGCCTGAAACACGGTTACCGGTAAACGCTGTAACCCAGTTTTCCCCGCACTAGGCTTCCACTTCTGGTATTTTTTATTGACGACTTTATTTTGGTCGAAGCACGCCACGGACTCGTCGGTTATCGATCAGTTTTCCTTGTTAGGCCGCCACCTAAACATGGTTAGTTAATTTTAAAATAGGGTTTAAATGCCTCTCAACAAGAGAGCGCTTATGAAAGATGCATGACGTATTCATAAAATATTCTTCCGAAGTCCCCGCAGCGAGAACTGCTTGGAAGAATTATGCTTATGTGTGTAGTAGGTGAGGTTCCTTCTTCGAATTCTACAACTAGAAAAATAATTCCAAGAGGTTTGAAATTTAAGAATAGCTTAACATTACTCTTTAGAAGCTTAATTACTCTTTAGAAGGAAAAATGTACACTGGTACCTTTTTAGTGGATCTTCAGGTCAGTTTATCCCCAAATAGAATCAAATATTTGCAGTGAGTTCTAATACTCAGACTATGGAGTCCCAGTATGATTTTTATGTTTTAACAGATTTTTATTAGCGGTGTTTATGACCATGAAAATGTTTAATGTCTGATGAGTCATTATGATACGAATTTTCCAAATTTGGATTCCGAATGCTCCAGGCAGATACTTACTCGAGATTGTAATTTTCATCTATAACGTCAAAAAACAATTTTTCTAAAATGATCAAGCTTTGACATGAAAAAAATTAGGAATTGGCATAGTAAAAAAACTGCTAAAAATCTGTGGAAGTAGGTTACCATTATCAACTTCCCAAGGTCAGAGGGGCCTATCTAAATGAGGCACACACGCGGCTACATATTTTGAGCCTACAACCTGAGGGGTAGCAGAGGGTTTCCCTGCATTCAACTCACCTGATAGTTGGAACAGGATCGGTGGTGCAGGTTGGCCCTAAACTAGTTGGAACAGACAGAAAATATTAGAATTGAATATTATTCATAAGAGTGTGCTCAGGTGCGCAACTAGAATATTCGAATAATACCTGCACCGACGCAGAGTGGTTCCAATCCGGCAAAAACTAAGCTCCGCTCCAAATTTATAGGAAATTTAGCACTGATTCCGAATATACACCATGTTCCCAACCCTCAAATTTCATGGAATATTTTGGAATATTTCCACATTTAAATGATTCGATAGAATGGAAGAATCCAAGGTCAGAAATGGTTATTAGTTAAAAGGCGAAGAATTCTACACGCTTCTTCGTTCCGCGATTACCCCCACCCCGGGTCACAACCCGTTCATCCTATTTCCGTTCTGCCTGGTGACCTTTGTAACGTTCTTTTCCTTTGATTGAAACGCCTGACCATCTTCGTTACAAAGTCGTTCCTTCCCATTTCCGTCTTTTCTACTCTAGCGGAAATGTCGCCTATTTCCATCTCCAACCCCAACCGAAATAGTCTTCCTGCAGTTAACCCCCCCCCCCCCCCCCCCCCCCCCCCCCCCCCCCCCCCCCCCCTCTTCGTCACCACCACTACCCGAAATTATCTGCCCCAATTCTTTCACGATATTTCCCTATTTTCGTTTTTCCTTTCGCCCATCACCCCTCCTTTTCCCTTCGCTTTTAAATCACCTTCCATCCATTCGGTATTTTCCATTTTTCAACTCGACGTTCAAAATATTAATCAACAAGTGTCTATTCTCTTTCATAACATCCAACGCTGTAAAGAAATTTTATAGAAAAATATATTCAACGTGCTCTATAGTCTACTCGACGTTCAAAATATCATCTCTCATGCACTCCATATTCAAAAGAGCTCCAAATTCTACTCCATATTCTACTCGACGTTCAAAATATCATCTCTCATCTACTCCATATTCAAATTCATCAAAATTGAACTATCCCTGCTCGTCTCAGCAAAAATTGACCATCCTCTTTTCAGCATAACATCCAACGCTGTAAAGAAATTATATCGAAAAATATACTCATGAGAAGGATTATCAGCGAGGCGATCATCAACCGTGTAGCGACGATTTCCCCTATTTTGTTGTTGTTAAACTTGGGTGTGTATTTACTCTACACTGATATCCCCTAGAGGTTCCCAAAAATAGTGTAAAGAATGGCTCACTTTTGTACTCTGACATGTGCAACCTTTTTAGTGATTGTAGCTGATTAAGGACTTTGGAATTTGTGGAGATGAAAGAAGAAGACTAATAAGTAAAATTAAAGTGATGCAATGGCAATATTGAATAGTTTACTTTGATATTCAATTCAAAATAATCATTATGAATGATTCCTAGTTGTCTGTGAGACAGCCGGACAGATCATCATCATTCATAATGATCATGAGCAGGCTATTCATTGGAATTCGTCCGAACGTCCGACACCAAATGTTTCCTAATGCTTTTCACGTACAACCAATCGTTGCTAGGTATAGTATAATATTACTTCCTTATTTTCTACACCTCACAAACCGTTCACCACTCGTTAAAATGCAATGAATTTATTACACATCACACCACATCGCATGTTACCGAGTTCCCGCTCCGTAACCTACCTGAGAACTACTGGTACGTATACCTACAAACAAGGCTGGTTGGAGGTTTCAGTTTGGCATTGTGATAGGTAGGTACCTTCACAACATATGTAGCAGGATAGTTGAGGCATGTTACATGTTAATCTGCCTATTAACAACAATGTGTTGTATCAATTCAACAATATAAATATATTACTATTAAATAGTGTACATTGATATTCATTTCGGAATAATAATTATGATTGATCCCTAGGTGTCAGTAGACAGCCGGTTTGATATGATATAGGTACTCCTCTTAAACCGATGCCAAATCGAGCATGTTTTCAACTACATTTTCCTAAACAAATTGCCTTTTTAAGCGGAATTATTTATTACTATCGGGGAACCCGGTCTTCGCCCGGGATAAGGCACAAAATTTGTCAACCTATCATAAAATAAAATAATGAATAAAATTCACAGCTCACAATTCACCTACCTCCTATAATGACTTCAAATTTGTCAATAAATTGGATATCTCACCTACTATGTATTACCTATCGCGATTTCAAATTCGTCAATAAAATTCACGGTTAACCTACCAACCTACCGGTTGTTTCCGTGCGAAGCACAGGGGTGCCGGCTAGTAATTATTATAACGACTAACCACCTTATTCACGATTAACCTACCAACCTACCTATAACGACTTCAAAATTGTCAATAAAATTCACAATTCACTTACCATTACCTATCGCAATTTTCAAATTCGTCAATAAAATTCACGGTTAACCTACCAGCAACCTACCGATAACGACCTCAAATTTGTCAATAAAATCCACAATTATTCACCCATCGTGAATTACCTATCGCGACTTCAAATTCGTCAATAAAATTTACATCTCACAATTCACCTTCCTACCTATTGCGACTTCAAATTTGTCAAAATACAAATCTCACCTACTATTACCTATAGCAATTCCAAATTCGTCTATAAAATTCACGATTAACCAACCAACCTACCGGTTGTGTTCGTGCGAAGCACGGGGGTGCCGGCTAGTAATTTCCAATGTTCCAACCCCTCTGGAGAGGGTTGAATAACCCAAATCATTAACGCGTTTTCCAATAATACATTCTTCAAATGGGGTACCTGTTCAGTTCCAACCTTCTTCGCCTTTCTGGGCTTGTCTCCAGGGATCGGCGATTTGCTTCTCGCCTCCGTTTATTCTCGAGCATCACCAATGCAATCGATTAAATCAGTAGAATGAAACTAGGCACACACAGAAGTCAGTACTCCAAACGATTGAATTTTGTTTTCTACTCACTTCATGCTTGGCACTTTGAAATGAAACTGTTGTCACCAGGCAGCAACTACACATGTGGCTAAGGAACTATAAAAAAGAAATTTCTCCCTAGATGGGAAAAACAATAGATCATGGATATATGTCTAGCGGCTTGAGGAGCCGCTCAGCTGATCTGAGAGCTCCATTTTCGACTCAGCTGATCTGGGAGCTACATTTTCGACTCAGCTGATCTGAGAGCTCCATTTTCGACTCAGCCGATCTGAGAGCTCCATACTCGACTCAGCTGATCCCGGAGCTCCATTTTCGACTCAGCTCATCTGAGAGCTCAATTTTTCGACTCAGCTGATCTGGGAGCTCCATTTTCGACTCAGCTGATGTGAGATCTCCATTTTCGACTCAGCCCATCTGGGAGCTCCATTTTCCACTCAGCTGATCTGCGAGCTCAATTTTCGATGCAGAGAGTATTACCTCAAAACATTGCGGTAGAACCTCATTGATTTCTACCTAGCCTTCACTTAGCCTTCAAAGTGCCAAAAGATATATCCATGTCAACAAAAGAGACACCCTAGTTATCTAACGACCATGTGATTCACCTACCTACCAAAATGCTACCTTTCGTCAATGAACGACGATTACGATGAAGGTGTCGACGAATCGAACTTCTTGAATAACGTGCACCACGCGTCAAGATGACGATCACGAAGAAAAAACCGCGAAAAAATCGGTTCAGCGGTTCAAGCTAGAGAACTTGACACACACAAAAACCACGACTCTCTTATTATATATTAGATTAGATTAGATAGATTAGATTCACGAAAATCCCGCGGGATTGGCTTCAGACTCGCGCAGCATCCCGCGGGATTGGCTTCAGTCTCGCGCAGCATCCCGCGGGATTGCGACCCATGGTAGGGACGAACCTATAAAATATAGACCACCTAATAAAAAAATAAAATAAAGTTCCATTCATGCAGCATGAGTTGATGAGCGAATTTTCAAAGAATGATTTTAACCGATTTGGTGGGTGATTCTTATAGTACATTTCGCGCTGATTCCGAATATACCATATATGTTCCTATGTTTAAGATGGTAATTTACACCGAAAACCCCCCAAAAAAAACGCGTTTTTTAGCGATTTTTGACTCTATATTTTCAAAATTTGACCCCTTGGAGTACTTCTTTTGATATTATTGACATTTTGAAATTTTTTCAGATTTTTAGCTAGATTCCTCGGTCAGATATCGTCTGGAGTGACACATATTATAAACCTATAAATATATACAATAAATACATCTAAAAGTGTTAAATCCTACGAAAACGATTCCTGGTTTTAGATTCGTCTGAAACGGATTTCCATGAAGAAAATTTTCAACAAATTTGAAGCCATTGTAATATAGCTTCATTTTCTTCGAAAATTCGCTAAAAATAAGCCACCTCAAAAATAAAGCACTAAATAAACCACTGGAACCACTAAACTAAAAAACCCCCAACATAACTAAATAGACCACTTAACTTTTAGTTATTATTATTATTATTATATTATTGTAATTGGGCGAATGCCCGTGTCATTCACAAATAAACAAATAAACCTCCCCGTCGGACTCTCCCACCGGATCTCAGAGAAGGCGGAAATGAGAGGGAACGACGGTTTGTAACGAAGATGGACTGGAAGTTCAATCAAGGCTTGGGAAACCAGGAGGTGGACGTTACAAAGCGCACCTGCCGCGGCGGAAACTGTCAGAGGAGAGGCGGCGGAGGGTGCTAATCGCGTTACAAAGCGCCGCGTAACAGTCCGCCTTTTAACCTTTTGTCGTCCGCCCGGAGGCGTCCAGAATCATCTTCAGGGTTTCTCCGCCTGACTTGACCCGATTCAGAGCTCTCAACTGGGTCAAGCGCAGAGGCTGATTAATCTTCTTCTTCAAGAATCTTAATTAGCATAGAACTTTGTAGTAAAACATAAAGGTTGGTGTTTACAAAACTCAATTGGATATTCTCCAAAACAAAGTGGAGATTTTCCAAATCAAATTGGAACATTTGAGTCATACATTTGAGTCATAGTATGTACAAATGAATGTTATGGAGCAAAAACATGCATTTTTTAGTAATATTTTACATTTTGAGAAATTTTAAGTATACTTTGGAACGCCTGTAACTTAGCAACTATTAGGTAGGGGAAAAAGAAGCGACCAGTGAAATTTGAAGGAAATTCAATGCTCTTTCCGAAAATAATAAAAAAGAGCCCCTACGATGCATAGTTTTCGAGTTATAGGCGAAAAACCGAAAAAAATTGAACACGGCTTTTTTGTCAGAAAACTCGGATTTAGCTTCCCTACGCATCCCCTAACAACATCCCAACATATCATTAACTTTCCAATTTCGTCCATACTCAGTGCTTCACACACGGGGGTCGTTCCAACATTTTCACTCGTCTTCTCTATAGCTGTTAGGTATGTGCGGAATGGACAACAAACGAGAAAGAAAGTGTTTAGATAGCATCGGGAGCAATGAAAAAATATTGAATTAAATATTTGATTAATAATAATTAATTCAATCAATTATTTAATTAGGTTAATTTTATTATCACTAATCAGGAGCTCAAAAAGTGCTATTTTTGGAGAGATGTTGTTTTTCTATTTGTTTGGTTGTCATCGTGGACGGGTTTGGCCAATAACCGAAGACACCCTTTTCAACGCCACTTTCCCGCCATGGGACAGTAATGAAAATTTCAAATTTTAGTAAATTACGGATACAATATTTTTGCCCTACGACTTCAATATTGCTTCTTTTAAGCTATTAAAACCTTTCGGAAAAACAAATTTAAAAAATTGATGATGATTCCCCATTTCGGACTTTCTTCTCTTAATCGACGCGATGTTTAACACTCATCAATTTACTTTTCGCCATTTTATTTGCAAGATGCGCCGTTTTCGAAAGTTTCGAGGTTTTAGGCAATATATACTACCAAAAGTTCTCACTCGCGTTTCAGTTTGAAAACATAGTTTCTCGCTCACCAGGATATGCTTGACAATCCTAGGAAAGGAAATCTTTTTCCGGAATTAAGGCAAGCTCGACCCCTTTATCAAGTGGATTATGAAGAAATAATTACAACATTTTTTAACGTCCAATTTGGTTTGGAAAATGTCCAATTTGGTTAGGAAATGCTACATTACAGGTAGGCACATGTTACAAAAATTTATAGAAATAAATAAAATTATTTTTTTAAACAAGTTATGAAATTGTATTATTTTATTTGAAATCTACTTAAAATTTTAGACATTTTAAATTTGGATCGTTCATTGCCCACGGGATTTGAGAAAGAAGAAAGATTACGAAAACATAATTACGTTGGCAAATTACTGGCTAAGAAAAGTTTGGAAACATATCAGGTAAGTTATCTAGGTAATCCTAATCTTGTAGGCTACCCTTCACTAACCATAATTTAGCAATCTTTATAAAATAAAAGCTTGAATAGTCTTACTAATATTAGGTATCTCTTAAACCACCATAAGCTCTCGCTCTCTCCTTTATGATCGATATCACAAAATGTTACAAATTCCAAGCGGTTTGGGGTCGTTCTGGTCTCAGTATCTCAGGTTATCACCGAATTTAATGAATAATTGCAACCGTTCTTCCTCAGATGAACTGCTAATAAGTCCTTTCAAAACCGCAGTCAATATCAAAAGAGTCACAAAGTAGACAGCCCCCCCCCCCCTCCCCACATACACACACACACACACACACACACAATTCAGTCTGATTTTCCTTCCAGCACCCCTACGAAACCATGCTTGACATTCATAAGGCGAATTTGTGCTGTAAACCTCTCGACCACTAGTGAGAGATGGGTTGACAGGTATGCAGTAAAAGGCACCTCTCGAGGAATTTTCGGGAAGTAACTATTAGCCAAAACGAGAACAATACAGCGCCTCTGTATCGAAATGTTTGCTGAAGTTACCCTTTCAAGCCTGACTTGACCCGATTCGGCTCTCAACTGGGTCAAGAGCAGAGGCTTCGACACTGACGATCGTGCCGGAAGCGAACTCTTCAGGACAGGTGATTAATCGCTCGATGCAACATCACTTAAGTCATTCGATTGCACGCTCTCATTTCCTCGGTTCACAGTCGATTTGAACGAATTCACTCAACGACTAGGAAATAGAGGATGTCGATTATGACGTTTGCATTTCAATACTCTTCGTATTTCAATCCATGTAAACCTCCAATATTTACATGCATAATGCTATAAAACAATCATAGTTGGGAATACCAGTAACGATATAACATAATTTACAATGCTTCCTAATCGATTATGGGGAGTAATCTCTATCAACTCTCCGTCCAGCAAGTTATAGATTAGTAATCACCTAATCACCCCTACAATATACTTGGTTATTGTCAAAAATTGAGCTCACAGATCAGCCGAGTCCAAAATTGAGCCCCCTGATCTGCTGCGTCAAATATTGACTGCGCCGACATATTAAACCGTTGTCAGGGTTGCTACGGAAACAGAATCCCAAAATTCCCCGAATTTTCCAGGTTTTCCAGACCGCAAAAGTGATTTTTCCATGAACCTTTCCTGTACGTTTCAAAAGACCCCTCTCCCAAAAAATAGTGGGGAGTAGTTACAATCCTTGAAAATGTCACCGAAATTAGTGGGTCTCCAAATCAGGTAGTTCTAGAGTTATGGCTATGAAAGCACATTTAAAGTTTGCGCATGCACAGTAGCTATTACTGATTCAGTCGTGACAGAATTAATAAGTAATTGTCATGGAGTCAGCCCCCAACTATACTCGGTTCATTAGGAACTGAGGAATTGTAGTTTCAGGAATTTCACATTTGGGCATGCGTACACGCTACTAGTGGCCCGACGACGATGAAATCAATAGGGGACCGTCACGGGGCTAACCCCGTGGGGGTTGTGCCCCTAAAAATGCCATCAAAATCGGACCATACCTTCATATAGTTTTGCTTGAGACAAGGAATTGACTACAGACAGACACGGAACCAAAATTGTTCAGAACGCTCTGAAACTTGAAAAGTTCCATTCAGGCAGCATATGAGTTGGTGAGCAAATTTTCAAAGAATTATTTCCACCGATTTTGTGGGTGATTCTTTTAGGAAATTTTGCTCTGATTCCAAATACACCATTATGTTTCTATGTTTAAGATGGTAATTAACACCAAAACCTCAAAAAACACGTTCTTTGATCCTTGATTTTCACAATTTGAACCCTTGGAGACCAAACAAATTCTGGCCAACGAACTCATCCTTTCTTTAGTTTAGATTGAAATTTGACAATTTTAGTTGATTTTTTAGATCGATTCCAGGGTTTTAGATAGATGTCGTTTGTATTGAGGAAGCAATTTGGTTTTGGTAGATGATCAATTCTGTTGTGTAAATAAAGAGTACGAAAAATGTTGAAACGCATTTACCTACTAAAATTTAGAAACAGTCAATTCGAAGTATTAGTTCTAATAAATACTTGTATTGTGTTTTTCCTGACTTGTCCAGGTTTTCTCTGACCACTTTTTTCCCCCCGACTTTTCCAGGTTTCGAAGGTTTTCCAGACCCGTAGCAACCCTGGTTGTGTAGGATGTAGCAGTGTTTTTATAGGTTGCACGGAAAATGGTTGCACCAACATTGCACCCTAACTAATTATCACTTACCCCTTGCATTTACAGCTCTTTCTCAAGTCAAGGAAAAGTGACACTTCACGGACACCGTACAAACGGTGTCCAGTAAAGCGTTCACGCACGGAGACCTTCCACAGATGAAAAGAAAAAAATGTAAGGAAAAGTAAACCCTCTCCCAACAATAAAGAAGAAAGAGAAGAAGGGACCACGGAAGGCGGCACCGCACTGCCGCCCCGGGGAATGAAGAAGCGGATAAACTTTCATCCTTGGCCTAGTTCCCTAAGAGACGGAAAGCAACGGGAGCGATAGGCGACGAACGCGGTTCTCAAGTTTCCCGACTGTCAAAAGAAAAATATTTATTCGAGAGAAAAAAACTGAGAAAAAGAATAGGAGAGGACGACGACAAAAAGATGGCTAGTTGGAAGTCACTTGACGGAAGGCGTTGAAGAACTCGAGTTGTCACCCGTTTTGCTTCATTCTGTAAGACCGAAAGCGGATTCTGCAAGCATTGGGCTTCCCACAGGAACTAGCGCAGTACACTAGCAACGACATTTTTCAACCACGCAGTACATTGGTGGGATCAGCACACTTAACCTCCTTCTGTCAATATTCTCCCTCAAGTGATCTACTACGCCGTCAGGCAAGAACAAAATAGAGACTAACCTGCACAATTCCGAGAAATTCCAATAAAATCAAAACGAAAGTACTACATAAAAGTTCTGCCCAAAACAAGAAATGGGGAATTATAATTTTTTTCTGAAAGATAATGACTCAAAAGAAAGAATAATGAAGTCGTAAGGCAAAAATGGTGTATCTGGGATTGTAGAAAATTTATTGAAATATTTATTATTGTAATTTGGCGGAAAAGTGACGTTGAAAAGGGTGTCGTCTGTCATTGGCCAATTCCGTCCAAGACGCCAACCGAACAAAACGAAAAACAAAGCCCATTTATTATGCCCAGAATTTATGTAATTAATAAATTGATTGAATTAATTGATATACATTCATTTTTAATTAATCATTTAAATTATTCCTATTTCTACTGCTCTCAATGCGATCTCAGCGCATTCTTTTTCGGTTCAGTTCTTTTAGTGTGACGTAGGAAAGGGTTTCTCAAGAGCCTTCGAAATTCTGCCTGTTATTCAAACAGCAGAGATTTTATTCCAAGTTTTCTCCGCACCCGAACGATAAACTATTTTTTTCTTTGTATTGGCAGTGTTATTTTATTCCAAACAACATTACAAAGGCAAAAAAATGTGATTTTCTCATACACGATAATTCCCCATGACCCACATAGACAAGGAACCAAAACTGTTCAGAGCTTTAAAACATAAAAAACAGTTGAAATTTTGATTTTGAAGGACATAATTTCTTGTGACCTTTGCACGAATAAACATATTAATTTATGCACCGCCCGCCGGCGCCGGGTACGTACAAATTGTCCAAAGCTAGATGAATCGGAATTGATTGCTTACATTTCACTAAAAATCAAAAATGGTCCCTCGAATTTCTTGGCAGGTGATGAGTATGGGTTTGACATTTTCCGAGCGCAAAAATGGATCGATTTCAAAAATTACAGGGGTAAAATAGGTAAATTTGCTCATTTTACTGCGAACAGAAATTTCTTTGTTCGTTTTAATCAACTTTTAATGCAGCGTAACGAAATCCAGTGGTTATGGGACCAATCAGGAGAAACAGGAACAGGAGAACATTCATCTAAAAAAAAAAGTCATATTATGACCTACCGAATAGAGAGACCTTCCTCTTTTTTTGAAGTCGGTCAAACAACCCTTGATATAGATAGAGTAGGTACCTGTTTGGCTTTGTGACGGATCTTTGATGAGCTGAATCATTTGGATCGCATGAGACTGCTGAAGCACTGTTAAGACAAACCGAACGCTCTCAGAGAGGGAATGGGTGACAGAAAAGTTAAGCTAGAAACACACTGCGCTCACGTCACGTGCTCTCATGTGCTGTCATGGGGAGTCATGTCACGCCACTAAAGTGTGGTTCAAAGTTCTCCCATAAGACAGCAGGTGATTCATTCACGACCGGTTACACTGACCGCACGTCACGCTCTCACGCTCACGCCATGGGGCGCGTGCGTGATATCACGTGCTACAAAGTGTGGACAACTACATCTTGGCGTGACGTGAGGGCACGGGTTCCCGCTCTTTGAGGTATCTGTGAACTTCGGTCCGCTCCCTCCCTTGACAACTGATGGTTGGTCGTGATACCAGTGGGCACATACGCATGATATCACGTGATGTGAAACTGCACATGACATCACATGAGAGCACGTGACGTGAGCGCAGTGTGTTTCTAGCTTTACATTCATGCAGCATGAGTTGGTGAGCGAATTTTCAAAGAATCATATTAAACAATTTGATGTTTGATTCTTATTATATGAAATTATTCGCTGATTCCGATTATACCATACATGTTTTTGACCTTCATTTTGGTTTATTATTTTCAATAATGAACCTTTGG
>JAEMON010000004.1:25215912-25227566 GCA_030264115.1 Lygus lineolaris
AAGCGTTTTGTTTTTTTAAAACTGACAATGAAAAGTTTCTTACGACCTTACATCACTAGAACATCCATATCTCTCTTCATTTCCGGTGTAAAAAATGAATATACCATTGGAAAGAACGTTAAATTTCCTATAACACGGGCTACCTATCTTCATCAGTGGATTTTCACGCAGAGCTAATGAATAATTGAGTTACATCTAAGCAATAATTATGTTTGGAAAAATGCAATCAACACAAAAAATATTACCAAAATATGAGTTGGACATGTATGTCCAAAAATTCAACATTTTTCTCAACAATCAATTTGTTATCAGTTAAAAAGAATCGGGAGTGTCACCATTCAAACACAATTTTCTCCCTCAACTACAGCACTAAAATCAAAAAGTAATACACCATTGGGAACGTCCTGGGGAGGTTTTTTTCCTCTGAGTGCCCAGCTCAACAGCACTGATTTAGAAGCGAAACAAAGTGTGAAAGGAAAGCACAATTTTGGAAAATTCTTGAAATGTGAACTTTGGGCTGGATTTTGAGCCCTAAAAATCTACTGATGAAGACCGTTATTAAGCCCCTCATATAGGAAATTTAACGCTCTTTCCAAAGTATATTCATTTTTTACACCGTAAATTAAGGGCGTTATGGCTGTTTTAGTGATCTAAGGTCAAAAGAAAAAAAAATTCAAAACTCGAAAAATAAGAGGTTTAAAAAAACTCCAAGAGACATTTTTTTGTTGGAAATGACCTGTAGAATCGATCGAGATTCCTGAAGTTTGACCCAACTTAACGGTAGGCACCCTGTATAGTTCATATAAGTCCCTACCTAGCTAATTTGGACATGAAAGTTGTGTATAATGAATAAATATCGAATATACTATCAGTATTGATAGTTCGATAGTACAATATTTGGTCAGAAGAAATGGAGAAGCATAACATTTATATATTTATTGTTATTATCACCTAGCAACCCACGAGATGAACAAAGAAAATAAGTTGATAGTGTTTCCCAACTGGCTCATCCTTCTGAACGCATGCGTGCAGCTCATAGTGCGCTAATGATCCCCCTTCGTAACAGACGTTGATAGCCGCACAAAAGGAGGCGATGCACCGATTAACCCGGTAACTTCTACCTGCTCCCCCGCGGTACGCTCCCCCACGCGGATTGCTTCAGACGCCACGTGGATCGCCGCGCTTCGGAGACTCCCTATTGAGACACAGTTCTCCTCTGGAGGGACCGGGTTAAGAAAAAAAATGGTGGCTCATAACAGCAGCCGGCTCATGTCTCAACTCGTCCGGATGAACGATTGGTTCCGCCGAGCTGGGAACAATACTCCACACAAATGCATTTGTGAACCGGAGACATGCGGGATACTGAAAACATGGCCAAACTAGACATTGTGGCGATGAAACTATCGCAATGGGGCAACAAATTTTATAAGACGATTTTCCAGAAAAAAATGCATCCAAATTATGTACCTGATATTCAAACATTCAGAATTTCTAAATTTCTGTTGATAAATACACAGGTAATCTAATTGCGATACTACTGATAAGATGCTGGTATCGACAATTTTCTTTCGAAACCGGGTATTCAGAAATCATCTATACTTTGCTTCCGATTCAATATGAGATCACTTTTCATTCGATACCGAAAGTGGTATCGATAATTTTCTTTCGATAAGTACCGATACTGAGGTGATACCGTGGAAGAGCGGGTAGCAGCATGGAAATAGGTATATCAACCAACGCATATTCTTCCTACTTCTATAGATAACACTTCTATGGAGGTTCGTCCTACTTCCATATGTGTCACGTAAGGGTTCATTTATCCAGGGTCCAAAGGATAAACTCCATTCATCTTGATTAGATGTACTCTTTATTGAATAGAAATACAATGTATGATACATGTACCTACCAGTTGTTAATTCAATGTTCAATTCCTACTTGGTATCGAAGGAGAACATGCGATACACTACTCATAATGGAGGTAGACATATCGCACTCTCACGACACCATCACTAAGGCATATTTATGTGGAATATCGACTTCCATGATTAGTAGGTAAATACTACCTACTGATACTTTTCACGCGAGACTGATATCGAGAAAAAATAAGATCTCGGATCTTTCGATGAAAAAAAGAGTGATTTAGTTCGTACTTTTTTGATACTAGTCTCGGAACATCCCTACACACAGCAACTTCCATTTATTCACCCTTCCAAAAATAGGGATACTTATTTGTCAAACTTTTCGCGGTTTTGAGTTGTAGAAGTTCAGTGTGAAGCAGAACAAACGATTGATCCGCAGCGAGAAGAATACTAGTAGGTACGTATGAAATCATTTTGAGGCGAATACACGATAACTACTACACATGTTTGTGGGTCGTTCATAATGTGTGTGTTCTTGAAACTCATAAGAACATATTCACTCACTGAAACATTGGTGAGTGGAAACTCCGTATTTGAGCTATGATGTAAACAATCAAGATGGCTGATTAGAACAACAGCTTCTGGAATTAAGTTTACAATATATTTCAAATATTAACTACAACGAACAACGTAATTAATTCATTTGTTGATAACAAACCCAATTATTCGTTATATTAAATAACGGAAAGGCTGGTAAGCAATACCATAGAAGAAGGTACCGACAATTTACTATACCTAATGCATTCATTCACTTGAAAAATTAATATACCTAATATTACTATTAAACTAGCACAGAGAAGCACGTAAGAAACGTTGATCATGGAATGAAAGTGGGTTGGTAAAAACTGATTTTTTTCTTCATATACCTAGTACAATTCAGAAAAAAAAAAAAATCGACATAAGTAAGAACTCTACTTCACACCAGTAAGCCTATTTTAGGCAATCTTCACTTCAAAGATAGGCGTAAGAACCTAAATTAATAAAAATAGTGAATATACTCATCTCAAACGTTAGTTCACCAAGTCGGAATGGATTGTACGCACCTGCAAATAAAACGGAAAACTTGAAAAGTTGTAAAAAATCTTTAAAATAATAATAGGTAAATACTAACGTTACAACATGTTTTGACAACAAAGTAACATATAAATATTCAATAGAATACCTGGAATAGCAGCTGTTCTGAAGCCTGAACAGTTAGAAGATTGAAAAAGTAGACATAATCCTTTTTCACAACAAACCAAATAACAATTCAGATTTCAAATTTCAATGAACTGTCGTTGATGGAAAAAGATAGGAGTGACGTCAAATGGGTGACTATAATAAATGAATTATTACCGTAAATAATGACATTATTTCTTAGTATGCAGGACGAAAGTTTATTGCCAAGTTTGTTATTAAGGACTTATTATTTTTTTTCGACTGTGGTGAATATTTTGGAATTCAAAGAATTTTAATGATCTACAACTTTCATTTCATTTCATTTCAGGGAATCACCTAGACTCAGGATTCTATAGGCCCGAAAACACAGTAGAACTATAAGTTTTTCATAACATAGGCATTCATTTTCAAAAAGTCATAACTTCTTTATTTTCCAATCGACCCAGAATTTGATTATTTACAACTTCTATTTTGGAGATGACGTACGTACTTATCTTGAGACGCGAAACATCAGATTCTGGAAGGAGTGTCTAAAAAAATTGTTTCCGGCTCGATTTTAAAGGCCCATAATTGAAATGTATAAATCAAAAGGGGACAGCAAAATCCATAACAAGTAGTCGACAACCTCCGAACCAACGCTCTGATGATTGAAATGTAAAACCTCAGTTCGTTGTCCGAAAATGATGATATCGTGTGAGATCTACCACTGAGTAGGCATTTCACTTCATGTTTCATGATGTTATTACCATGTTATCATAAGTAACTAAAAGTACCAACCAAAACTGTACAATAAAGTTTTTTATCAATAAAAAAGTGGACATTGGTGGTTTTTATCACAGATGGTTGGTTTGGTTTGGTTGGCTGATGTATTTTGGAGAAAATTCAAAACTTAACTTCAGTTCGGAGTTATGGAGAGCTAGAGTGAAAATGGCCGACAAATATCCTGGTTTTCTACTTTGAGTATTTGAACTATATTACACCGGTTAATTCTCTTCCCGAACAGACGCGTTTTCCCTATTATAAACCCGGCTCGTGCTCATTTTAAACGCAGCGTCGAGTGAAAAGTTCTTTTCACCAAAAGGAACATCCTTGAACTTGATGGAGCCTCGATGAAGAGGCACGATTTTTTCGCCCTCTTTCGACCGCCATGAGCCATGAGGCTTTTCAATAGAGGTCCACTGAGTTGAAGAATTGACCTTAAAAATTATGAAAGAGCGCGTGTCGAAGGAGAAACTAACGGTACCTCTACTAACAATAAATATTTAAATTTGTCATGGCTTACCTACCTACAACTATCACAAGGCATAGTCGGAGGAGGTGAGGATACTATTATTATCTCTGTAATGTGAAAATTTTGAAAAACTACGCGGCTTATCTTGATATTCTACTTTGGGTTCTCTTACAAGAAGGCTGAGTATCTTAGAATTCATTTAACTTGAATCAAGCTAATAAACTGGGTGCCTATCTATAATTTTTTTTAATCAGTGATACCGAATTTCACAGTTGATGACAATGAAATAATCGAGTAGTTTTGAAAAAATGTAATTGCTGATGGGTCGATGGGGACCTTCCGAGTAGTTCAAATCAATCTGGCATGATGAATATCCAACATTTTAGTTCGTTATTGTCAATAATGAACCTTTGGAATCGAGCACCAAAAAAAATTTGTTTCCCCCCCCCCCCCCCCCCTCCACTCCTCCTCAAAATTTGATGCTTTACGTTTCGAGGTAGGCAGAAACTAGAAATCGAATTTAAAAAATCCTTCCGTCCGCGGCACTTTGCTCAGTTACCATCGACCAAAATTGATGAAATTTGGAATACCGGCTTCATTTGGGGTTAAGTTGTGCTTGGCGTTACCGTCAGTCTTCTCTAAGGGTAGAAAATAGGGGATGCAATTTTCAAAAATGCCCTAGATCGAAAACTTCAACTAGGAAGGTACCTATAGTTTTTCCATCGATTTCAAATAGATCATAATTTTCACCGTCGAATGAGACCTAGCGGAGCTTTTTATGACCAACCGTTCGCTCCCTGCAAGGAACGGGAAAGAGAGCAGAAACACGAGTGTGAATCGCAAATCCTCCGAGTAGGCCAATTTCGCGTTTAATGATCAGCTGATCAAATGCAACTTTTTCAGATTTCATCTAGTTGAGTTTCTTGTTTTATTTTATAAGCTTCCTTAGTTACTCAATAACGTTGTGAAAGACCTACAACAACTCCCAGATAATAATAATTACAGGTATGTAGGTATACATTGTACCTTCTCGTCGAATTGTGAACCTCGCGTTATAATTACGGTAGGTAGGTACATACTATATACAAATAGGATCTTTACTGATGGGTAATCAATATAGAAAATAATAAACCGTTGTGTAATAATTTGCTGCGTTTTCAATCATTATCAAGGTGAGGGTTTCACGAAAGGGGTTCGGGGCAAATGAGGTTAATTCAACACATCGTCACAGTTAATTTAATGTGTGACAAACTAGAGAAATAGGTACAGATTAAAAATTATCGAACCGAAAAAAAACCTTAGATATAGACAAATATAATATGTACTACCTGGATTAGTTTGTTGTTCATCCACTTAGATTGCAGGCATTTAGAAATTTTTAAATCAACTACAGGTGAAGTTCTGGAAAACGTAGGAGGGGTTACATTACTTAATGTTTCACCCCATTCACCATAATGGTTCCAACATAAATTTGGAAGAAGTATAGCTATTCTTGGTTTGGTTAAATAGAAGAAAACACAATTCTTTATTAGAAGAAAACCGGCTTATAATTCAAAATTATTATAGGATACCTACTTTGAGATAAATAACACACCCGCATCATTTTGAATATTTTGGCTATGTGAAAAGCGAGTTACTTTTCTAAGTTAGAATAATTGATTTTCAACACAGAAACTCTAATCATTTTACTCATCACAACTCTCTTGTGCAACGCACGGGTAACCATCAACCAGAAACCTCGTCTCAGCCGGGAACTTAAACCCGCGCAAAAACACCTCCCGCGGAGCTAAATGGGAAAATAACTCCGTCCTAAATAAATTAGTTGGAGCCAGGGTAACAAGGAACGGAGAAGGAAATGGAGGGGGTAAAGGAAGATTAAAACAAAATATTTACTGTGCCTTCTCAGCCACGCTGTGGCCTCTCTGCGTAAATTAACGTGCCGTAAAATTTACAACTTTCTTTTTAGCGTTAGTGTTTTTTCGCTATGCGAGATATCTTTCTTCAACGCATCAAACCTCGAGTTATCCCGAAAGAAGCTCATTAAAAGATGACGAATATTGTGTATACATTATTTTTAACGAGCTATAAAACGTATGAATCTGTGCTTCATTAAAAAACTAACCTAGTGAATATCAAGACATAAAATGTTATCTCGGTGATGTAAAGACTTTCGTTGGAAACTGACTTGATGAAATTTGCGATTAGTCATAAGGTCTGTTTAATGAGAGTCAGTTAATCAACAACATGATGGTTGTGATAATGGCTAAATGTAATGTTAATGTGAAGTTAAAATGGTTTTACATTAAAATTGTACTCAGTTCAAATTAAGAGCTCAAAATAACGATTCGAAAAGTGTCCTAAAATAGTCGCTCATGCGTGCATATTTAAAACTAATCAACAGGTTCATTAGGAATGCGCTTCATCGCCTCTACTGAACAGAGTGAGAGTATTGACAAATCAAAAACCCGAAAGAAAAAAACGCTGCAAATTATTACACAACGGTTTATTATTTTCTGTATAGAAAAGCCCATCTACAAAGATCCTATTGACATATAAAATACCCACCTCCCGCGAGGTTCACAATCATCTCTTGGCGACAATCAGTAGGTACCTTCTTGTAATTATTATTATCGGAGAGTTGTATCATTCATTCTTAAGACCCAAAAACAGTGAGAATTAGAAACCAAAAGTAGAGAAATTTTGAAATCTCTCCCTTGATGGGAAAAACAATAGATTATGGATATATATTTATGTCTAGCGGCTTTAGGAGCCGCTCAGCTGATCTGAGAGCTCCATTTTCGACTCAGCTGATCTGGGAGCTACATTTTCGACTCAGCTGATCTGAGAGCTCCATTTTCTACTTAGCTGATCTGGGAGCTCCATTTTCGACTCAGCTGATCTGAGAGCTCCATTTTCGACTCAGCTGATCTGGGAGCTCCATTTTCGATGCAGAGAGTAGTACCTCAAACATTGCGGTAGTACCACATTGATTTCTACATTACAATAAGCTAAAGTGGATAAAGTTTACCTTACAGTCCTTACAGGGAGCGAACGGTTGGTCCTAAAACGCTCCGCAAGGTCTCATTCGACGCTAAAAATTGTTTTCTATTTTAAATCGATGGAAAAAATATACCTTCCTATTTGACATTTTCGAGCTAGGGCGTTTTGAAAATTTCATCCCCTATTTTCTAACCTTAGAGAAGACTGACGGTAACGCCAAGCTTCGCGGCACAACTAGACCCAAAATAGGGCCGGTATACCCAATTTCATTAATTTTGGTCCATGGTAACTAAGGACAGAGCCGCGTACGGCGTACGGAAGGATTTTTTTTTTAATTCGATGTTTGGATTCTACGTATCTTGAAACGTAAAACCTCAAATTTTGAGGGGGGGTTAAAAAATTATTTTTTCGTGCTCGATTCCAAAGGTTCATTAATGAAAATAATAAACCAAAACATGAAATTCGACGAGTAGGTAGGTAGTGAAATATGAAACAAGAAATTCAACTAGTATATAATAGTAGGGGTGCAGTAGTACGAGTATTTCATCTATGGTCTCACCTGACCCAATACTGTTTAAAAAAGTGTTCTCATATTACGTGAGTAGAGTAATATTGTGGACCTTTATTAAAATAATTACTTCATTACCATTAATTTCATACTCGATTCCAAAGGTTCATTACTTCGGAAATAATACTCGTAAACCAAAACAAACTTCAGGGACCCTTTTGGAATGGTGGTGGTTGTTTATGGTCCTTATTCGTTCATGTGAGTGAAGGGTTATGAAGTTTATTATTTCCTCAAAATGTCAAGAAGACCCGAAATTGAGGCCTGTAGCTACAGACAGAGAAACGAACGAAAAAATGCAGCTCAAGTCCAAGTGAGAGCCTCACTTATGTTCGGCAGTAAACACGAAGTTTCACCACATACAAGAGACATGTTAGCGATTGAATATGTTCTGTAGCCACTTATGTAGGTACTCACCGTTCCAACCGTCCGCTTGAAGGAGGATGTGATTTATTGATATTTTATAGGGGAAAGTGATTGAGATTATGACTGTGGAAGACAAGGTGAAACCGTAAACATCCTACTTTATCGAACAGAACGAACGTGAATAGACTCAGAAAACCTTGTTCACTTCTCAGTCAGACGTTACGATCCGGTGAGTTTTGAAAAAAACGAGTAAAACTTAGCGGGAGGCTGATGGCGCAGCGGAAGAATCTTCTTATCTGTCGCGATTAATGTCGAAAGTTACGATCATGCTCGCGGAGCGAAAGGGGGGAAAAAATACAACAATATTGGCGCGAACCTTCTACATTCATTGTTCACTCAACCTTCCATAACCGATAAAGGTACCTAACATTTTTCCGATCGTTAAGAAAAATAGAATAACTGGTTTAAAAAAATCCTACGTTTTCGTTACGCAACGGTGAACGGTAAGGTCTGGTATTACATCTTTTACAGCCCACATCGATGGGACGCTTATAACTCTGAATATGCTTGAACATCGATGGATTGTCATCATCACTTGATGTAGCAAAGAGAGACTATGCAGACAATCCTTGTTATGATTAACATGTTTCGTCGTGTATCAATCAAAGTTAGTCATTAGTAAGCCAAGCAACAAGTAAAATATATCGTTAGGAAATGTTGGAGAAGTGATGTCTAGATTTGTTTCTATTTTAATTGGAACGGATATTTAGTCATTTTGGGTAAATATTTCCAACCTTATCTGGTGAAATAAACCGGTTCCCGTGAGATCACCGAAGTTCATACTATCAGCGGCGTGGTTAGTACTTGGATGGGTGACCGCCCGCGTGGCTGGGACGACAAGCCTCAGTATTTTCGCGTCGGGCCGTCGGCGATCTCCTCTCCACTCAAGGGGGTGAGGCAATGAGTAGCCATGAGCGAAATCATCAGAATAAATTTTGACCTTCCCCTGGAAGACAGCTGATGACGTTCGCGACGCCGGGAACGGCAGTCGGACGAAAATCCACCATGAAATTGTCCATATGACCACGTTACTTTACTGGTAATATTCCCAATAGTAGACCTCTGAAACCGTGCGAGAAACAAGATTTTGAGCACCTATCAAAATTTTGAAGTTTACGTGTCAAATTAGAAGGTCAAGAAGGCACGTAGAATCCGAATACCAAATCTGATCTACAAAAAATCCAACAGCCCGCACCTTTTGTTTCTTTTTTCTGAAATCACGGAATCAAAAACGAGATTTGGCAAACATGTGCTATTTGGAGTCTCGTGGAGCACCGGAACTACCACAAACCTCTAAGGAACCAACAATAAGAGATGGCTATTTCAGAACGTCCTTCCAAAAGGCAGCTGATTTTACGCGATCTCATTCACATTTCCATCAGGTGGGTTTCTTCTTTTAAGAAAGTAACATGATAATGAACGACAAAAAAGTTGCGGTAATTTTTTCCCACCACAGAACAGTATGTAATATATACGCAGCGAGATTATAAAAAACTTCCAGTCGAGTTGATAAGCGAATTTTCAAGGAATCATTTTGATAGATTTTGTGGGTGATTCTTATAGAACGTTTCATGCTGATTCCGAATAAACCATAATTAGGTTCCTATGTTTAAGATAGTAATTTACACCAAGAACTCAAACAAAAAAAAACACGTTTTTTGACCCTTATTTTTCAAAATTTTACCCCTTGGAGTACCTACTCAAAAAAATCTGGCCAACGAACTCATCCTTTCTTTCGTTATTGTTGACATTTTGAATTTTTTTGGAATTTCTAGATAGATTCTGGAGTGATATATATATAAACATACGACAAAGTGTAAACTTCAGGATTCGTTTTAGAATGGTCTAAAACGGTTTTCCATGGAAAACATTTTTGAAATTATGAAGCCATTGCTCCAGCTGAATTTTCTAGGAAACTTCGCTAAAACGTCTGCCAAGTGGTTGTGGCAAGAGGCTTCCTCGTATTTTGGTATTCAATATGAATTGAACAAGAAGTTCATGATCGTTTTGATCTCTTTATTAACTAACGTCAACACGATCAAGAATTGTTTCCCGTACCACACAGGCGTTTTTCCGCGTTTTTATCATTCAATAATGATTGTCAGCAAGTTTGCCTCAATTTGTGAACAGTCACATCGGTTGTTCGACACCAGTTATCAAGAATGTTATCAATAATTAAACATGCCATTATTGAATGATGCGTCGCGCGGTATACGATCCCGCCGTTCGGTTTTCTTAATTATGCCATAATTTATTACGATATTATTCATAAGTAGTCATCCAGAGGCCAACCTCCAACTACCATCCAAGTAAGAGCTGGATTGGGCCATTAGATCATAAGAAATTGATGGGATTCATGTTTGTTCATGCGCAGAGGCTATAGACCCACAAGTGACGAAATTCAAGGGGGACCATATTCTGCACCAATCATGTCCATCAGAGACGAACACGAACTGACCTCTCGCCCCCGACGAGAACGAAAGTGTTCTACAATTCGATTTAAAAACAAACCACCAATCATCAAGTTCTCATAAACACACACTTTCCACGCTAAAATAAAAGACAGTCCCAGGAACTTCTCTAGGTCTCGAGGTTAAGGAAGGCCCAATCTTCGTAAACAGAGCCATTCGTCAACCCCACTCTCTTTCGTAGGGCCTTACACCATTTCCTTCTTCCAGCCCCTAAAAATTCACCCTCCATTCGACTCATTTCTCAACCCCTCATTTCCCCACCCCTAAGCCCAAGGAAACCCTTGTTGTGCTGCTAAGGGGAGATGTTTTCCGTTGCTTGACCTCATCCAATGCGGAGTTCTCCTTTCTCTTTCTCTTTATAAGTCTCCTCTCTCTATCTCCTCCCAACTTTTCTTTTTCCGTCTTTTCTTTATTGTTCCAGGAAAATATTTATTTCAAACGGCCTTCTCCCGAAAGTTTCTCCCTCTTTATTATGTATCCTAAACAATTCGGTCCAAGATATAAAGGAAATCCCCTTCGCCCTCCAGGCCTCCCTTTTTTCCTTGAGAACCGACACTTTCTTCCGACCCAAATTCTAGGATTCAACGTCCTTTGTGGGACCCCGTTTCAGCGCTGTTCACATCTCTGCGCCACAATATCTTATCCCAAAGAAGAAAAAACTGTAGTGCTTAAGGATATCATCCGTCAGATTTATGGGTCTAGTAAATCTCAAATTCAGATCACGTGCGTGGAGACGTTCAGACACGTTCAGGCTAACGTTGATAAAAGAAAACAAGAAAATACGAACCACACATTAATTCAATAGTCACTTCAACTCACCCTTTAGATCAGTGGTTATCAACCTGGGGAGCTTAAACGTACTTCAGGGGGGGGGGGGGGGGGGG
>JAEMON010000004.1:25227586-25240150 GCA_030264115.1 Lygus lineolaris
GAGAGAAAGAGAGAGAGAGAGAGAGAGAGAGAGAGAGAGAGATATTGTCTGAAAATGGTGGATAATAATACATAATGAATAGGATCAGAAGATACTCGTATTAACAGACAGGCGTCACGAATCCAAGCTGAATGACAGCTGAGTTCAATACCAAGCTATTCTGGTGCATTTTGCAGTAACGAATTTTCCTGTAGTGGCCTGTGCCATGAACATTTTTTCAATCGAGTTTCCCAGTCTTTAACCATGTTCCCAAAATTGAGTGTTTTCACTTTCGTGTTACTGATTTATGTTGAAAGCGTAACTGCAACATGAATCAGAATCACCACTTCTCTGACCCTTTGATTTATTTTGTTAAAGATCCAACCCCAAAATTTGCACAGGGTAGGTAGGTAGGTACCAACTATAGGGCGATGACATCCACAGGGGATCGTCTAGGCCCTAGAGGGCGGCTCAAACAATTCTCATGGCGCTAGAGTGGCATGACCGAGGAAAGGTTGAGAACCACTGCTTTAGATAGTTCACTATTTGAGAATCAAAGTCTGGTTCCTACGTAAGACTCAATCCAGCGGCGGATTACAGGGTACATCATGGGGAAGGAGAGAGAAGATTCGGTTGATTTTAGTTTCCGTCTTCTCAGACGCATCAGGCATTATCGTATCCACACGATTACTAAATAGCTGAAATACTGGATTGGAATGAACGAAATTATTATCAAGTTGGGTGGACAATATATGTAGCTTCATCACTCTTAGCAGAAGGAGTTACATACACAGGGAGTCTCGGAAACAGCTCTGCAAGAGGCCGGGAATCGATTCTTTGGGTAGGTAATTTCTGATCGAAAGACTAAGCAATTTTCGTTTAAACCCGTAGTTTCCGTGTTTTTTGGAATTTCAAGTTTTTCCCCGTAAATCACGTCTTCTGACATAAAACTGGCTGTAACTCCCGTTTTTAACATTCAAAAACGAAATTAGTGGGGACAGTTCGAAAGCTTGGGAGTCGTGATTTACGGAATAAAACTTTAAATGCCAAAAAACACGAAAACTAGGGTTTAAACAAAAATTGCTATGAGAGGCTTTCGATCAGAAATTACCCAAAGAATCGATTATGGGCACCCTGTGAACAATAAATTCGTAGGATAGCTTACAAGTTCCTAGAAATAGGAATGCAGTACTCTGGGTGTTCTACTATGAATTATGAGCCAATTTGTATACTGGCAAAAATGCACTGGAATTGGATGAATATAAAGTTGACATAGTTATTATTGAGCGGGCCAAAGTGCCGCGGACGGACGGAATTGTTTTTCCTTTCGATTTTTGAATTTTACCTTGAAGAGTAAGGTACATCAAATTTTGAGAGGGGATGAAAACAAATTTTCGCGCTCGATTCTCAAGGTTTATTACTTATTGAAAATAATAAACCAAGAGGTAAAATATAGGTAAGCCAAATGTTGTGTTGACGTCAGGAAACGTACACAGCTTATCAATCCCAAGACCTCATTTTGCCCACTTCCGACCACCGGGTATCCTTCATACGCAAATATAATACGAAGTGAAGTGGGGTGTAGTGCTGAATGATAGAATCAGGCTAAGGGTAGGTCACTCAGTGTAGGAGGGGGGGGGGGGGGGGGGGGGGGGGGGGGGGGGAGCTTCTACCGGGAATTATAAATATAAAAGTGAACGCTACCGAGGAAAGAGAAAGTGGGGCAGGAAGGTTGAACATATTGATCAGGAGGGCGGTGGCGCGGGTGGGAAAAGGTTATGTTAAACCCGCACGACTCCCCCTCATTGCGGGTACTTCATAGCGTGTTTCCTCGGCCCCTTGGCCGCCTTGGGTAGTCAAGTTATACCGTCTAAATGTGAGCAGACATTGACTAAACTAACCTTTCCTAAAACTGCCATAGTCTGTTCCGCAATCTATTTTCGATTCCGTCTGAGGCTGAAGGGAGCACGTCACGCCAAACACCGCCATTCCGCCGTTCTAATATCGGGCGAGTGTAACTTCTGACGTCCCGAATCTCGACCTGCGATGGAAGTATCATCAAATATCCGATTTGACGTGCATACAAATCTACCAAGTAAAACTAGCGTGCACACAACTTCCGAATGAAATAAAATATTCTTAGTGGATTCATTTTCATTTCACGTAAAGAGAAATAGGTACCAAAGATTTTACGGAACCGCAGCAGTGGTGAAGCTTCTATGTACGTCGCTGGTCCGACCATGTGTGGAATTCTCCTCCCAAGTATGGTCTCTTATTTATTCTAATGCAAAGGAGTCTTCAGAGCGAGTACAGCGCAGGGCTCTGCAATAAATCTCCTTCGAAACAGTTAAAAAATGGGAAGACTTCAGTTACCGAGAGGCTTTGAGAAGGAACAAGCTTTGTTCCCTGGAGTTCCGTCGTCGCGAGGCAGATGCGGTATTCCTGCATGGATTGGCATTGGGACGCATACAGTCCATGCCTCTTATCATTGCTGCATTTCTACGCACCGCCATACACCACATAATGCTGACAGCCCTTCTAAATCCACCATTCCTCCACCAACCAGGTACCAGAGGAACAGCCCAATTTATTCGTGTTCAGGAGTCCTTCAACCGTCTGGCTGCTTCCAGTGTGGTGGACTTTTCCATCAAGACCCAAGCTCCCTCAAACTCAAACTCAGATCAAGTTCGTCAAATGAAGTGCCGACCCAGAGTCCAGTAAAATAGTAATGTCAGAGTCTGTTGTTGTGCATCAGCTTGGGTTTTTGTTTCGATGTTTAATACCTAACTGTAATATGTTTGATTGTTTTTGTTTTTTGTGCTATAGAGTCTATCCATGTTACCACTGCCTGCATACTTATTAATTTGTTGATAGTGTATTGTTGTATATTTTGGAATATTTAAGGCATATTTAATTACCGTAAGTACCTTCAACAACGTACTAAATACCTATTAATTCCTATTAATTATTATTAATCCCAATACCCACATTCCGTATGGCTTCCGAGTCTACCAAGGTAGAAGAGTGCTCCGTAGGTAGGTACGTAGCTCTCGGAAACCAAGGAAAAATTCGATTCTTCCCATCAGTTATTGTCACGAGCCAGCTCGACGGAACTGCTTAGGTCAGCTTGAGCTTGACCCAGTATTCCCGAGCTCCCTTCAAGCCGTCACTTCCCAAATAAAATCAGTTTGCGATAGCACCTTGTACGCGGCTCATTCCACCAAATCATGTTATTCATCTAATAACCCTCCCGTTAATAGAAAAAGTAGTGTTCTATGTACGGTGCATATATTATTCACCTACAAACCGTGTAGACACCCTAGACCACTACATTGGGCGCAGTCGAATGTTCACGAACTTTAATACGTTTCCAAGGGACTTCAAAACGTGTTTCGGTATGTGGTTCATCTCAGGTGAGTTTCGTGAATATGTTATTTCAAGATGACGTTGACCTTTCATCAGATGACGTGTGTTGTGCGATCCATTTGCTACAATGGACTCACCTAATTCAAGGGTTGAAGGCTTTTAGAACGACTTCTAGCCCTCATTCTCTAGCTTCCCACTACTGCCGGACTCTGCAAAAATTGGACAGGAATTTAGAAGAACTCCTTCAATCCCTTCCCAGTCGGTTGGTTCTTTTAAAAGCTATTGAATGGGTAAAATGTGCGCTCACGCACCAAGTCGAAGCCCATACCTTGATTGCCAAAGTCTCTGAGTTTCCGTCAATAACTACGAAGGCTACTCCAATCTCTGGAACAATCCCCTTTAAGAGCGTCATGTATCGATACACGAAAACAATTTGCAAAAACAAATGAATACTGTATCCAACATCCCCCCAAGAATATTGAATCCTCCTCAACCCAGAAAATATTGAGTTTTCCTTGCAAAGTTTGCAATGGACGTCATGCCCTTCGCAAGTGCACAAAATTCAAAGGAATGCAGTTTGAAAAGAGGTGGGAGGTAATTAAATCAAACGATTTGTGTGTAAACTGCTTTGCCTCGACACACAATTCAAAAGTGTGTACTTCAAAATATACATGCTTTTATTGTCAAAAACAACACAATTCCCTGCTTTGCAACTTCGATTTTGTAAAGACTCAGAAAGCGAATGAAGTGAAACGGAACAGCGAACCACCATTCCCTCGTCCTCGTGCGTCTATGGATCGACCAAGTAACTCCATTCAAGAGGAGACAGCCACGACGGAAATGGTATGTGATCAAAGTTCCCTAAAGTCTACACCATTAATCCAGAACCAGGAATCACAAAATTTCCTTCCATCTGAGGACAGATGTTCCAGAAACATGGGGAAGAAATAATCAGAGATCTGGATTCTGTGATCAAATCCTGTGAAAGTTCCTGTTTCAACAATTGCGATATGATATTACGACAACCATTTCCATACAGTATACCTAAAGAATTATTACTCATTAAAGATTTGACGTCAGAAAAATTGGAGCAAGCATGCCTGAGCATCGAACGAGATTTTCCAATGTTAGCTCTACAAGCAGAGGAGCTTCGAACAAACGGGCGTCTACCTATCATGAAGAAAAGTTTTTTGGCATTGCAATCGGGGAGTAAAACTTTAATTATCCAGGACCAACTCCTAGAGACATTTGAAGTGTTTTCAACAGAATCTATGATCCGATTTTGGTGTTTGCTGCCATGGAAGGCACATGCCAAGATACATGAAGCTATCTTCAACACGGAACTCGGAACTTCATTGCTTGATATTGCAGTTTACAATGTTTTTAAAGAATACCAAGCTGATCTTTCAAGTTTTCCTGGACTCTTCGTATGAGCTCTCTGTTTCATTTAATATAAGTTGTCGAAATTTCATATTACATTACACCTGAGGACAGGTGCTCCTCACAGCGGGAGGTGATGTCACGAGCCATCTCGACGGAACCGCTTAGGTCAGCTTGAGCTTGACCCAGTTTTCCTGAGCTCCCTTCAAGCCGTCACTTCCCAAATAAAATAAGTTTGCGATAGCACCTTGTACGCGGCTCATTCCACCAAATCATGTTATTCATCTAATAACCCTCCCGTTAATAAAAAAAAGTAGTTTTCTATGTCCGGAGTATATATATTCGTCACCTACAAACCGTGTGGACACCCTAGACCACTACATTATCAACACAAAAAACTACTGCACCAAAAATCGACAAAACAAGGGTAACGCACATTGTGGTTTAGTGTCGGTCTGTGTGTCTGCAAATCTTTCCATAACTTCAACATTAATTGTCATCATCCAATTTTGATAAAAATTTTAGGGATCATTAGTCATCAGTCGGATAATTAGCATTATCAGCGCATGCGCAAACGAAAAATCCACCAAGCCAAATTCTCGCGACCTAATCCCCGATTTAGCTCAAATTTGGAGGATAGTTAAGGATCGAACGTTTAGGTGATCCCATATGAATTTCATCGTGATCGGATCAATGGCAGCCACTGGGCATGCGCTAACGAGAGATCCTTGCCATACGCAAAACTTCCACAATTTTCATCTGATTTTGATGAAATGTTAATTTTTTATAGTGATTAAATTCATTCATAATTTAATGTAGTTCGATCAAACGTAGCTACTGCGCATGCGAAAACGTTAACATCCTCCTCCATCAATTACTCACGGTATAACTGAACAGTATTTCTCAAAATCGATGGATAATTAATTTATGATTTCCTTTGAAGTTTTACATGATCAGATGTCCACTGCGCATGCGCAAATATTTAGTCCATAACTAGGTACCGCAATAAATTGTCATCTGATTTTCATGAAATTCGCGGTGAAAATAATGTTAGTGTGTAATATATTTATGAATTGTGTAGCTGAGGATTTGAAGGATGTTCCCGTAGCTGATGTACGTTAATAATATGGAGACATTTTAATGATCTATACATTCGTGTTTTGGATACAAAAAAGCTGCGTGCCATACCCAGTTAGCAAACCTCCGAGTCTACCATGGTAGACCATGGAAGCATGGTATTCACTTTTCTGAGGTGCTTAACAAATTTTTTTCCAAAATTGAGTTAATACCTAGTTAGAGTGAATACCTAGTGAGTTAATACCTAGTTAGAGTGAATGAATTTAATACCTAGTGAGTTTAATACCTGAGTTAATACCTAGAGTTAATACCTAGCTTTCCCGGGGTTTTAGGGGGGTGGTTCTTCATAAGAATGCCGTCAGTTTGAAGCTTTTAATTAAAAAAACGAGGCTGAATATTCGATTTCATTTCAATAGGGACTATATCCAACGGACGGCAGCGATTAAATATGTTTCGTCTCAAAAAGTACTTCATCCAGCATTAGCCCCACTGCCAAACCCCATAGTACGAGTAGCTCCACTGTTTTGGGCTAACACGTACTATAAGTATCAAATTTTCTCGGAGTTCTCAACTTTTCGAGCTACTTTCAAAGGTTTCAAATAGTTAAATCACATTATTTCTAGTTTATTGGCACGTAGGAATGTTGGGAGAACTAGTAACAATTATTTTATGTCTTCCCTAATCTTACAAGCAACAGAATAACTGATGACATGCTAGTGCCGTTGGTTGTAACTGCGGCTGTAATTTTACAGTGGATAAACAATGAATGACGACGAAGGTGGCAATTTGTCTCAGATCAGATCACGAAAATCATGTAATGCTTGTGCCTTTCGGTTGCGATTTCTCTTTATTAGGAGTCGAAGAATAAACGCATATAGATCAATCATAGATCAGCTGAGCCGAAAATTGAACTCATATATCATAGTACATCACATGAGTCAAAATATGAGCTCATAGATCATTCATACATAGGCTAGATCAGCTAAGTCGAAATAATTGAGCTCATAGACCATTCATACCTACACTAAAGGGGGGGGGTTCTGTAAGCTAAACAACTGTTGGTAACAACAGTTGAGTTCTTAAATTGGAGATGAACGCCGCCAAGTTTTACCCGCGAGGTGTTCTGTAAGGGAGAAACATCGACCAAAGCTCTCCACAGTTGATAAGCTTTTGACCATCTCGGGGACTAATCAAGACTTCTTGGATTATTATCATCTACTGGTGATAATTTTAGCGTTTGCATATAGTTATTAGTGTTATACATCAAGTTATGGTAATTTTTAGTGATTTGAATAATTAATGATCACGTTTGCTTCCTTAACCCTTGAAAAACGATACCTACATCGTTTCTGATCGATGCATCGAGAACCAACTCGATAATTTTTCACAACTCTTGTTAAAACAGTCGTTCTGCCCGTCAGCAGTCGTTTTGACTTTTCAACAGTTGTGATAACTACAAATTTACAGCACACAAACCCCCCCACCGACTAGATCAGCTGCATCATAAATTCATCCCATATAGATCCTGAAAAGATCTTTTGGAGATCACCAGAGTCGAAAATTGAGCTTATAGACAACTAATAAGTATTTCTGTACAATTTTCATTTAATAGATTCCATGAAATCACTACAGCATACATCTCACAGCTACACAAGATTTTGTTTTCAGAGAATACCATAACCACTTTGTTTAATTTCAAAAAGTACTAAACGCCACGTTTCACCTCACAACGTACCAAATCCAGAATTTTGACATTTCAAATAAGTATTTCCGTACACTTTTCATTCAATAGATTCCATAAAATCACTACAGCTTACATCTCAAAGCTACACAAGATTTTGTTTTCAAAGAATATTTTATAGGTACACTTTGTTTCATTTCAAAAACGCTGCAAATTATTACACAACGGTTTATTATTTTCTGAATAGATCGCCCATCTACAAAGATCCTATTGACATAAAATACCCACCTACCGCGAGGTTCACAATCATCTCTTGGCGACAATCAGTAGGAACCTTCTTGTAATTATTATTATCGGAGAGTTGTATCATTCATTCTTCATGAAATTCAGTAACTAAGGAAGCTTCTGAAAGTAAACAACAAACTTGGTTCGGTGGAATCGAAAGAAAGTTGCATTTGAACAGCTGATATTTGAACGGAGATTTTGCCTACTCGGGAAGAATTGCGATTCACACTCGTGTTTCTTCTCTTTTTCGTTCAACCCTCAAGTCCTTACAGGGAGCGAACGATTGGTCCTAAAACGCTCCGCAAGGTCTCATTCGACGCTAAAAATTGTGTTCTATTTTAAATCGATGGAAAAAATATACCTTCCTATTTGAAATTTTCGAGCTAGGGCGTTTTGAAAATTTCATCCCCTATTTTCTAACCCTTAGAGAAGACTGACGGTAACGCCAAGCTTCGCGGCACAACTAGACCCCGAATGGGGCCGGTATACCAAATTTCATTAATTTTGGACCATGGTAACTAAGGAAAGTGCCGTACGGCGGACGGGCGGATTTTTTTTTCGGTTTTTGGATTCTACATATCTTGAAACGTAAAACCTCAAATGTTGAGGGGGGTTAACATTTTTTTTTTTTTTCGTGCTCGATTCCAAAGGTTCATTATTGAAAATAATAAACCAAAAGGTGCAATATGCATGGTCGGAAATGAAAGAAAGAGGAAGAAGAGGGGGAAGGAACAAGTGCATGAGGAGTTGTGATGCAAAAACGGAATCGCCACACAAGATAACATCTTACGAAATAACGCAAAAAACTGTGCCGGTCAAATCCTATCACTGCAGCTAAGCAAGTAACCGAAAACAGGATACCGGAATACAGTATTTGAACGAGTTGATCAACGACGGACTTCATAAGAAAGTGGACGGATTTTTTTTAATTCGATTTTTGGATTCTACGTATCTTGATACGTAAAACTTTTGAGAGAGGGGGGGGTTACAATTTTTGTTTTCGTGCTCGATTCCAAAGGTTCATTATTGAACATAATAAACCAAAAGTACTAAACGCCAAGTTTCATCTCAAAACGTACTACATCCAGAATTTGACATTTCAAATCTCTGCGTAAATTGTTTGAAATAATGAATTAACACACTTCTTTTTTAACCGAAATTTGCATTCAACTTAAGAAATTATATAGAAAAAAATTATTTGCTGAATGAAAGTTTTGTCAATGGTTTTTCCCGTTTTTCTCACATTTCACCATAATGGATTTAGTACCTTTTGGGAACAGGCTCCTCAATTGTTCTGATTATTATATCTTGAGGATGGTCAGTTTCAGTCAAGGACGTTAGATTTGTTAATTATGAAAGGGAAAGCGATGGAGAGCGATTTCCCGGGGAGAGAAGGGAGAGGGGGGGGGGGGGGGGGGGGGGGGGGGGGGTTGTTGCGTTTAAGAGGGTGGAGATTCCACCACCCTGAAAACCACCCCCGAAAGCGGCGGCGGAGGAACTCACCCCCGAAGTCGCAGGGTGAAAGTGGAGGGTGGTCGATACCGTCTAGACGCCCCTGACCTATGTTGGCCTCGCCGCACCCCCCACCCCCGAACAGGATCCGACATGCCATGTCGGAGGGTGGCGTCACCATGGAGACCGTCGCGCCCTAGTTTTTATCAGACTTTCCCTCTCCCACACCCTCCGCTTCTTTCTCTATCCCAGAAAGGGAAATCCACTCCTCTTTTCCCTCTCTAACGTCCTTGAGACTTGAAGTTGGAAACTAGCTTTTCCATCAAACCCGCCTCCACCTCCACGCACCCACTCAGACACAGTCGGCGCCTGCGAGAGAGTCGATTCCATTCGAGGTTGTTCAAATTTTCGGTTCGGTTCAAGACAGCGTGCAACGCAAAAAAATAAAAGTCCCATTCATGCAGCATCAGTTAATGAGCGAATTTTCAAAGAATAATTTTAACCGATTTGGTGGGCGATTCTTATAGGAAATTTCACGCTGATTCCGAATATACCATCATGTTCCTATGTTGAAGATGGTGCTTTATACAAAAACCCTCAAAAAACGCTTTTTCTAGCGATTTTTGACTCTAAAATTTTCTCAATTTGAACCCTTGCAGTACCCAAAAAATTCTGGCCAACGAACTTAACGTTTCCTTTGATATTATTGACATTTTGAAATTTTTTCAGATTTTTAGCTCGATTCCTAGGTCAGATATCATCTTGAATGACACACACACACAAACACACGCGCGCGCATATATATTATGCGCATATATAGCTTTTTCAAATTGAATTCGTCCTTTTACAAAATGAATTCGTCCTTTTTTTAAATGAATTCGTCCTTTTTCAAAATGAATTATTCCTTTTTCAAAATGAATTCGTCCTTTTACAAAATGAATTTGTCCTTCATAAAGAGGGACCAAATCTTGAAGGCAACCAGACCAAATGATATGCAGATACCTTTTCTCGAAGAATAACAATTTATTGAATTTGTTTGCATAGTTAATAAATATGTAATAGAAGAAATGTACAAAGTTTACAAGGAATAATTGATACAAGAAATTTACGGAAAGTTGGCAAGACATTCATACAAAGCCAATGTATATAACAAGGTTTTTAGAGTGTTTTTTAATCTCAATGCAGAGGCTGCCCTGACGCTGCTCTCTGCATGAGGAAAAGCATATGCATTACAAAGTTGGTACAGTCATTGGGGGTTATCGCGGGGACACCCTATATTATTGTTTCACGCAAATGATGTTCTCCCAGATTTCCAAGAATCCCTCGAACGACGGTTTTAATTTTCGAAAACGCCTGCTCGACTGGATTGAGCATAAGCGATTAAGCATGGCCTACCGCCACCGTTTTCCTGAGCCCCAGACGCCGCCCTTATTACCTTCAAGATTTGGGCCCTCTTTATGGAGGACGAATTCATTTTGTAAAAGGACGAATTCATTTTGTAAAAGGACTAATTCATTTTGAAAAGGGACGAATTCGTTTTGAAAAAGGACTAATTCATTTTGTAAATGGACTAATTCATTTTGTAAAAGGACTAATTCAATTTGAAAAAGCTATATATACTTATAAAAAAAGTGTCACATTTCAGGAATCGTTTTAGAATGGTCTGAAACAGATTTCCATGAAGAAAAAGTTCAAAAATTTGCATAATTTGAATTTTGAAGCCATTGCAATAGCTTCATTTTCTTCGAAACTTCGCTGAAAATGTCTGCCAAGTTGGGTGGGCAGTATAGCTTCTTCACTTTTGTAACATGGACGTATAGAATCAGTTAGTGAACATTTCATCGAAATTGGTAGAGTATTTCCGGAGTTATGCCTATTACAATAAATTTAAATTTTGCGTAAGCGCAGTAGCCATCACTCATCCAACAGTGGCAAAATTCGTGGGTGATTTCCTTGGATTCACCCCTCAACTACACGAGCGAAATCGGCTCATTAGGAACTACCTACTTACTTGAAAATCGTAGTTGCATCAGGGAATTCACGTTTTTTGCGCATGGTCCGACGTGATGTGATTATTGATAAGGGACTGTCACGGGGCTACCCTGTACAATCTCTGAAAATTTCACCGAAATTAGTCGAGTAGTTCCGGCGTTATGGATATGAAACGCATTTCATAATTGCGCGTGCGCAGTGGGTATTACTGACATAATCATGTCGAAACTAGAACGTAATCGTCAATCTCCAACTACCCTCCAAATTTGAGCGAAATAGGTCAATTACGAACTGAGAAATCGTAGTTTCAGGGAATTGCAGTTTGCGCATGCGCACACGCTACTAGCGGTCTGATAGCGAGGAAATTCATAGGGGACTTGTCGAATTCGACCTTCAGTTTGATCTCAATTTTTCGCTCTTTGGACTGCTTTGGAACACTGAGCTCTCGGCCCCAAAGCTTGCCGAAATGCGATTGAGAGCTCTCGTGAACTCCGACCTCCTCCTATGAAAAATGTTGGAACAAACCTAATAAGATGAGGCGGAAGTGGAAGGAAAATTAGGCTAAAGTGAACTCATCATTCAAGTTAAGTATATTAATTTTTAATAAGGAAAACGAGGAAGAGTACCACGAACACTAATAAATGTAAAGATTGAAACCATGTTGAAAAAAATGGTAGAATTAACATTACATCCTTTGATAATAATATAAAACAACAAAATATTAAAGTAATATTCATAATATTCTGCGGAAAATAAAGGCACATCTACTTCTATATATTCTACATCAAAGCTGAAAATATCATATATTATCAACGATGATCATAATTATCAATTATTATTATAAAATTAGGTGTATCTTACCTATCTATTAATCAGGAAAAATATCTAATAGACAATGAAAAAATAACCCCGTTTGTATCTGGTTTTGGTCCATAAAGTAATAATAAAAGGGCCAAGTAACTAATTGGTGTGTTATTCTGGATGCTTCTTTACCATCATTAATGCAAAACTCTCATTTGATAAAAAGCAAGAGTAATAATAAGATAATTTATGTATTTGTGAAACATATAATATAAGACATAAGACTACGTACAACATAAGATTATGTTACAGATACCTACACGTCACAGACATCATGAGTACACTTCCCTATGGTTTTTCCGATTCACGATGGTCTGCCAAGGATTTTTTTTTAAATTTATCTAGTCATGCAGTAGGTACCTGATGAGCGGGTTTTCAAAGCACCACATCTACTTTGGGTAATTTCCATTTTTCAGATCTATGACTCACACAGTCCCATCAGAATTAAATACCTATACGTATAACAATTCATATAGAAAATTACTCTGATT
>JAEMON010000004.1:25246946-25259652 GCA_030264115.1 Lygus lineolaris
CAAATCTCCCTGTTGGAAATTGGGCCCTTTGGGTTGAACAACCAAAAGATTTTTTTAAATTAGAGTCAGATAAAGCCTATCTAACTCCTTTAAAAGATAATTATGGGTCAATAAATATAATTTTCATGAGCTGCCAAATTCAACTTAAATTTTTCTATCTGCACTGAGGACTTCAAAATACCATCATCCAGGGATCTCATCATTTTTGTCTTATCACCCAGGGACTTCATTTTCTTCTCATCATCCAGAGAATTCACCATTTTCTCATTATCCAGAGAATTCACCATCTTTCTCATCATCCAGAGAACTCACCTTTTCCTCATCATCCAGGGACTTCATCATTTATTCTCATCCAGGGACTTCTTACAACTTCGGACCAGAACTTCAGGGGAACAACTGCACCTTTCACTTTGTTATCTATTTTGTTTAATTTGTATTGTTGCTCTGTTTCTTCTATACAAGGTACCTTGGTAAGTTAGGAAAAAAAAGAAAAAAAAAACCAAAACAAAACCTATCAATAAAATTAAAGAATCAGGATCAATGATTCTTTAAGGAACGGTTTCAGAGGGTTAGCTATAAGGGGAGGTTTGGAGGCTAACTAGTCACTTACAAATTGATCCTGGTTCTTTCTCAAATTGTTATTTTTTTTAAAGTGATCAAAAGATCACTACAATATAGATACATATGAAAAAGTGTTAAATTTCAGGAATCGTTTTAGAATGGTCTGAAACGGATTTCCATGAAAAAAATTGTCAAAAACTTGCATTACAAAAATTTTGAAGCCATTGCAATAGCTTCATTTCCCTCGAAAATTCGCTAAAATCAATCCTATTAGAAAACAGAGTTTCACCTCGAGCTCAGGAATTAGTCTTCCTCCTCCTTTGGCGCTAGAGTCCGATGTTGACCCTGCCCTCCCGTAAAACCGTCCTCCACGCAGCTCTATTATATCCTGGCCGCTTCCTCTGGATTCCTGATACGGAGCTTCCTCAAACCCTCGTGCATTCCATCTCTCCATCTACCTATTGGACGTCCTCTTCTTCTGGGCCCTTCCATTTTATGGTTTACTACTTACAGGAATTAGTGGTGAGTCCTTAACTCAAGAAAATTAAAGTAGGTATGTTCTAAGCAAAAATCTCAAGAACATGGGTAATTTACTATGAGTGACCAAACGGAAAAACCACAACGCAGGAAATAATTATTGATTCCAAAAAACATATCCTGAATCATCCGGACAACCCATCGAATTTAACATAACTGTGACTATGTATGAAAAAACTGGGACGCCCGCAAAATGACTGCTCCGTTTGAGAATTTCGAGTTATTTCAAAGAGGTATTGGCTGCTATTTATTGATGAGTAACGAGCTACAGAAGTCTAACAAATTGGTTCAATGTTGACAATGTTTAGCTGAAAGTGGCATTATTTACATCGTGATCTTTAAAAAAGAGGTAAATCTTTTCCGGACTGACATATTACATGGGAAGGGCCTCACGTATCTGCACATCAGCATTAGATACCTAAACTTAGGAATATCTAGTTGTAAATAAAAAAAACAGACGGTAGACCTACGGTTCAACAGTCAGCTCATTTAATAATGATTAATTTTACGCCATTCAACTCCGAAACGTAACAACGAACCTTTCAACATCAAATACAAACAAACACAACCACCTGGTTTCCCTAACACTCGAAGATGCGATATTTTCTCCGTACCTAACGCTTTTTTATGTCGCGGGAAAAAAATTAAACCGTCCAGTTAATCATTATTAAATGATAAAATGATAAATTCCAGGGAACGTTAGTATTTCTTCTCCACAAAGAAATGAAGGATTAAATTAATTTTTTTTTTTTTTATGTCAATTTTTATTTTCATTTTACGTTACCTATTTTTCGGCTTAAAAGAAATCGTATGAAATTGAATGTCAGTTCGGTCATGGAATTGACAACCTATTTTCTCGGGATAACGCCTGGCGAACAGAAATGAATGTTACCAAGGGCCTTAGTATCACCCAAACTAATCAAAGGAAAAATGAATTGAAGTTGGATTTTCGAGATAAACGCAATGTTCTTGACAGTTCAATCATTCCCAACAATAATTTATTTGTCCAGAAATTCAAATTACCAACTTAGGAATTGAAAAGTACAGCCAGAAAGTCAGATTCGCCGGAGAACAGCCATATCCGTTTAGAATTAAAGTTCGAAAAAATGTATCTCCCATATCACTACTTGGTTACAAACGCTTAGGATAAGGGAATGCAATCCCGCAAAGGGGGATCCCGCGCGTTTTCCGAACTCGCACAGCCCCACGGGATTCAATGTCAAAACCGCAAATCCCGCAGTGTTTTTTTAACCGAAAAATACTGAATGTTAACAAATTGTTGTGCCTTTTCTCCCCACACAATCCCTAACAACATTCTCAGAACCTGAAAAATCAATTGGTACCTAGTTTTTCTCCACGGAAGAAAATGAATGTGGATCACAAAACTTGACTGACTATAGCGTACAACCATCCCACCCACAAGTGTGGAACCCGAAAGGGCATTCTCGTCGGCGCGTTGCCTTCAGAGCGAACTACGTACACGAATGAAGAGCGAGACCCTCGATTTTCTGTGCTTTTGCGGGCCTTCATTCAAGGCAAATCTAATTTTGAAAAAATTAAGATTTTGTTTTTGAAGTAGTATTAATTATCCTGACTAACTATTTTATTTCCGTTGATTTTTGTTTACCTACCTACTAAATAAACGGGTTTTTTTTTCAATCTCATAGTTTCATTCATAAGTACCTATGAATGATATTTTCGACCAGAAAAAAAATTGTGCATTTTTAAACATACCAGCATATTAAAACCATATTTTAGTAATCTTTGTGTGTTGATTGAATTTTTCCAAATAATTATTGCTCTGATTTACCTCAATTGTTCACTAGCTCCACCAAATATGGTTTTGATGTATGTTCAAAAATGGTACTATTCAGAATGGTATGTTCAAAAATTCACTATTTTTTATCAGTCAAAAGGAATCGGGAGTGTCACCATTCGATTCAGCGTGAAATGTTACCTGGAAGACGATACTTACCTCCTCCGTTCATGGTCAGGTCGTCAACACCTTGAAACACTCGATTTCCTTGAAAAATCCACATTTTTTTTGCACGATTTTCGACAAAATACACGATTTTCTCCATTAATTAGTGCACCAAAATGAGAAAATACTACACGGTTGGAAAGCTGAGATTTCGGCACAACTTTAAGGCTTACAGGCAAAAAATCACATGCTAGATGACAGGGACCTATGAGCGATTGAAAAAAAGTGGTGATTTTCAAGATGTGACAATGTTTTCTCTTCAGGTTCAGTTTTCACCCCTTTCGTCTACTGAAAAAACGTTGGTTTTCCATCATGAAAATAGAAAATTAAACGCTCTTCCGTATGGTATATTAGTTTCCAATTATACATTGTAAATTAATATAGTTATGGCTGTTATAGCAATGAAAGGTCGAACAAAATCTTAAAATTGGAAAAACTCTAGAAATAAGGGAGTTTAAAAAACCTATAAGAGACACTTTTGTTGGAAATGACCTGTAGGATCGATACCTGGTCTGTGTCAGTCACATAGGTGTAACACCCTGCATATATAAATGTATATAAATCAAAAATTAAAACAAGGTATCCACGAAAGAGAAAAATCGACGTTTCGTTCCGTTTTCAAGATAATCATATATATATATATATTTATATAAACTTATTTTCAAGAAATTTCACAGATATAAAGAGGAAATAACGTTTTTGATATTTCGAGTAAATCTTTGTCAAAATTAGAAGTTTTTATGTGGACAGTGACCAAGCTTGCATCCATTGGTATCATCTTGTTTACACGATGGTATCTACCATGGCTTCACTCAATCATTGAGGTTGAGTCCGGGAGGTCGGTTTGATCCCAGCACCAACCGATGCGCCCTTTCGGATTGCAGCAACAGTCGGTCATTTGTTGGCTGTGGCATCTTTCTCAAAACCTTAACACCGAAGCATTCATTAAAAGTGACTGTGCTGCCGTGCATGCCGTGAAGTGATCGTGCATGCAACATTACTGGCAGTTGTTGAGACTGGTTTAAGGACGCTCTGTGGTTGTTCATCCGCAGGTTTAGTTGTGATGCCTTGCCAACATAGAAGCTCCTCGTCTGCTCCTCCGTACACTTCTTGCATATTAGCTGGTAGACGCACATCCGGGATTGACACTCTGCAGAGCCTCGACACCTATAGGAATGAGTGGTGTTTGGGGAGGTAAAGTTCGGGTCCTCAATAACTATTTCGCACAGCTTACACCTTGGTCGCTGACAGGGGTGTATGCCTTGATCCTGCACCTCTGGAGGCTGAGGGCGTGGGTGCCGATGGGACAATATCCCACCAAGGTTCTGTCCCTGACGGTAGGCCACTCGAGGTAACTCTGTGAACACATCACGAGTCAGCGAATTGGAATCCAAAATAGGCTGGAGTTCTCTTAGGATTCCATTGACCTTCTGTACCCCGAAAAAGAATGTGGTGACAAGGGGAACTCGGTCAGGTGTTGGCTGCGGTCTTTGCTGGTGGTTGACATGAGCGGGAACCATTCTGTCTTCAACAAGCCGTCTGGGGTATCCCCTCTCCATCAGCTTTTTTCCAACACCGGACAAGTACCCTTCCAAATTCTCCCGGTTGCTACATATTTGGTGGCCTCTGATGGACAAAGATCGTGGGATGGACCTCTTTGTATGTGGGGGATGGCAACTGTCGTAGTGCAGGTATAGCTGCTTGTTTGTGGGCTTCACATGTACGCTGGTTGGGACGTTGCCATTAAGTAGCATAATGTCCACATCAAGGAACGTTGCAGTTGACACCGAGTAAGACCAAGTGAACGTAACTGAGAAATGAGTATTGAGGTCATTCAGAAATAACTTGAGTTCTTCCTCGCCATGTGGCCATATCATGAAGATATCATCTATGAATCTCTTCCACATTAGAGGAGTTCTCTCCCTAGACGCCAGAAAGCCATTCTCCAAGTCAGCCATGAATAGATTAGCATATGAGGGTGCCATTCGAGTCCCCATTGCGGTTCCCCTCTTTTGCAGATACATCCGGTCAGCAAACTTGAAGACATTCATCGTTAGGACGCACTCTGCAAGTTTCACCAGGAAATTAGTTGAAGGGACTCTTGGTTCCGAACGCTCCTGGAGGAAGCGCTTGAGGGCCCCAACCATTCATTGTGAGGTATTTCGGTGTATAGGGTGTTTACGTCAATTATGACAAGAATGGCACCCTCCGGGACTCTGGTTTCTCGCAGTACGCTTAGAAAATGTTGCGTGTCCTTGATGAAAGAGGCCTGGCTCTGCACAATAGGCTGAAGATATGAGTCCACGTATGCTGATATCCGTTCTGTATGCAACCAAAACTTGCCACTATTGGACGGCCTGGAGAGGGATGGTCAGGGAGAGAGTAAGATTTATGAATCTTCGGAAGAAGATAAAAGTCAGGGCATTGTGGCTCTTCTGGAACTAGAAGGTCTATGTCTCTGGCACTTAGCCCCTCTCGCCTCCCATTTGTCTTGATATACCTCTTGAGGTCGATTGCCAGACGCAGTGTTGGATCAGCATCAATGGTCTCGTAGAATCTTATATCACTCAACTGCCTGACTGCTTCTCGCTCATAATCTGTAGTGTTCATTATAACAACAGTTGAACCTTTATCTGCCGACATGATCTTGATTGACGCGTCAGCCTTCAGGGACCTGAGGGTTGGGCGTTCGTATGCAGACAAGTTATCCCGTGGGGTGAGTGAGTCCAAGAATGTGGCACTTGATATACGTTGAAGCAGTGCGGATATGTACCTCTCCAGTGGGTGTGTGGGTGGCAGTCTTGCATCAAAAACGTTCTTTCCTCTTTATATCTGTGAAATTTCTTGAAAATAAGTTTATATTAGTTCAGTAGAACAGTCAACCATCAGTTATATATATATATAAGGAATATACTTAAGGAATCGTTTTAGAATAATCTGAAACGAATTTCCATGGAGAAAAGTTTTGAAATTTACATTACTAGAATTTTGAAGCCATTGCAGTAGCTGAATTTTTTTCAAAATTGGGTAAATAGGGTAAATTATTAAATTAAAATTAATTAAAAAGGGTAAATTATTGTGTGTTACCCCTTCAATAAGTTTCGATACGAATGACCACTAGTACGAAATTCAAGTGTCATCTCAAGACACCGTATAATATTGAAAATTGTTAATACACATTTGGTGTGATATTCATGGATTTTCTACTCTATCTCTCTTCTAACTCATTTTCTGTCACACTCACTCACTAACTCTCTCTGTCTTCATCCCCTCTCATTATATAATGAATTGACAAACGCCTAGAGGAAATTTCGACGAGTTTTCCCACGGATTTAATCCTTTTTCAAAGCATTTCGTTGAAGCCTAACCGAAAAACGGTCAACACAGTATATAATCGGCCTCCACCTTGTTCGTCGCCCTTCCAAGATTTTAATTAATCGTTTTGAATAAAATGACGCCACGCCCTTCCCGAGGTTTACGTCCTTTGAACATTGAAAAGAGCCCTCAGGTACCTTTTGGGTCCGCTTTCCTCAAAATCAACTCTCCCACAAAAACTCGTTATTCGACGGGGAAATTTCGGGACCAAGTGAGGGACGCGGGGGGTAGAAGTAATTTTCTGACCCCCAGAACAGTTAATTACAAAACATTGAGGTGCGCTAAAAGGGGATATTAAATTTCAAACACCCATTTCCCCCTTCCTCCGACCATTACCACACTTCATCCTGCCACTGACCTTATTAACCTGGCTTTTTTCCTGCTGGATGTTCACTTTTTCTTCTTCCCCGAATAATAGGTAAAGGTACTTTTTTACTGAATATAATAGGTACCAATCTACTAGATAAATGAGTACTCTTCTCTAGCTGAGACTTTGCAATTCAACCCCCCATGTTGTTTGCCTAACACGGGTATAGCCTATCGTTAGGCAGAGTCAATTAAATGTTGAGCGCCTGTGTACCATTGTATGTGTTACTTATTTGTCCTCTGTCATTGTAAATTATTTATGAATAAACTATATTCTATTCTATTCAATTCTAAAGTCAACTATGTTCTTACGTTCAAGGTTTGGTAGCATGATTCGATGACCTAATTTCTACAGCCTGATAATTTTTTGTTAAAAATAAGGTCAAGGTGCAAGAATCTACATAATGTCAGATAGCCAGGCAGCCCTAAAGGCTATATCGGCCTACTCTATAACTTCTAGGCTGACCTGGGATTGTCTGAACTCCCTCAGGATGGCCGCTCAGGGTAATAAATTGACTTTGCTCTGGGTACCTGGCCATGAGGGAGTAGAAGGCAATGAAGAGGCCGATCGCCTCGCCAAAAAGGGATCAGAGTCCCAGCCTTTTGGCCCTGAACCCAAACTTGGGCTCACCAAGAGTTTCATTTCTCTACAGGTCAAAAGATGGGAGGATAACAAAAGAACTGCATATTGGCGCAACGCTCCAAAGCAGCGGCAAGCCAAGCGGTTCATTACTATTTCCAAAAAGAGGGCGAAAGCTCTGCTGTCACTGAGGCGGAAGGACCTTCGCACCATAACAGGTCTCCTCACTGGCCATTGTCCGTTGAGGTACCACCTCAACAACATTGGCAAGGCCAGGACAGCTGAAGTTCGACTCTGTTGCGAGGAAGTCGAAACGGCAGAGCATATACTTTGTGAGTGCCCTGCTGTAGCATCTACTAGATTCCGACATTTCGGTAAGGGTACTCTTGTCCCGGCCGATATTGTTCGGGAAACGCCCATGAAACTCCTTCACTTCGTGAAAGAAGAGGTCTTAAAACGGGTACTTAATTAAAATGCGAACAGTGTCACAATAGATCAACCTTGGTCTAAGTGACAAAGGGCCTGCCCCGTCCCAATAGAACAAAAAAAGAAGACAAATGCACTTTTAACGAGTCTGTGATGATAAAACACAGAGAATGTACAGATCCCCCGAATTTGAGTAAAATCGACCCATGTTAGATCATGACAAAGTGGTCAGTGGTCAGTAGTGGCAACCATTGGTTCGATGACGATGAGATTCACAAGGGATCCTGAATGGGCTAGTTCCAACAAACCTCCAAATTTGACGCAGGAAAAGGATTGACCACAGACAGATAGAGACATCCCCAAAACCAAAATTATTCAGAAAGCTTTGAAACGCAAAAAAACTAGCATTTTTTTCTTCTACTTTTTTTTTTGGGGGGGGGGGGGGGGGGGGGGGGGGGGTATTTATTTACTGAGCTGGTCTGATAGGCAGAACAACCACGCTTCTCCACTGCCTATCAAATCAACTCAGTAAATAAATAACCCACAAAACAAAAATTAAACCACTATGCTAATTCGAATCGAGGGCACACCAAATAACTTCAGTTCCACCATCCTATCGTAAAAAGCATGTAGAAATTTCGATGTTGGAGTACCCACTTTTTACTTCTTGCACGAATTCACCTGCGGTATAGTGAGGAAGCAAAATGAAGCTGTATTGCAAAATGTTAACAATTTTAGATGAAATAAATGTGAGGTACGAGTAGAAATTCAATAGCATATGGAAGTAATTCAGTAGTAAAAGGACTAAAGACGAGAACTGTTTTTCTTGATTGTCAAAAACATCCACTATGGATCATGATTTGCAGATGGTGTGGAAAGTTTACTCAGCGAGACCAAGGAAAACTGAACCACATATTGAGGAGTTTGAATTCATACGTAAATTCACCAATAGAGAAGGAAGTTTCAAGAAAGCGTACTTACACGATATGCAAATGATGTGTTTTCAAAATTTTGAGAAGGTATGAAATGAATACGTCAGCAACACCTCTGAGCCCCTTGAAATATTATCCAAAGAGGTGGAAAAGTAAAATGAAGAGGAAGCGCGATTACTATCTGTTTCGCACAAGCGAAACATGACCTGTTGAAAAGGCAACTCGTAATTCAAGGAAATACTGATGCGAAGGGATGTTCTCAACACCCGAAACTTGTTAACAAAAACCTTTACGAAAATACCCTTCTCCCAGCAACATGCGTTGTACATTATGAGTCCTGCTTTCCACGTCTTGTCAGTTCCGAAAAGTTAGGAAAATTCATTAAGAACGCCTCCTGGGGGCTTATTCGCGAAACAAAAGCTACTTCGGTAGGTTATAATACCTCAGAGGGGAATTCGAGAAATTTTACTTTCCGTGTTTCACTAGTTGAAAACGTGTATAGAAATTCCCGGCGTGTTTCCAGCAGTTGCGCATAAAGGTTGAGGTTAACTTTTCCTTTTGGTGCGTGTTTCAACGTCATTGTAAATTCGAATCCGACGCGTAGGCTTTTAACCCTGGAAACGTCTTCAATGGAATTGAACGGGGTTGAGCGTGGAGAACGGGAGTGAATGGCAGTTCAATTTGGGGAAGGGGTAAATGGTTACATTGTTAGGACGTCGGCCTTTCAAGGGAATTTCCTTTGGGTTTGATGTTATGGCGGGAGTTGTACCTAATTTTGGTTCTACCGAGATGAAACAATGTCCAGTCAGTTCGGCTATACCAACATTCAACTGGTGGGATTGTTTGAATTCATGTAACGTACAGAAAATTCGGAAGATGGGATATGGGGACTTACATGGTGAAATGCTGACAAATGAGCATCCCAAGATATGGCACCAGCTCCGGAAGTAATTATACGAAATATCCCCACAAAACACACATCCCAACATCTCCATGAACATAGGACATGTCATTAGAATAATATTTATTCTTATCTCCTCATTATTTGCTTCGTTTTGATCTTGATTTCTTCCAATATACCTCTTTGTCCAATATGTCCATGTCATAATCGAAAAATTGCTGATGCTGCCCCCAGAGGAATCTCGAGTGGATGTCCCGCTATCGGAAACATGGTTGATGGTTGTTTCACTCAGACTCACCTTCGTTTTGCTCGTTTCGGGCAACGTTTCGAGAGACAATTCGTTTTTGAGTGAGACTCGTCTTAGGCGAAACATTCTTGCGCAACATTTTGTTCACAACAGTGTAAATGCACCTCTACTCGTTCACGATTCTTGATTATACCTACTCAACTTACCTGATACCTGGATAGTTACAAATGCACTGCTTACCTGCAACCAAAGTAAAAAATAAGTTAGTGAAATGTGAAAAGTTGTTAGCAATTTATTCTTTTAGGCAAGGGAAGATGAAGAGAAACTTCACGAAAAATTCAGGAAAAATAATTATAGGTCCTAATTTGACAGAACAGCGTTGAAAAACTGAGGAAACAAATCCATCATCTTGCAATTCAAAAAAATAACGTACAATCTGAAAAATTGGTTTGTACCCATAATTTCTACTAGCAATACCAGCAGATGAAGATATAGGCAAAGCATCCACTGCATACAAACATACGAAGTACACACTTGCCATACTTACTCAGCGGCTACTTGGCGTCTTACAAGTTACTTTGTATGCTTACACCTACTAGTGGTTCCACAACGGATTTCACCGAACCACGAGAACTATCCACAGTACAATAACGCGGAATGAATATACATTTATAGGAATTTGAATGATTCATTTCAATATTCAATCCTAAAACAAAGTACTAAATGGCAGATCACCAAAACCAAGTTAGTGTGTTGAAAGCAACTAAGATCCAACGCTGAACTAATAAATCCCATACATTGTACTCAATGTCAGCAATAGAAGCATTCTGTTCAATGTAAATACACTCGAAAATGGGGAAAAATGCCACTTCTAGGAAAATCTACTTATGTGTGAATATTTGCAAAGAAAACGGCGGACCACCATCCCCAATCTTGACGAGAATGGTCGTGCAAAAACACATTACCCGACAAATACTCAGCCCATAACACCACACATATTGCACAGCCCATAACACCACACATATTGCTCAAATGGTAAGTGAAAAGTCAGAGATTTAATACTTCCATGGATAACCAGCCATAAACGTTGATAATTAGGCTGAAAAGAATTAAACAACAAATAACACTCACATAAGAAGCCTCAATAAAACAATCAATGGTCAATATGACAGTAACAACGTCAATGCTCAGACACACATGTTGAACTTGAGGGGCCGATGGAGTGATGCAATTCATTTTTTCCAATTTTTCTCAGCCAATTTTGGCCGATTATGATACGGTTTGCAGCATTCTTCTTCCTATTCAATTCTCCAGGGTGCTTAGCATTGCATTATTTTAATCTCGTAATTTTGCATTTTTCACGTCTTTCCTAATTAATAAGGCACCTTATCTCCCTAGAGAATGATAAAATAGAAGGAATAGGAGAAATGCCGCCAACCACATTCAAAATCCGTTGAAAATTGATGGCTTTTATTTTTATTTATTGGTTCCAAGCAGTAATAATGTCATAATGAGAGTTCCTGAAAACTATTCGGTACCTGAAATTTAGGCATTTTTTATAACATTTCCGTCCTTTTAACACTTGGAAAATATGCTATGAAAAACCCCCACCTACATGTATACAACAAGATATATATACAGAAGACCTAGTCTATACTAGCCTACTTTCCTACCAAACGCGGTGCATGAGCCCCTTCATTAGACCAATCTGATTTGTCAATTCTAAATTAGAAACAAAAATAATGTACATACACTTCGGTGTTCATCACGTTCCAAGACTTGAACCTGAAGAAAAAAAAGTATCCCAAGAGGAAATAGGTAGAGAGAAACATCCTGCATCGGGCGGATACACCTGTTGATGGATCACCCAAGGCTAGAGGTACCTATTTGGAGCGATAATATACATTTTCAAGAGGTGATGCGCGTGGCCCGAGGGTGTTACGGTAAACGACGTACGCAGTGCAACGCGCTATCATCAATATCAAGTGACTACGCCCCATCGGCAAAGGGTTGAGGCAACGGTAGAGGGTTGAAAACCCTATTTTTTCTCCCAGGGTAAAGGAGATGTTTTGGCTAAGGCGATATAAAAAGGGCTATGAGGGGTGAAGGTGTCGGAATTCCGGAGAAGAAAACATCTGGTATGGAGCTTCAAAATACTTTCCTCATAATAATTGTATGGATCCAAAAATGGCTATTTCCAGATGTTTTCTTGATGGTTTCATTATAGTTGTTGATGTTTTTCTGCTACGGTACTCGAGTATTTTCCTGGACAAAAACTACACCATTCTATTGAAAGTTATAGCGCTAGAAGATGTTTTGAGAGTTTCATCCCCTATTTTAGAAGAGACTGACAGTAAAGTAGAGAGGTGTTGCACAACTGGTTCAGCCGAATGAGACTCGTACGTCGAATCACGTTTTTTGGTCCAGTAGTTTCGGAGAAATGCGACAGACGACGGACGGATTTTAGTCGATCCACAGATTCTAAGTAACATCATAAAACGTACAACATGTTAAAAATGAAGGGTTATAGAAATTACCTTCTTGCTACATTCCAAAGTTTCATTATCGAAAATAATAAACCAAGCAAGGTAGTCCAACCAGAGCCCAAAAGTTTAGGGAAACATTTCCACACACTGACTCCTTATCATCAAAACTTGGAATAACGTTTGTTTGGGGTCTTCAGAGAGATGGGCAGGGGCCACCAAATAATTTAGGGTTGTGTGTGATATTATGGAAAATAATGGGAGGAAAATAAATAAATCTCCTTTTAGCGAATTTTCGAAGAAAATGAAGCTATTGC
>JAEMON010000004.1:25285732-25302219 GCA_030264115.1 Lygus lineolaris
CTACATGGTATCATTGAGGGAAAATAGCATGTCCTCCCTGCATATTTAAGGGAGACCGATGTACATTTTTTTAATTGAAAACGTTGTTACATACTAAAATTACATACTAGATACAAATCACATACACACACTATACACTTCTTCTCTTATTCAAGTCCAGATTTGTGGTAAACCAAAAAGGTTCACTATTGAACATAGTAAACCAAAATTGGAGAAACTTCATTTCATGGAGTATAAGAACATCCTACCAAGGAATGAGAGGGTGGAGGCAGCGGTGGTGACGCTTGTACGAGTGTCCCGGGAGTGAAAGTACCATGTGCGAGTGTCCCCACATCTGTACCAGTGTCCCCTGCAGTGGTCCGACCAAGTGTGTACGAGCGTCCCCATGAAAAATATTTTGGAAGATTGATAGCACGAGCTTCCCTAAATGTGGACTTTTGCAACGAATAAATGAATAGGTATGTCTCTTGAATCCAGAATATTATAATCAGTATGGAAGTATAATTACGTCGTACTTACCTACTTGTTTTCATTAGTTTTTCCACTTTTAAGATTTTTTGCACTTTGTTGACCTCACGCACCTATACCGTTGGAAAGAGAGTTAAGTTTTATATCTTTCTGGTGTCTAATCAACTCACGTCTGAATGGAAAAAGAACGTGGGTTTTGCTGAGGAATCGAGCTTTATAGCTTATAAGGTCTTATTATTCGACTACCCTCGACTTGACCATGACTGGAGGAGTTGGAGAACATTTCCCGTGCAATTATTCAAGCCGAATTGAGTGACGGTCCACAGCATACCACAGGTGATCGTAATCAATATAGATCGGTGATCTGTATAGATTGTGCTGATGTCCCCCATCGACGTCTACGGGAAAATGTACGCTGCATTATAATATTGTATCTACAAAACAGCCCAAAACTGCTCCTGAACGAATTCAGCATTCAGAATCTTGAATTCAGTGAATCAGTGATTAGAAAAAAAACCCACATAAAATCAGCTATTGAGAGCCAGCAGAAGGCTAGATTAGGTTTCGTGTTTCTGAATTTCAGCCGTAGGCTCTAATCATATAGCATATAGGGGTCCAGGGCACAGCGCCGAGTTTTTAAATAAATCAATTCAATAACAACCAATTAACTCGACCAATATTTTGATATGAGGTATACCAAGATTCATTTCCTAATCTACCTATGACATTCGTAACCGAAAGTTAGCAGGTGTGTACATTCAGATAGACATTCATGGAATTTCTTCCATTCCCTCTCCAGCACCAATACCAGCAGCAAACACTTGTTACTAGGGACGCGCCACCTGTCTCGTGTTGTCAGCTTCAAAAAAGAGATCAGTGGAGGAAGGGTGATCATCTGATAAAGCTTCAAGGAAAGAAAGAAAGGAAAATACTTAGCGTGTGATGGAGGGAGTCAGAAAGAAAGAGAGAGCAAAAGAAAAAAATACAGATAAAGTGAGGAGAGGGGGGTCCTGCAGTAAAAACGCCATCTGCTCGTCACGTGTCTCATCTGTGCTCGTCTCCCTCCCAGTGATTTATCCCAACGTAAACAAATTTCCAGAACCCCTCTCACCCCTTCGCCAAGATATACTTGGTGATTCCTCTCTCTCTGTCACTCTTTCATCTACTACCTTCATTCCATCTTTTTCCCGCCACCTTCTTTCAAGATGCCTTCTCCCCAAATCACCCCCAGAAGTAACCGGGCGTACGTTTGAGTTTTTCTCCAGTTTTTAAAATGGCCCCCAAAAAATCCGAAGGGTCTGTTTTTTTACTGGAAGGGTTAAAGGCACCTTGCGACGCATTAAACCGGCTCATTACTGAATGAGAAAAAATTCTCGAAAAACCGGCGAGATTCATCGGTAGTTGCCGCGATGCAGGAATGACTGACGAATGATGCGTCCGATGTTTTTTGGGTGACACTGGAAGGAACGCAGGGTCCTCAAGATGTGCTCTCACGTCACTAATCTGTCATAAAATAATAAGTATACTTAGTAACTGAAAGTTATTGTTGAGATAAGTTGACTTACGTTATAACTAATAATGTCATTTAACCGAAATTACATATATATTATTATGTATTCAAATGTACGTATTATTATAACTTAATTTTGAAAAGGCAGTAATATTTTCAAAAAACCACGTTTCAAACAAATAACCGTCCATATCCAATCTAATTTTTGATCGAAAAATTGAAAGAAAATTTGACGATCAAGAAGAGAGAGGGAAGGATCGGATATCCCAAGGTTGGATATGAGAGGGTTTACTGTACAATCTAAATGTATCTATAATATCTAAATGTACCTATAAATCTAAATGTACCATGGAGAGAGGAAACAAGGGAGCGTTGCTCACTGAGCCGCTTAGCAGCTCGAACCTCGGGGATTCTTACTAGTTCATTATGATTAGGTATGTCCATGCCCGGCTTTGAGAGAGGAGTTCCTAGATATGATGCGCATAGCAGCCCAGAGCCAATAAAATTAATTACAGGATCCCAAAAGAATTACAGGATCCTACTTCCAGGAATCTTGGAGGTATTTAAATGGTTCTTGATCCAGCAATTCAATTGGTGAAGTTTGAGCAGTAGAACGGTAGAACCAGAGAACAATTATTCCTACATGTATAATAGTACACTATCGTTGTTGTCAAATTAGTACCTAGGTATAAACTTAATTTATAAATACTCAACTAAAACTCAACAGAAAATTCAAAATTTATTATGTTTTCAATGTGAGCGATTTAGTTCACGTAAATTGTGACATTTAAATAGATACCCGTGTAAAGAACTTGCTAACTTAGTAGCAGACCTATGGGTCTCCTAGTGATACCGATTATTGTTAACAAATAGTGGCCTATTGTTCTCATTTTTCGTTGTCAATAAAATCGTTCCTTCATTTAATTTCAACTTTAGTTCCAGTCTCACACCTTCGAACAGTGTAGGTACCTATTAATTGTTAATACCGTCAAACTCCACCATCTTCAAAAACCATAGCTGTGCCTGATTTGCTGTTACCTACACTAACTCACATATTTCTGAACCTTCGTTAGTATTCGTTATTGGTCACCTCATGCAGATAAAGGCACGATTTGCTTTAAGAGTTTCGGCAATAATTCCAATCAGGCTGCGGCACGGTACTACAAGACAGTCACGAACCATGCTTCCAAACTGGGATAATACACTGGGCCCCCCGCTGTTAGGGTTTTTTTTTTTTTTTTTTTTTTGGGTAGCATTACGCAAAACCGTGAGGGCTTCCTGGCCACTAACATTTCTCCAAATATGGTCTTGGGGCGACCCTTCACGCCTCCCATAAGAATCTACGCGATGGTCCAGTTCAAAGGTAGCTACGTCACCAAGGAAGAAATTGAAGACTAACAGCAGTAATATTATTCATCCAATTAGCTATAATTTCCAGCTTTGAGTTTTGGAAAAATTATATAAAATCTCAAAACGAATCTGGACCGTAGGTACATTTACCTTTTTCTGCACTTCTCATGCAACTCATTGAAAATATGGCTTCTGGTAAAATCCATATGCACTCACAAATTGCAGAATAGCACTCAATAGCAAAATCATTAGACATCATTGTACGAGTACATTTCCTTCTTAAGATATCGAAGACATAACTTAGTACCTACAGTAACTTCACTCAGCACAGTTATTGGTTCAAGATGAAATGTTTGTTTAGTTTTTATTCTAGTTTTGTTCAAGATGAAATTTTAGTTAGTCCCATCAGCCAGTTCACCCCTTAGTTTCTATAAGCTCATCAGGGTTTTTTTTTTTTTTTTAGGCATGAGTACCATTAAGTTACCACCAGCCATAGTTACTGATCAATAATAACTGATGACTTGATGTGCAGGTACTTGGGAAGTTTTCTCGTTTGTGTACCCTTTTATTTGTCGTAAGCTTTAATGTTATTATTATCATTCGCGATACTTCAATGGGTTTACACAAGTAAATTTAGCATCCTCAGATTTGGACGTTTGACTCATGAGGTAGGTACTCACGTATTAGTCCTAACGCTATAGGGAGGTACCTACCATTTTGAAACATCGTCGGAACGGTGTTATCTTACACCAATGCACAACAGCTTCAAGTAAAACCCAAATTTTGGTTGAAAGATTGATTTACACGTTTGCGTTTATGCGTTTCACCCATGATGGCGATTGCATCAATACGTAAGTACATGCCCGAAAAATCAGTTCCAAGAAATGGGATTGGCATTATTTTCGTTCATTGTAACAAACGTAGAGATGCTTCCTTCTACCATGTTTAGAATTAACTACGATGTGCTGAACTATTTTGAAGAGTTGAAAATCGTGTGGACGGTAATTAATTCCCTTAATGGATCTCGCGGATCCCAGTTCTGAGATGGGTCAATCCCCGAGAGTGTAGACTCATCCGCTGACAGTGAGGTTCAAACTAGTTTTGCGACGAGAACAAAACGTGACCGTACCAATCCTTTCAATAATACTAATGGAAAACTCTCTGATGAAAACAATAATTTTAATCAACTTGATAAATGAAAAAAAACTTACAAACTCTGAAAGCTCACTTACTAACAAGCCGAGCTGGGGTTAATTTGAACGAAATCTCACCTGAAACAAACAAAACACCAATTAGCGAGAACAAAAATTATGTTATACAAAAATGGATAGCATATCAAAGGTATATAGGTTTTCCGAGTCAAATTCTGAATTTTCCAAACCAAATTCAGAATTTTTTTTATTCCAAATTAAGATTTTTTAAATTTCTTAGCATAAATAATATTGGGAAAATATAAAATTTGAAATTGAAAGCTCTGAATTTGAAATGGAAAATTCTGAGTTTGGATTGGAAAATTCTGAATTAGATTTGAAGAACCAACCCATTTCAAGTTCGTCAAATAAAACTACGAATCTCTGACACATGCAAACACCCTATTGAATTTCGCATACGTCAGTGAAAAAAATTCCATAATGCCCACCATTCTTACTAGAATGATTGGAGTTTGCATAATCTGGGTTCAATATTTCACAGCATAGGAAGAAAAAATGGGGTTTCTTCATAATTATCTAGCCTCCCTCTTCTTACTGATGATGAGAAATGGTATAGCATTTGAAAATACTAGCGCTGAAATGAGGGTCACTTATTGGTTGAACTTGAACAAAGCCCACCCATTGCGGATCGGATTATGAAACGGGGACAGCAGGTTGTAATTCTTTCTGTGTAACGTGCGTACTTCACCACCAAAAGTTTCAAACCGTCCAATATTTACATGACAATTTCTGTTCCCATATATGTAGTTTTCTACTGATAAATAAGGTCTACTAGTCATGGCATATCAAATTGCATGATCAGTCGGGTTTTCCTCATTTTTATATCTCATGCGCAAACCCAATTATGGACAAGTCAATAAATTCTCTCTGGGGGGAAAAATTACGAAGAAATGTGAAACGGATCAGAATACTCATAAAGACTAGCACCATACGATGTTGCAATGACTTCAAGAACTACGGGCAACAACAAAAACGGTAGGTAATGACGGAGTGATAAATCGGGAGACGAACTTCGGGTCATGATGGGTGAGCGGTGGCATTAGTCCAATGAGGGCAGTCTTGAAATCGCAACTTGTTTCGTAAAGTTGGGTGTACCAATCCATCATTTCTATTCTAGATCCCCTAGTGAAACCTTCGGTAGGTACACCTCTGTATTGTTCCCTATGAATGTGACGTTTGTGGGTGTTGGTCGATGCGCATATCCCATTACGCACAGATTTTCCGATAGATTTTGGAGATACCTATACGCATCGAGAGCAAAGCATCGAAAGCAAATTCAAGTTCAATTGGCTGATTATTATAACCTCCAACTCGCAGGATGGAAACTCCAATCAAAACGTAGTTAAAACTCCAATAGTCGACGTCGAATGAAGGATGGAGGCGGAAGAATGGGGAACAGACGAGCATTTTTTCATTATTATTTCAAACGGTAGGTCTACGGGAGACCTTTTTCAAAAAGGTGCAATATGCATTGTCGGAAATGAAAGGAAGAGGAAGAAAAGGGGTAAGGAAAAAGTGCACGAGGAGTTGTGATGCTAAAACGGATTCGCTACACAAGATAACATTTTAGGAAATAACGAAAAAACTGTGCCGGACAAATCCTATCACTGCAGCTTAGCAAGTAACAGAAAACAGGATACCGGAATACTGCATTTGAACGAGTTGATCAACGACAGATTTCATCAGAAAGTGGAAAAGAACCTCACAAACTCTTCTAGGTTGAGATAAGGGGCGGCTCCAGGACCCAGTTTCTTTCCGTTCTTGGCCAACCACCGGTCTCCAAAGAGACGAGTCCTTGGGAAGTCACGAGGTTTCCGTCCAAATCGCATCTTCCACTTCCTAAGAGGGACGTTATCCTGGCGAAGCGAACGACGCGAAAAAGGTAGAGGAGATAGTTGCAACATCTTCCCTTCCTCCATGCCTCACCTCCCTCCTTCGTCATCGGCATCTTTATACTCTTACTTTCCTGTCGTTTCCACTTCCACTGCTTGGACTGACCCCGTTTCGCCAAGCTTCATCCGGCCGTGGCGAGATCGTTAACTACGCTTTCGTTCGTTCGATCGTCGTCCAGAGCTACTCGCGCTGATAAGTGACGTACCTGGCAATGAAAAGGCCGATCACACAGGAGGGAAGGAGTAGGATTTATGTATCGTGTTACTCGTAAAGATCAGTGGAACTTCGATGATCTAGTCACAAGGTCACAGGTAGTGACCTACGACCTAAACGCCATTGGATAATCAGCATCAGCATCACACTCAGTCCATCTCAGAACCGGCGGAAGCAGGCTATTTGGTTCAGATGTTTCATCAGGACTACTGAACGAATGCTTTGTGACTCTAACTTACCTAACTCACCAGATTGCTTTGATTAAGTGAGTGTGAGAATAGACCCAAGCAGCTAGTTCATGGTAAAAATGTAAACTAGATGTGGGCCAATGTTGAGGTGCATGTATGGCCGCCGCTAGTTTGGTTCCATGATAACCAGTGGAGAATGGATCTCCACCATGAACACTTCTTCGGATCAAAAACACACCTTGCAACGGTATAAAAGAGGAGTCCAGTTGAGTTTTAGTCTGTTCCACAGTGGAAGGAATAACCTTCATATCTAAAGCTTTTGATTTAGTCCCATTTAACTTGTTACTGGAAAAGCTCTCGTTCTATGGTTTCAATGCTACCTCACTACGTTTCTTCGCTCAGTATTAAGAGGGCTGGAAGCAGGTTGTCTTCTACAACGGGAATCGTTCCAATGAAGAAAGTATTCCATGTGGAATAAAGCAGGGCTCAGGGCTCGGACCATGTCTCTTCATCATTTATATTAATGATTTGGTATTATTGATGGTATGATTTGGTATGATTGGTATTTCGATCCGGTGATTCGGGATTTCTCTCTCTCTTCGCTGATGACATCTCTACTTTGGTCAACGGAACGTCCGAGGTGGAACACAGTAATAATGTGTTGACAGTTTCTTCTATGATTTTAGAGTGGTGTTCTAATAATGCTCTATTACTTAATACAGATAAGACACAAAGTTTGAACTTCCAGCTTAATGGCCGTCTGTCACACTCGGTGAATCTGCTCGGATTGGAAGTTGACAATCGACTTTCTTGGGCCAATCATGTTGAGAACTTGTCAGTGAAGCTTGCAACGTGTAACTTCATGTTGCGTCGGCTGTCTTATTGTGTATCTTCTAGTGTTTTGCGAGGCGTTTATTTTTTATGTTTTCACAGTGGTTTGTCATATTGCATTCCTCTGTGGGGAAACTCCTCCCACTCAAACGATCTGTTCAAGCTCCAAAAAAAAAGCCATTCGAACAATCAAGAATCTTGGGTGGAGTGATAGCTGTCGTGGGCACTATAGAGATTTCGGTATTCTTACCTTACCAGCTCTGTATGTATACACATGTCTGTTGCATGTGTTGAGCAACCTACATACCTTCAAGAGGGGAAGCGATCACCACACTTACTCAACAAGGAACTGTGACAACTTGTGCCTCCCTCCAGCTCGTCTCGCGACTTCCTTGAGGATCAGCCCTTCCCAATCTGGAATTAGATTTTTCAACCACCAACCTCAAACTTCAACTTGCGAAGTCTTCCCTTCTGCACCCTTAAGAAGAAGCTCAAAAGGATTTTAATTGCGGCTGAATTGTATAAGATAGACTCATACTTTGCCATTAAGTTCGACGAGGGGTGGTTGTGAATTTTATTTTTAAGTTTGCACGTAAGAGTTTGCTAGGTTATATCTTCTTTTAGTCATTAGGTTACACAGCAGCCGAGGAATTCTATAAAAGTACTCGAGCTTGCTTTAGATAAGATTGACACTGTGATATGCTGTGATGAGATTCTATGATATTGTTATTGATTGTTCCCCGTGTCGATTGTGTTCATGTTACCTATAAATGTTTAAATTTTGAAACCGTTGAGATGTGTTGTGTACTATTATTTTTGAATTGTTGTTTTTAACATGTTTAATGTTTTAGGGCTGGGGGTCTTTCTGTGAATTCCGACACGCAAATATGCAACGTTTTTTTTCTTAGTTACCACGGACCGATTTCTTAGTTACCACGTTATATCGGCTCCATTTGGGGTCTAGTTGTACCAAGATGGGTCACTGATCAGCTGAGTGAGCTCCAAGGCCATTTTCTCTCCTGTTGAACGCAGGAAGCTGAAATTTGAGAGGCAGGGTCAATGGAGAATGCTGAAGGCGCCTGAAGGGTGACTGATCAGCTGAGTGAGGTAAACATTAAAAAAAATTATAGGTAGTTATTGATGATTTGATGCATCCTGATCGGTGGGCATGCCAACTATTTATTGAATTTGGCCGTGTGCATTCATGGTTTTGCTGGGTCTCGGTCGGGGTGGGCTTGGTCGGCCCGGGGGCGGTCATCTAGAAATGGGTGACCAGCCTCGGGAGGCCGCCATGGTGGGTCGGGTCCGGGCTCGGCTGGGTCCAGCCTTGCCAAGCTGCCTTTCTAGAGCGGTTTCGCGGGGCTTGGTTGAGTCTATTCCTCGGGAATTTTGAAGGATTGGAGTTCCGAAATTCAGTGGAGATGATTTATTTTTGACGTATATACTATTTTTAGCTGTTATTTTTTTTTATATCAATATTATGTAGGTAATTACCTTTATTGACTTTTGTATTGCCAATTTGGCCCTTGCAAATAAAACTATTGACTATTGACCTCGATTACGTTGGGACAGTAGCCGGCTTCCTGGTCTGTGTCTTCTGTTAGAGGCCCGTTGCATGTTACGTATATTTCTGGCGTCGGAACATATATTCACAAATCATTATTTAGCCACTCAAATGTAAAACATCTTTCAAATTATACAAAGAGAAATCACAACATCATTACAACATAACGACAACATTTAAAAATGCTTGATTCCAAAGGTTCATTATTGAAAATAATAAACCAAAATTTGAGTTACGTATATATTTAAATAAGAAACTCAATTATCTCGATAAATTATGTGAATAGGTATGTCGCATTCAGTAGATGTACGGTAAATAATAATATAATCATGTAATTCTCAATTTCATCTTAATAAGTAGGATAGGTAAGGAAAACATGATGCCAAAAAAAACACATCCCATTGATTCAGAATTTTGGGTGAGAATAACTATAGTAGAGATAGAGATGAGACCTGGCCAGAATGTGAGATCACAACTGGCGTCACAACCACTTCATGTAGGTACCTATTTCTTTGTGTCCTCCGATGGGCCAAATTTTGATTGATCTGGTCAATGTGAATCTGAAGACATTTTGACTCCAACAGACTGACTGTATTGTATAAGGAGCAACGAATGAAGATGGCAGCTCTGTTTTACGATATCACTGAGAGCTGATAAATAGAGAAAACGAAAGAAAATCAGACGACGAGGTCTTCGTTTGACTTTGTAATGAAGCAGGGTGGCTTATTACGTCTCGATACTAGTCTGGGGGGAGTTCGATGAAAATGACATCAATTTACCTTCTCGGTTCGTCCACGCAAACTACGTTATCATGCCCATCTTCTGTTCGAACGAACGAAGACTGAATAACGATGGCCGAAGCCGTAGCACATATCTCCTAGATAAGGCAAGAGCCCAAGATATTCTTCAAGGCACATTCGAACCTAGGCGACAACCAAAAGATACAAGGCATATTACTTTTTTTAAAGATGTCTGTGATGTCTTTTGGAGTCGGGCGGATTGATTACTCTGGTCGATGACGACCCTATTTTCTTCTTCTGGAGCAGAATATTTAGTTATTCACAACTCGTGGAAAATTCAGAAATGTAGGTAGTACACGTAATGTACAAGGAGATAGGGAATTTTAACGCCAGACATTAAGTACCTAGCATCCAAGGAGCCACGCGATTGATTTCCGGTTCCAAATAACACTAATGAATTCTATTAATAACCAAAATTATTGTAAATGAGCGGTTTATTATATAATTTTAGTCGTAGTTCTTTGGTATAAATGAAATGAAAAAAAAAAAAAAAAAAAGTCTACATCGAGCGACAAGTGTAGTTACACGTGGCATTTCGAGGAAGAGACAGTGGATGTTCTTCTCTTACAGCATTAGGGATCGAAAGGAAGAAAAACCCGCATTCCTTAGAGCGGGAGAAGCCGGGTTTAGCCCTACGTCGGCCACACATGCCCACATGTTGCTCCTCGTGTAAGCCTCGGATGTGGGGCGAGGCGACATCCCATTATAGCTTCGTTACATAAAGGATTCATATGATATGATTGGATGATTAGTACAATCTAATTGCTCGATTACGTACCGAAACGCATGATTGGTTCGTTATACTCAATTAGTTGGAGGGACGGTTCATTGATTGCAGATGATGGTTCGGTTGGTTCGCACTATTACCGCCATTACCATAATCGATTATACCTGAAAACGACGGTAGAGGTGGGAATACTGTGCAGTGGACAATAAGATCAAAGATAACCTTCCGATTTAATTATTAACTCAAAAACTATCTACTGTTTACTTGATAGGAGTGGGAGACGTAATTAAGCTGTTCAATTCAACCTCATTGTATTACCTATCTATACCAATCCCTCATGCGTATTAATTACTCCAAAAAAACTGCAAGTCTTATTCGACCAGCGCCTATATGTACAACTCTACATTTATGATTCGGTAATATTGCGAATGGGATACATGAGACATTGCCGGAATTTTTCGTTTTGAACCTCAGATTCGGAACCCTAAAAAGATCCCCTGCACAAAAGTTCAACTACAAAATCCGATTAGTTCAAGCCGGAAGCATTAAGAAACCGAACTGCTGTTAAACTCTTGGCGAGATATCGCAAGGTGACGTCATCAGTCAACAGGTCCATCCGAGAATCCACAGATGCATGAAAGTTCCATTCATGCAGCATGGAGATTTGATGAGCTAATTTCCAAAGAATAATTTTAACCGATTTGATGGGTGATTCTTATACGGAATTTCACGCTGATTCCGAATATACCATATGTTCCTATGTTTAAAATTGTAATTTACACCAAAAACCTCAGAAAACACGGTTTTGGGCGATTTATGACTCTTAATTTTCAAAATTTGACCCCTAAGAGCGCGCGCGCGACTACGACAACTCCACATGTTGGTTGTTAAGAGTTGTTCCGCCAACTTTGATCAATCCTGTTGAAATTTTAACACTGCTTGAGTGCTTGTTAGTCTGAACATTGTTTTCCATTTGTCGCAAGTTCGTTAAGTTTTTGATAGCCTGGTGTTTTTTTAAAGTTTATCCCATCATTTTCACTGGTATTGGTGTTGGTGTTGGTTTTTTCTGGTGCTGGTATGGTGTTTAGTTGCTACTTACCAACCTGGTTTTTAAATTAATGAAGACGGAGGTGTAATGTCTACACCGTAGTATTTCCTTCGAGCCCTGAAGAAGGTAATGAATTTACCGAAAGCTCGGCAAAGAAGGTGAATATTTCAGTGGACCCCATTCCCGGAGTCCCAAAGTTGACGAAATATTTCTGTGTTGGGTTGATCTTCATAACTGCAGTCAAGAGTTGTTTACAAAGAAAATCTTCGTTGTTGAGTTTTTAGTCTTGGTTGTATTTGAATACAGATTTATTCTTGTTGATTTTGGGTGTCATATTTTTACGGTATTATAGGCCCGTATGCAAGAACGCTCCTTTAATAAAAGGTACTGGTTGTTAAGCCAGGGAAAGAAGCACAGGCACACCAGATTTTTGATGATCTCGGGCTACCGATTTCTAGGTGTCATGGGCTCCACTCAGCAAGCCAGGGAGAAGTAGGTAGAATCAAAAGTGAAACGATGGATCGAATGCATACATGAACTGGCGCTTGCGGCGAAAAAGAGTCCTCAGGCAGCACATTCTGCGTTTACAAAATCCATGCAGAATGTATGGGCATTTGTACAGAGAGTGGTTGAAGGTTGTAGAGACCAGTACGCACCTCAACAGAACATTATAAGAGAAGAGTTCATCCCATCATATTATGTATCAGGAATTGAGGCCACTTTATTAGAGCTCCCAGCAAGTTTAGGAGGGATTGGAATCAGCAACCCCATCCTGACAGCTGAAGACAGATTCGTGACATCAATGAGTCCACACGCATGCTGTCTACAGCAATCAAAGACGGCACTCCATTGGATACAATTGCACATCTGGAGCATGCTCGGCATGCCATGATTGAATCCAGAAAGTGCAGAAATGAGAGGGAAAAAAGAGCAAGCTTGGATGCCATTTCAGCTCTGCCAGATCGCCGACGCAGAACAGTAGAGAAGGTAGTGGAAGGCCGAGCGTCCCAATGGTTGACCGTGGTGCCTCTAGCACCTGATTCATTTGACCTATCGGCTAGTCAGTTCAGGGATGCCATGGCCTTGAGGTATGGACATGAGCTTGAGGGGCTTCCAGAGAACTGTGACGGATGTGGCACGGTCATGGATGTGACCCATGCACTGAATCGCAAGAAAGGAGGACTGGTGAAGTACGGTCATGACCATGTTCGTGACTGCTGTGCCCTTCTTTCATCCTTGGCATGGAAAGGGGTGACGGTAGAACCTGTCATGAGAGAGGCAACGGGAAATCCTCCAGCTTTGATAGCAGACATCAAGGTCCAGGGTGTATGGGACAGTGAGCGGGTCGTGTTTTTTGATACACGCATTATAAATGCAGACGCCCCCTCATGGAACTGGAACTGCGTTGCAAAACAGGCTGCCCAACAAATCATTCCAAGTACGATAGGGCAGCAGAGGATCTCCGTGCATCATTCAGCCCTTTGGTAATATCTTGTGAAGGTGTAATGCACAAGGAATAATGAGGTATTCACCAGAAGACTGGCAGCAACGCTAGCTGAAAATGGTCCCGCTCCTTCTCACACATCCTTGGATGGGTGAAAGTTAAAACCCAGCTCTCCGTGATCCGAGCCATTTCGATGCGTCTTCGCTGGACAAGGAAAAAATTTAGAAGCCTGGGACTGGAGGATGGCGCCAGCTTACCTTCGTTGCTTGAAGACTAGGTGGTGACAGCGATTGGTGGGAAACAACAAGTTGATGCGTCGACTTCTGCTTGCTGTTGTTAGTAACTGATTAAAATGTTAGTATTGGAATAAAGGGAAGATTGGTACCTACGATTTACAATTCATTATTGTACACTTTCAAAAGCATAACAACGCGTTTCCACGATTTTTGAATTTTAATGATACATATAATTTTGGTTATTGCCATCCTGGAGGAACTTTTGCGTTAGCAAAAATTACAATTAGATCAAAGAACAGTTATACTCCCCAGAAAAGAAGCCAATGTATTTTTTAATCCAAATTACGGTGTTCCACAAAGTAAATTGTGTAACCAAATGCACAATGTACCTACATACCTTAGGTACTAAATTCACAATTAGTGGTTTAGTTTGGAATTTCCGAATACATTCTGCGGAAAAAGCAGTTCAAATTCGTTCAGTTGACATAACTTGGAACAACCGGTTGACTAAACACGTGTGGAAGGAAGACGAGTCAGGGCCGTTCTAATTTGGCCTGCACTCATTTCCTACTTCAACCAACGAGCCTCTAACTATGTATTTGTCTCAAGAGCACCGGACAGAATATATCTTGACTTCCATGAGTCGTACAAAATCGACCACACCTTGTCCTATGGATTTTGCAGCATGTGAATGGTCTTTCGATTTGTCAGCTTGTAGTTCAGATCGGAGTATAAACGTATCATTACGTTTTATCCCGAATCATAAATCGTCGTGACCGTAATTTAAATAAACATGTCCCATTTCAGCCTAATACTTTTCCAAAAGCGCAATATTATTATTTTTCTTTTAATTGACAGAGAAGTACCATGGCTGGCCAGCTTGTTCACTCCTATTTCTAATGTGTAAAAGACTAGGTATACTAGAACGACTTTTTTCAGTGGGGTTGAGAAATTTGTACAATCTTTCTGATTCCCCAAAATGACACAACCTTGACATAATTATTATTACTATTCAACCGGCGAAAGTTAATTTTTATCATGAAAATCCTACTCAATTTTTTCTCAGCAATAATCTCTTTGAACATCGACATTTTTCTTAAAGGTTCATAAACATGGAGGGGAGAGAAGCCTTTTTGATAGAATTTATAATAAATTTATTTCATCCACTGAATGGCTCCGAAATTCGACCATCAAGGGGGTCAATTTCACATCCTTCTTCCGCTAGTCAATTTAATGATAAATGGAATGAGCTTCTACAAGTTTAAAATATCATATAAATCAACAGTCTGAGGTTGAATCTGAAATACCCAAGTAGTAGATAAGTGATAATTTCAAAATTATGATTCATATGTAATCCAACTATCGAGATTTGAAACGAGATTGATGGACCCTCAGAACACAAGGATTGTCTTTCATAGTTTCAGAATGGCCAAACATTTTCAAACGTACTTCAAAACACGTCGGCAAGCAGTTAAAATGAATGAAAGTGACATTTTTAGTCAGGTAAAGCTTATAGCGTAAGGCGATCCAATTCAGAGTATCGCTAAAGTTTTCAAAAGGTTTGGTAATGTCAGCGAACTGTTTTATATACCTACGGTCGAAAATAACTCCAGGGAAAACTTGTTAATCCGAGATTAAGGAAGCGGCTGGGGAACTCAGCATAATCAAGTCTAGAAACTCGTCAACTTGACTCGTGGGCGGTGGATTTCAACTTCGCAGACGAACTTGCCAGGGTATTGGGCATATCGGACATTTCCTGGCGATAAGGGACACTTCGCTCGAAGATAATACCCTCTCGTTCAGCCAATTATTTAGTAGGTAGGTATGTACCCATTTTTCCAATTCCAATGTTTGAAAACAAATACACTCTAAATGGAACATTCCAGTATCAAATATCGAAGGTAGGTACATAACCACATAGTGAGGGTGCAAGAAACACAATAGTTGTTTGGGCCTCCATGAAACGGTTTTAAACGGTGTTCCTCCCTAAAGGCCGGAGGGCAAGTACGAACTAAACCACATTTCCGCAAGGTAAACAAAATAAACACAACATCTCACACTATTGAAACCACTGGTAGAGAAACGCCGCTAATTTTAAAGGAATAACACTGAACACGATTTGAAGAGGTAGCGAATGCAATAACAACGGAAATGAAGAATAAATAGGGTAGGTAATTTCAGAGACAATTGTAACGAACTATTTGGGAGGTTAACATTTCATTACACAAACATTATCATCGTGGAACAGTAAAATCCATTGAACAACAATGTGGAAAATATTATAATTTGATTCAAATACTAGGTGACGTGTACGTACAAGTATGCTACGTCTATTGGATCATCTCACCATTATCACATTATATTTATCACATTATATTATTAAGTACATTTTTTTAACAATTCAGAGGGATTACGAAAATAAAATTGTAGATCAATCAACTGAGGTTCAACGTGAAAGAAAAGAACGACAAATTCTCACAGAACCGAAAATAGGGAGAATCGGTCGGAGATCCACGTTTCGTTTGTAGGTACTTATCAACTCAAAGCCAGAAATTGGAATATTTTCTCTCCCTAATAATCGTGGAGGACTGAAATTCTTAGGGTCTCATTCTCAGACATGTATCGTGATCATGTACATGTACGCAGTAGGCTATCCTGATCATACTTACATACCTACAGACAAACATACATTCATACATTACGGACGGTCGATTTGGAACAGTTGAAGGTGGTGTTTCAGAAATTTAGTTTTCTGCTGATCGCAATACTTCCCATTCACCTTCAGGTGGGCTGAGGAAAGTAAAAATAGTTTATCGTTCGGGTGTGGAAAAAACATGGGACAAAATATCAGCTATTTGAATAACAGGCGGAATTCCGAAGGCTCTTGAGAATCCCTTTCCTACGTCACATTAAGAAGAAGAAGAACTGAACAGAAAAAGAATGCGCTGAAATCGCATTGAGAGCAGTAAAAAACGTCTGCCAAGTTGGGTGGGCAGTATAGCTT
>JAEMON010000004.1:25359889-25371169 GCA_030264115.1 Lygus lineolaris
ATAAAAATATGCAGTTGGCGGCATTTCACTCCATTTTTTATGAAGTTTTACCCAAAAATTTTTTATTTTTTTGCATCTACGAGCAGATCACCCTGTATTATTGACATTTTAATTTTTTTTGGATTTTTTATCTCGATCCCTCGGGCAGATATCGTCTGGAGTGACAAACATATATACGTATATTTAGGTATAAATGAAAAAGTGTTAAATTTCACGAATCGTTTCAGAATGGTCTAAACGGTGGAATGAAGAAAATTTTCAACAATTTTGAAGCCTTACAATAGCTCCATTTTCTTCGAAAATTCGCTAAAAACTAAAGCGCCGTACTTATCAAATTTAGGTAGGTACAGGACATTTCGCGCTGTTCCGAATATACCTACCCCATGTTCCTATACCTACCTACCTAAAATTAAAATACGAGGGTACTTTCGCATTATACGGGCGCCACTACATTTTTAGGATTTTTGGTACCGGAAATCAATTAAAAAAACACACTATATAACCTAACTAATAACCTAAATAATATAACCTATAATATAACCTAAATAATAACCTAACCTAACCGCCGCAGCGCGCTGTATATAAGAAGTGGCGCCCGTATAATGCGAAAGTACCAATACGAGTAACTAAGTAACTAATTAGCAGCGAAATCATCGAAAAATCTAACAACTAACTTTTAGGTAGCGAATTTTTGAAGAAAATTCAGCTATTGCTATGGTTTCAAAAATTTTATATCTTTTAACATTCGAACCAGCTCAAAATAGTTTACAACATAATATTCTACACCCCTCACTATGAAGCACCCAGCTACGCTTTTGTACAAAAAGAAAAGTTGGAGAACTGAGTATTCTGCGTCGAATCAGACGAACGCCAGCTCACCAACACAGTAGGTAGACTATGGTTTTTCAAAGTTTTCCGTTTTTCGGATTGATTACACAAATAGGTAAGTACTTAGGTCAAAAAAAGAAAAACTGAAAAATCACCAATCACCATCAGGTAGCTCCTGTGTTGGTGAGCTGGCGTTGGTCTCATCCGACGCAGAACGCAGAATTCTCCGATATACCTAAGGTAGGTACAACCAATTTAGGTATTTTTTTTACGTCGTTGGGAAATGAGGATAGTGAAGGGTTAACTCACGTTAGTATCAGTATTCTATGGGATGGGAACTTACACGACGAACGTCCTTCGTGAAAACGACCAGGAGAACACACCTTGTTGTCAGAGTTCAACATAATCTAAATCTGAGCATAAGCATTGAAGACCTAATTTACCTACAAAGCTGATGCAAGGAATCTCAATCTGACTGGCTCAATTAATAACAACTTTGAACACCAATTTTGGTTTATTATTTTCAATAATGAACCTTTGGAATCGAGCACGAAAAAAAAATTTTTTTTTGAACACGAGTGGCAAGGCAATGCACTAAAACGAACTTTTATTCAACCTCAACGAGGTCGCGGAGTAAAAATTAAAAAGAATGAAGGAAAACGCGCGAGAGCCGAGAGAACATTGAACGGACAACGAACCGAACAACATAAACACATGGAGTGCCATGGAACAGCATGGATGTTACATGATACGCATAGCGCTAGTATCGCTTTGGGAAGCATTCAAAAAACAGAGCAGAGTCACAAGGGTTTTTCAAAAGCTAATAGGTACCGAATAGGGTTGCAAATCAATTTTTCACCTCCGATTTTTGCTTCCGAGTCTACGAAGGTAGCGGAAGCATTGTTTTCACTTTTGGGATGTGAAATTTTTTTTATCTCCAGAATCAAAATTTCAACTAGCGTTTTACGTTTTAGATCTTCCTGAACAATTTCGGTTCCGTGTCTGTCTGTCCGGGAATCCTTGCCACAAGCATAACTTCCACAATTTCCATCCAATTTTGATGAAATTTTCAGGGATTACGCGGGTTAGGCCCTAGATGGTCCCCTTTGAAATTCATCACCAGCCGACCAATGGTAACCTCTGCGCATGCGTAAACGTGAAATCCTCGAAACATCAATTTCTCCCGACCTAATGGTCCGATTTCGCTCAAATTTGGAGGGTAGTTGAAGATCGAAGGTTTAATGGTACCCTACGAGTTTAATCAACATCGGATCAGCGGTATCTACTGCGCATGCGCAAAACTTGAAATCCTTGCAACACTTCCACAATTTTCATCCGATTTTGATACCATTTTCACGGATTACGCGGGTCAGCCCCCCAGATGGGCCCCTATGAAATTCATCACCATCCGCCCAACGGTAACCTCTGCGCGTGCGTAAACATGAAATCCTTGAAACATCAATTTTTAGCGACCTAATGGTCCGATTCCGTTCAAATTTGGAGGAAAGTTGAGGATCGTTGATTCGATAATGCCCTACGAGTTTCATCAAGATCGGATCAGTGGTGCCCACTGCGCATACTCAAACGTGAAGCTCTCATAACTCCGACAATTTTCATCCGATTTTGATGGAATTTTCAGGGATTGTGCAGGTACTAATAATCCCTTTGATGATTTAAAAAAATACATACATATATGAAATATACGATCATGTTATGGATACGAGGAAGCCATGTGCCACATCCAACTTGGCAGACGTTTTTTGCCATCAATTGATTGTTCCGATTTTTTGTCTTCAAAAATCGATTGTGAAAATCCCCCTCTATAAAAAAAAGTTCCATTCATGCAGCATGAGTTGGTGAGCGAATTTTCAAAGAATAATTTAAACCGATTGTGTGGGTGATTCTTATTGGAAATTTCACGCTGATTCCGAATATACCATATATTCCTATGTTTAGAATGGTATTTCACACCAAAAACTTCAAGAAGCACGTTTTTTTTAGCTGTCCCCGGTCAATTCCTTATCCTAGTCAAAACTATCCGATTTTGATGAAATTTTCAAGGATTGTTTTCGGGTTAGTCCCGTGACGGTCCCCTATTAAGAAATTTTATCGCCTTTGGACCACTAGGAGGCGTACGCATGCGCAAACAAGAATTTCCTGGAACTCCGGTTTCCCAGTTCCTTATGGACCAATTTTGCTCAAAATCGTAGAGGCTAGTTCGGCGCTGACTCCAAGACGATAATCTATGAATTTCGTTACGATAGGATCAATAGGTAATAGCTAGGTACTCCGCATGCGCAAATGTGAAATTCGCAGTCACAACCATAACTCTGGAATTACTCGACCAATTTCGGTGAAATTTTCAGAGATTACGCGGGTTATGAACGCCCCTACGAATTTCATCGCCAGTAGTAGCGTTTGAGCTTGCGTAAACGCGATTTTCCTGAAACTCCGGTTTCTCAGTTCCGAATGGAGCTATTTCGGCCGAATTTGGAAGGTAGTTGGGAGCTGACAATTACCTACGATTTTCGTCACGATTGGATCAGTAATACCTAAGTCGCACAGTGTCAAGAACATTGAAAAATCACCAAAAATCGTGGATACTGCGTTGGTCTCATTAGACTCAGGTCTTCAACTTGTCTTATACATGTAAACCACTCAGAGCAGCTCAAATGACCAAAAACGTGCTTTTTCAAGGTTTTTTGAGATTTGGGGTGTACTATAGGTATATGAACATGGGGTATATTCGGAATCAGCGCAAACTTTCCTATAAGAATCGTTCATAACATCGTCATGTCCAGAAAGAAACCCCCACTGTGCGGCGAATGCGCAAACTTGCAATAAATTTGATAGCCATGGATCTGGAATTACTAACTCGACCCATTTGCGTGACATTCTCAGGGATTGTACGGGGCAGCTCGAACGATGAATTTCATAGCCACTGGACCACCACTAGCTTGTACGCATGCGCAAACATGAATTTTCTTAAACTACGATGGACACATTCCAATCACTTTCAGAGGGTAGTTGGGGGCTGACTCCATGATGATTACCTATGAATTTCATCACGATAGCTACTGCGCTGGCGCAAAATTGAAATGGTTGTCATAGGGATAACTCCAAAACTATTCTATCAATTTCGCTGAAATATTCCCTGATCCTATACGTCCATGTTACAAAAGAGAGGAAGCTATACTGCCCACCCAACTTGACAATTTTTTTTTTTATATTTCACCCAACTCTCATTAGATTATTTGTGATTCTAAATCCCAAATAAAACCACTGCTGCTTGGAACTGACGGCAGGTCAAATAACTGCAGTTCCACCATCCTATCGAAATCTTTTGAGAGGTGAAAAGTCCATTTCAGGATTCTTTTGGAAGTAAGTATAGATAAACTATTACAGTAAAAAAAAAATGTTGAGTAGGAATAGGTAGGTATTCCTTAGGTAGGTATCATTTGAGGCAACTTTTCAAAATTCAGTTGTAGTTGTTCAGGTACCTAGTTAGTTACCTACCTCCTAGTTTTGAGGTGAAAAAGGAAAAAACGGACTTAATATCTCCTCACCACTAATTGTGTATTATTAGGTAGGTACCTATACCTTGTAAGCAAACTGAATATTCTTTTATATACTTAGTAGGTCATGGTCTAGCCCCCCTGAAATGATTTATAGATCTATTCCTGGTCGGGAGTCCAATACCAATCCTAACCCCTCACTCAATATTCGATTTTTATTAATGCCAGGAATCCAAGCAGAATTCTCTCGCCTTATTGGAGCAATCTTAGTTGCCCAGTAATACAACTCACATGCACTACGATTCTATTGAGGTACTCACCGTGGGGTACTCACCGTATCTTTTCTTCGAGAATACTTCCTTCGAGCTATAATCATACACTCATTCACAAAATAAAATCACATGCATTCACAAAATAAAATGAAAGACACTTCAATTCGAAGAGCGATAAAAAAATGTACATTGAACAATTTGTTTACAAAATCTCTTCTGAAATTCGCTAAAAGTACATACATGGTTTGAAAACACGATGAATAATAATTCTGAGAGACTTGTAAATGAAATCAATAATCAGTCCAGACATATTCAACAGGTAGGTCTTCTACTAATGAGTAGTTAAGGTAAAGTTACATAGGTACACCTTTCTTACATAAATGCGCCTTTCGGCAACAATAGTGGGACGACACAAAAACACTATACCTAGTTTCGATGAAATCAAGTTATGTACAAGTTTTCGCAAATTGGCGACGACTTAAACGATTACTTTAGTAGAGATCTAAAATTACTTTTCAGGTCATTTTGTCAATGGTTTAGTGCCAGTCAAGGTAACTATCAGCAATTAATTGGCACAATTTTGAATTGGTCCGGTATTTGTTGCCAGAGTTGCATCATTACTAGGAAAGGCCCGCTCTCTAATTCAGAGTGCAGCACAGTATAAATTGAGTGGCAAGTGAAAATAGAATACCAAGGTACTAACTTGCGCGTGAAAAGAGGGACATCTCTGAGAACAATTATCGAATCAAAATGGAAAATCGAACTTGAAACACCAACACCAGGACAACTCGAAAGGTGCAGTGTTAACGCTGCGTGATAATGTACCGTCAAATGCCCGCAATAGGGACAAGCTCCTCAATAGGGATAGAATCTGAAAAACAAGATCTTATCTGTCCCCTACGGTAGTGTGCTGTACTGCAATTCTGACTTCTGTGTGTAAACATAACTTCAAGATGTTCTCTATAGATGTTCATTGAAGGAGAAGAAGGTATTGAAGGAGGTTTCATTGGTATTCCGCGAAATCTGCGACTAATAACGCTTATCAAGTCTCAGATCATTTTTTTTTTTTTTTTTTCAAAACACTGAAAACTTCTTCTGGAGCTCCCATGCCCACGATTTTTTTAATCGTTTTTGTAACTAAGAATTAAAAAAAAAAGAAATACCTTGTCCCTATTGAAGAAACAGAAGATTTGAATAGGTTTTTAGCGAAAAACCTATAGCGGAACCTATGAGCCTGAATCGGGACACTTTTTGACAACAAAAAAAATGACGGAAAATAATATTTTTTCGCGATTTTTTGAAGTCATCGGGACTGGAATCCAGTGAGGTACACATTTCAATAGTTAAAAACGCGGAAAACCAATTTCCTGTACTGGATAACCTATGAAAACCTCTAAAACCCATCCCCATTGTGGGCCCTTGATGGTAATGTTACATTGAGCCTAGCGCTCTCAATCAGAAGGTATCGGACATAAAGATAACCCGGTTCTCTAGGATTGTAGAGCCCAAAAAGCTCTATCAAAACTTGTGGATATCTGAAAAATGGTCAATTTTGAGTTGTCTCACTATTGTTGTCGGAAGGCGAATGACTCATTTACCACTAAACTTTGGGTACCTACTCATTTTGGACTTAGTAAGTCTTAAACGTGCCCCCAGGGGAGGAATTAAGTTTCAACCTACCACTGATTAAAATGGTGAAACTGACCAATGATGAGACAATGAAGTTCGAGTAGGTAGGTAAGTAAAGTACCTACCTACATCCTATATAGGCCTACTAACTGGCTGGGTTAACGTTTTTAGGCCTAAAAAGGTAGCCTATCCATACAAGTCATGTGATTCACAGATCACAGAAAATTAAGATAAATGAAGATGGTTCTACATTATTAAGAAATAAAATATTTTTCAAACAAAATTTATAAAATTATTTCAACAGAAAACATTTTTATTTATCTGTACAAAAAATTATAACACGGCGCACCCTCGTAAAACCACCAATGGCTAGGTACCTACTGCTTATCCTATCAAGTGCCTACGTATGGGATAAATCTGTCGTACAGAATAATCTCCAGCATTCAAAGTGTTTTTGTGACAATGAGACAACAGGCACCTACGTATCTCCTGTAGGCGCTCATACATTTATGGACATGGCCAAACACAGGAAATTAGGCAGGTATCCACACCTATCAATGCATTGATCGGCAAGTCATACAAGGATGAAATTAGCGGTTAAAACGATAGGTTAAGAGAGGCAGCTTTCCACAACCTAAATAGTAATTTATAAATCCACATCCTAAATAGTAGTTTATAAATTTACAACATACGGTGTGTCCCAGGATTGAGTGCAAAAATTCAGGGTTCGATTCTACAACTAGGTAATTTCCAAGAAAATGTGTCTCCTCGAGTTTTTTTGTTAACCCCTATTTGTGTGAGTTTTTTCAACTTTAAGATTCGTTTCGTGTTTCCGACTTTAAGCCACTAAAATGGCTGTAACTCCCTTACTAATTTATTGTCTAAAATTAAAAATAAGAACATCGTTGGAAAGAGCGTTGTATTTCCTGTAAGATAAAGTCACTGAATCACTGAAACTGTATTTATTGAGCTTATATTTCACATTTCATCAGCTTTCCAGTGGTGTAATTATTTTTAATTTTACTGTGTAAATTAGGGAATGGCTAGAGGAGATAGGTATCGTTTTCCACGTAACATTTCACACTGAATCGAATGGTGACACTCCTGACTAATTTTGACTGAGAGAAAATAGTGCAATTTTGGACATACGAGTGCCTCTATCAATTTTTGCTAACCTTTGTGTGTTTATTGAAGTTTCCCCAGTACTCAAGGCCCATAGTATTCATTAGTTCATTTAAAAAAAAAGGGTCAGAGGCATTCGTATGTCCAAAAATGTACTACTTTCCTCGGAAAATCCATTTCTGTCAGTCAAGATTAATCAGGAGTGTCACCACTCGATTCAGCGTGAAAAGTTATGTGGAGAACGATACTTAACTCCTTTAGCCATGGTCAAATCGAGAAACACCCGAGTGTTGGGGTGGGGATTACTAAAAAAAAACCCACGTTTTTCTGCATTCAAAAGTGATTATACAGTAAAATTAAAAATAGTAGCACCACTGAAAAGCAGATAAAATTCAGATATTTTTCCCGTTCTTACGAACAGGTGTAATCAGAAACATTGAGATAAAAACCACCGATGAAATGTGAAATATGACGGAAAGCATGTCAGAAGTATAGGCTCGACAAGAGCTCAATAAGTACTGTTTCAGTGATACAACAATGACTTCATCTTACAGGAAACTTTACGCTCTTTCCAACGGTGTCCTTATTTTTAATACAGTAACTTAAGTAACTTAACTTTTAAGACAGTAACTTAATGGAGTTATGTTCATTCCAGTGGCTTCAAGTCGAAAACACGAAAAAATCTTTAAGTTGAAAAAACACTGAGACCCTTTTTGTTGGAAATTAGTTGTAGAATCGATACTTGAATTTTTTGAACTCAATCCTGTAGATATCTACTTAGTACCTTCAAGACCACCAGTCTCTAAGGTGGAGTAGGTAGACCCAAGCGCCAACGGCGTAGCCAGACCAATTTTTGTATTGCAATTATTTTTCACAATACAGAAAGCCAATAAAACAGTAAATTCATAAACTTTATTCATGTTACCAAAAATTTGACTCCTACAGTTACCTATGTCCATGGCCTTACAGCCTAGTAAGCTAGTACATCCTGCCTTGCACGATCGGATAGTTCCAATTATATTTCCCTTGTTTATATGATCGATCCCTAACGTAGAATCATTGTTACCCAATGCGACAACCTTCCGGAATATGGTCCAAAATTAATTTTTTTTAAACCCCGTTTTTTGGCTATTTTTTTTTAGCGTTTTTCAATTTTGAGCCCTAAGGACCGGGTGGAGACACAAAACAAATTCCATTAACATTTTTTAACCACTGATAGGTATTAGGTAACCTACGCTTCTCAAGTGAACAATGCTAAAATAGGTAAAAATGGCATAATATGAATAATTCAACGAGTTCGTCTATAGAAACAGTTTTGGTCTCAAATTGTTAGAAATTTTGTCATCTTGGTAGCGTCAGTGGTATTGGCCTAAAACCCAGTCCTTAGGGCTCAAAATAGAAAAATACTGAAAAATGACCTAAACAAATCGGTGTTTATGTGTTTTTTGACCATGTTCTGGAGGATTGAGAGTAGGATAATTTGGATTCTGCGAGATCGATCATATAAACAAAGAAAAAATAATTGGAACTAGGTACCTGATTTCGTGCAAGGCAGATGTACCATTTTGATGTACTTACACCCGTACTGAACTAATAGTTACCTGAGCTTTTGAATTAAAAAATAAATCCAACCGGTCTAATAGGGCAACTGCCCAGCTGGCCCCACCTTCGCTAAGCCCTTTCCAAGCGCCAATCTGAAGAATTATTAGAACTCACTAAACGTCGAATAGAATTTAAGATAGGTACATAACACATTTCAGACTTTGACGGCATTGTAATATAGATTTGTTTCTGTTCAAACTACTCTTCAAAGTTTTGGACCATACTAATTTATTATAGGAGTGCCTACCTACCTATTAATTCCCCGTTAAAACTCGCCTATCTGGTAGTAAGATTATAGGGCGAGGTTGGTGGGGCAAGTAATGAAGTTATACCATAAGTGCCAACTAGGTAGCGTAGGTAATCATGAATTCAAGCATACATACATAGCAAAATGGATGTGTCAAAAAAATTTTAAGTAGGTAGGTAGGTACCTGAGAAATACACCTGAGAAATTAATTGATTGTTTGTCAATTAAATAAACATAAAATGTCACCTTTAATGACGATTGATGATTAATTTTAATATGGTTCGATCGCATTTATGACCTTTAATGACGATTGATGATTAATTTTAATATGATTCGATCGCATTTATGACCTTTAATGACGATTGATAATTAATTTTAATATGATTGATCGCATTTATGACCTTTAATGACGATTGATGATTAATTTTAATATGATTCGATCGCATTTATAATTTATTATAACGCATTAAAGCGTGTATTATAACGTAGTACAACGCATGATTGTACCCTAACAAGTTCACACAGAGGGTTTGAAAAGAGTTGCCGGAATCACCAATTCAAAACTGTTCTTTTGTTTGACTAAAGCGAGGAATCCTCAAGGACACACTCGAAATGCATCGCGTTGAACTGCATCGTTGAAAGGCTGCATTTTCTGGGCCACGACACCCCCACCAGTTACGACCTGATTTTTTAAGAGGTCAAGGTCATCCCGAAGAGAAGAAAATTGACTGGCAGAAAAACAAATCTTCTCTTCGTTTTTGAAAGAGCTACTGAGCTTCGAAATACGATTTCGGTAGTTCCTAATTAGAGAGTAGGTAGAAACATAATAATCCAGGCATGCTGGTATTATAATTTGGACAATATAGGTTTGATGATGTCTGACTGGAGTTTACCTATATCAAGATCTACGAGAGAACGTTTTAGATAGTTCTAGGATTACGGCTCGTTACCACGTAGGTAACAACCTTGTAGCCACATGGGTAATCTAGGTGAATACATTTTACAAGAAATTACAGGTACCTAGTCATCTATCAATTTTTGACACATTTGCCAGGAGGGCCTATGAAGCCAAGTGGACAGAAACTGCTAAGGTCTTTACATAGATCCTACGTACCAACCTATGTATTTATAAAAATAGATTATTTTGATTCTTCTTTCCTATTTTAGTTCATGGAAACAAACAACATTTCTACCATTTCATAAAATAATGCATTCAAACGATAAAGCCTACTCACTAACGATACAGAGCAAAATTACAATTAGTGTATTAACGTAAAAAATTAGCACAATAGTGTTATTTTCGAATAAAAAAAAGATAAGAAACCCGTGGTAACTCAAAGGTATCTCGCATAAGACCAGGAAATTAGTTTCGAACATGATAGGTAAGTTTACAGGAAAATTAACGTGAAATAATGGTTACCGAACCAGTTGTAAACTCTCATTTTGGCATCAATCCGCATTCATCATTATTAGATGTACCGTACCCCTTCTTTTCAAAGACAGCCCCCAGGCTGTTTTCCCAGGTTTTTCAACAGAGAATTTGAATGTTTATTTTTATTTTATTTTTTATTTTTTTGGATTTGATTTGATTGTAGCTATCCAGAAATGCCAACCAATTAGGACTTAACTAAGAATATTCATCTACTTGGGTAGGTCCCTACACAACTACTTCAACAGCTTGCAAATTACAATAAACATAATAAAACTCAATATAAACAAATCATAGTTCAAATAATGTAAATACATAATAATTACGAAGTTAAGGTAGGTAAGACCATTTTTTGCATAAATGGTATACATATAATTGTGAGTTTGAAGGTGTTGAGCACAAGAATGAGAGGTAACAAAAGATACCTACCCATTTTCGATTCAATATCGTTTAAGGTTAAGCTGATCAAGATACACCAATAAATTATTAATACCAACAGTTACAAGAAGTAGGAACCCAACGCAGTACCTACAATAGGAACTACTCACTACCTACCCCACAATGGACGCCACTCATATGGGCTACAGCGAGAAAAATATTATCTAGGTAGGTAGTTACCATTGATCTTTTAGCGAA
>JAEMON010000004.1:25371179-25396714 GCA_030264115.1 Lygus lineolaris
AACTTTTTTTTGTTAAATGAATTTTATAGAATCTTTACTTATTGGTTGTTTAGAGGGAGGATTTTTTTCCCCGAACATGCAGACGTCGAAGGACTGTTATTTTATTTCCATAGAGAAATAAGAATATGAATAAAGACGTATAATAGTTTGATTTAGAATAAAGTGCATGTAACTATATAAATATATTCACTGATGCCAATTTTTGATTTAGCGAATTTTCAAAGAGAAGTAAGCTATTGGAGTGGCCCCAAAATGTTTGGTATGCAAGTTTTTGAAAATGTTCTCCATGGAAATCTGTTTCAGACCGTTCTAGAACGATTCCTGAAGTTTAACAGTTCTTCACATTATACCGTTTTTATTTGTATATAACTTCAGACAATATCTGACCCTTGAATCGATCTAAAAATAAAAATACTTAAATAAATAAATAAAAATGTCAATAATATCAAGAGAAAGGATGAGTTTGCTGGGCAGAATTTTTAGGGTATTCTCTAAGGTCTAAGGGGTCAAATTTTGAAAATTTAGGGTAATAAATCGCTTTTTAAAAAAATTGGATTTTTTGTGTTTTTTGGTGTAAATTACCATCTGGAACATAGGAACTTTCTTCCTATAGGACCTTCCATACGAGGATTCTTCGAAAATTCGCTAATCAACTCATGCTGCATGACGGGAAGTTTTGGGGGTCGAATGCCCTCCACTTTCCTCTACCTAACTGGTAGTAGGTACCTACTAGTTAGGTACCTGCTTATAAATAATATTGTGTAATAGACTAATCATTGTTCTCATCACTGGTGTTTCTATTTATTAAAAACCTACTTCCTAATATAGATAGGTACATGAAATATTTATCATTTACCTCAATAGAAATTTATAGATATAGAAACGTACCTTATTTGTAGGTAATTATTCGAAATGAAGTGTCTAGATTACATTAAAGATTCCACATTAATTTCAAGATTGGATATGGAAGGCTCAAGTAGGTAACTTGTGAACCTACAACCTGAAAGCTCACATAGGGTTAATTATAATAATCCGAACAGTGCTACAAAATCATTAGCTCTGCACACAAACTATAATACGGATAGCAAGTTTATGAAAACATAGAAAAACAATCAATTTTCAATATTTCGCAAGAGATCAATTAATTATGTTACAATATATAGGTAACATTTCTTAATACTTACCTACCTAACTACTCTACATAATTTCTGGTCTGAAACGAAAACCTACATCTTCCAAGTGGATGTGGCACATAGCTTCCTCGTATATACCCAAACAATGACTTGAACAAGAAATTCACGGTCGGAGCAATTCCATATCAATACATAAGCAATCAATGAGCTTAAAGCGTGATAAATATTAAAACCTGGTCATTTTCGAATTTATTAAGAGTATGAAAGATCGAGTGGCTTTCTAAATTCAATCAGTTGATAACAACTTACTAAGCCAAGGAATCAACAATAAGGAATGAGGCGTATAACTGAAGATACAAATCTTTCGAATCTTGCATCTATTCAACTACATACATGTGAAATAATAAAGTTACAATAAAACAATCTTGACTTACAAGGAAGTTGTTTTTCAATTGACATTGTTTAGATGCTCTGAATTATTTTATAGCTCTAAGAGTAAAGTGAGTAAACTCACCGATACCACCAGAAATAATTCTCAATTGAAGTACTAACCAGCTAAGAGCGGATTGGCTGCAGCAATGTTGAATTTTCTGTTCGCCTGGTTCCTCTGCAATTCTTGTAAAAACGCGAGGGTTTGGTTCTTGTTTGTACCACTCAAGTTGTTGTTATTCTCTTCCTGTGGTAAAGAAAGTCCAATTAGTCGAAATAGAGACTGATACCATGGCATTCACTGAGGTAAATCGTTGAAATGATAAAATACCTATAGTTGATCAGTTTATTTATTTCCTTGTTTTGAAAAAAAAAACTACTGTTGAATGTGTAACACAAATATATAAAATTCCAATTCAAGAGAAATACAAATATAACGATACCCACCTTCAATTGAAATTACGACGAACTAAACCTACCTACCCATGGATGGAAACAAAACAAAAATTGCTGAAGACAAAATTGGTTAAATTCAATAGACTACCTGCATAATAATCTGATCTTACGTATTTCAACTAAACTTTCGAATAACCTACCTAACGTGAATCTATTATTGATGCAAAATATATATTATATATCTTCAGGGATGAGTAAAATGGAAGAAAAGTAAGTGAGCAATAAATTGTATTTTGTGCATAAATTATATTTTTTTACTAGACCTTTAGTACTACTAAACTAAACGATATTAGCAACCATTCGGTTCCTAACAAAATTACTTTGGGCGTTTTATTTTTTGGCTGACTAGGTGTTAAGGATGGTAAGTACGTCGTACAGGCCTACTAGAAATTAACTAACTCCAACTTCTGATTACAAATAAAGTTTTCTACACTTGGAAAAAAAAAAAAAAAAAAAAAAATATCTAGCAGTCACTATGGGCGATCTCAAAATGTTTAAAAACAGGTTAAATGTAGGTGACGAGGTAGGTTGGTATACCACGAGGGTAGAAAGTAGCTAGTCAAGAAAAATCACCTTACTATGGAAGCTGAGCCAAGAGATGAACCCACGCTACCACTAAAGTAATTCTTCAATGTCTTTTCACCAAAATACCATCCATAAATTATTATAGCTCGCGGAAGGTAACCATCTAAACTAACTAATTACCAAGTAATTCAGTAATATAACGATGAATAATGTGGTCGGCTGGATGGGTTAAATAAAAAATGATTAGATGAACAATAAACTGAAAATGACAAAATAATGAACGCAACGTTGATGACAATAAATGAATAATAAGGAAATTAAAATTATTAGTCATTAATAAAATTGATTACGATGAAATGACTGTAGACTAGGAATGAAGGTGGTAAAGGGACAGGAAGGTGGTGAAATGTAAAGGGTTAGTTCGATGGGTGGGTTTTCGTCTACGAGTCAAATCGGCAACAAACCCTTTCGTCACTATTAAAATCAAACAGGAGCTGCTCGACTTCAAAAGATTTGAGAATATCCTCATCTTCGTCAATACCGCTTACGAGGCCTGAGAGATCAGTTTGCGTCAATTCTCCTAACCCTCCTCCACTATCCTGAAATGACAAGAAGTATTTAGTAAAAACTAAAATAAATGCTGGAAGGACACATCGAAATAGCGAACATGAAATTACTCGAAAGGTGGACAACATGTATTTTAGAAAGGTAAGTAGGTAGGTAGGTACCTACCTAACTATTGAAAGTAACCCGTAATCACATTACCGACCTATGATTACCATTGAATTAATTAATTCCTAATTTAATAATAATTAGGTAGGAACCTATGTTTATTTAATTGTTTAAATTAATTTAGCTCGTTGGATAAATTCAAGCGGGTGGGTGGGGGGCAAAAAGTCCTAAAAATGCCTAAATCTTGGCCACCAGAGAGTAGGAGTCAAGGACCTGACGTAATTCGTTTTTCCCATTTTTCTCAGGGAATGGCAACTATCATCAATGTTTTGAATTTTTTCTGAAAGGAAATCGCTTAAAAGAATTAATATTGAAGTCGTAAACCAAAAGATTTTGGTGCGGTCTGTGGTATTCTTCTTTTTATTCAATTCTCAATGATATATTACATCAATAATTTTAATTTCGCAATTTTTAATTTTTCAGTCCCTCTTTCCTTTTTTAAAATTCGAATGGCATGAAGGCACCTCATCCCCCTAGAGAATGATAAAACAGCATCGAAATTAGTTGAAAATTGGCTGAGAAAAACTAGCTAGGGGATAGGGTAGGTTTTCCGTTTTTTAAACCTATTGGTCCTAAGCAGTAATAATGTTATAATAAGAGTCCTATAAACTCTTCAGTACCCGAATGTAGGCATTTTTGAGGAAATTTTTGGCTCAGTCCCTTGCCCCCTTAATACTCTTACCAGGTAAAACCTTGGGTCCAGTAAGTAAAAAAGGCATAACCGCCACTCCTAATTATTTTACCTTCGAACCATTTTTCAAACTTTTTTTCGTCAAGCGAATACTATTACGAATCTGTTTTTTGGCATTCTTTCTACTATTCCATTCTGAACAACTAGGTATTGAAATTTCGTATTCTAAATTTTAAATTGATTGCAAAATGTTAGATTTTGATAATTTATTGCCATTAGGGTTTGAGAAAGAAGAAAACTTAAGAAAACATAAATAAAACCAGTCAACTATTGGCTGAGAAAAGTTTGAAAAATTGTCTCCTCTCCGCCACCTCCTTACCTAGGAAATAAAATAACTAACTCTGTTATCTATCTTATTAAAATTTCATTTTATTTATCGTTTTTGGTACTTACTTTGATTTAGTTTTTCTGTTTAGTTCTGATTTTTTTTTTTTTTTTTTTTTGGTAAGTAAAGCCATTTGAAATGAGAAAAGAAGTTTTTTAGTAGATTGAAATAACTTTGTGTATATATATTCTCAAATAGACCACACGCCGATGCACTCTTACAGGAAGAGAGCACATAGGTATAAATGGAAAATGGATGGAAAATTAATATTGATAATAGTTTGCAATATTGTTTTGTGAAATCTGGATACATTTTAGGCACCTTAATATATTGTGAAAATACTTTTTTGAGTAGGTAGGTAAAGGTTGGTGGTACCAGGTATCTACTGAAGGTAAAATATAATGGGGCGAGTGATGTTGTTGACCTACATACCACAAAGGGGCGGATACAGAAATTTGGGCGGCCCGGACGATTTTCGGACCAAAGCGGCCCACTCACTAAATCCAAAAACCAATCAGCAATCTCTTCATTAGATCAATGCACCTAACTATTGAAAAATCTGTAAGTACTCAGTGGGGATGGCGATCCCGCGGGATCCAGTACATTTTCAGACATTGGTAGATACCTAACTACCTATATCATTTGAATAAAGTTTATCATTTTAGTTTAGGGCAAGCGAGGTGGGATCATTTGGGTATGATATAAATACGTCATATTATAAACATTTGAAGTTGAAACAACCTAGTTCACTTTGAAATTTAGGGAACGATTCACGCCCATGTAACTGTTTACTCGAACAAAATTGACTGAAACACAATAATTGTGAATCATCATCAGAGGCCGAATAGATGGGTTAAAAATGCCTTCCTTGTTGTACCCAACTAAATTTGGCAACTTCTCATAATGCGAATAAAAATAACTGAAAAGTGACTGTGAATCTTAACACTTTGCAGTTATTGAGCCTCCATCAGCAGTTGCCAAATACTCGTAGGTGTTCTTAGAATTTCAAAATTTGTATTGGAAAATTCGTTAGGTAATTTATACTCACTACCTAAGTTTCTAAATACCTACTGAAATCTCCACAGCATCCTCAATCTCATAATAGGGGATGAGCCACTCCCGCTTTGAATTTAGGGAAGATGGTTATTATGCTTCCAAATGATTTTAACTTGAATTTTATCCACCTTTTTACGTTTGATATCCGGCATTATGATTGACAACGGCCTACGTTTTATTATAATCCAATTTGATTTCAGCTTTTTTTAGAGCTATTAGCTACACCTATTATTTTTGAATAGATTTTTGCTTAGCACTGGTTTCAGACTCCAGTCATGGAGTGAGTGGGCCTTAAGACGCCACATCGGTCCACTACAAATTAGTAGGTCCTCAGCGACCCACTGTAGATGAAGTGGGCCTCAACCGCCCATTGTACATAAAATAAGTGGGCATTAACGGCCCACTGTGGAAGGAGTGGGGCTCAGTGGCCACTATAGAGCAGTGGGCTTAAGCGGTCTGCTATAAATGTAGCGGCTCCCAGGAGCTGACTAGAAATGGGGAGCATTCTTTAATTTTTAACTGTTAGAGGTTTTTACTGTTTTCCAAATTGTTTAAGTTTTCCATTATTTTCTGGGACCCAGTAGCACGGCCCTCCGGACTTTTTCGGGAGTCCGGGGGCTTTATCCACCCCTGTACCTCATGTTTGAGGCTGGAAAGATACAAGTAGGTACCAGTGTTAAAACTAAAAGTACCTAACTACCCTACCTACCTAATTGGAACAGGTATGGGGAAATATTAAAAGCCATGAATATTTTTTAGATGATATCAATATCAATTTATTATCTTCACTATTTGGAACAATGTGGCCGCAGTGGCCTATACTAACACTACTTATCTATTTTTAAATTCATATTATACTAATGCTTTTCGAGCATTGATAAAATAGCTTAACTTTCTACTACATATAAAATTAGGGAAGTAGGTGGTTACTGACGAAGGACCAGTTTACTACCTGTACAGGAAAAGTCGAGGACACATTTTTGGGGTATGTAATGGGCGCACAATGTCTGGTAAAGGGGTAGTAGCAGAGTGTCTAAACTCAGGGTGTTAGGGTGGGGGACAGCTCGGTGCACTCATTGTGAACAGACGGCACCTACCTAACCTATAATATGAGTTACCCGGTTATGACTTTCTATATCCCAATCATCAAGAAAATACCAATAACTCCATTTCAAGTAGAGATTTCCACATGATTATTTCAAGAGAGGGTTAGGGAGGTACCTATTAGGTAATTTAATGAAATTTCTTGTTATACTTAACATTTTAAAATTGTGTTTCCGATACCCCCATTTGATGATCTGCGATGAGTAGCAACTTGTACTCGTTTAGTTGTAAATTATTGTTTTTTTTTTTTTTTAAATTAGTGAGTCCTTCGAGATGAAAACAAATTTTCAATAAATAAGTAGGTAACTACTTCAATGAGGGAAATAAAGTCGAAGAACTCACGTTTTGGAAGGGCTCGAGAAAAACCTGTCTTGAATTCTACAAGCTAATGTAGATTGATTTTGGTGTTAAAAGCGAAGCAATTTCTTTTTTTGTAAAATACAATGTAAGAGAGCGGTAGAAACATTTTGGAGCATCCTGTAAGTATACTCTCATGAGCAGTATCCGCAATATAACATTACGAATCACTCATTTATAAAACTACGTTGGCAGTAACTAGTTTCTATCGCAACGACACCACACCTATCTATACTTACAAGGCACTGAGACAAATCGACCATTTTACTGTCGCCATCGGGACACCAGAGTAGGTCGTCATCGATAAATGGCATAGCTGATGCGGCCGAAGCCGCATTCTTCACAGCCGCCACTCTAACTCGTTTTGTGGGGACACCTGGAAAAATACCAGCATAAAATCAATAAAAAGCTTTATAAAAATAGGTATGTACCTACGAGTCTAATAAAAAAAATGATTTAATAATATTGGTGGGAAGTGGTAAACCAGGGTTTTCAACCAACTGGGCTCTCTTAGTTTCACGAAAATAACAAGTAAGTAATATACGTAGTTGGATATCTAAATGCTATATATATTTGTATATACCTACAAGTCGATTTCAAGTCAAATTGATTAGGTAGGTACCTGACTGCTCTGTTTGCTAATCAAGAAAGGACTGATTCAAGTATCCAACGAGCTAAGACTACATCCTCTCGTAGAGGTGGGGAGAAGAGAGAATTTTTTTCAATACGCAATCGCCATCAGACAAGTTCGCTATAATATAACTGCGACGTTTCTTCAACGAACAAATTAACGTTTTAGAGGTTATTTTCATACTTTAATATAATTTTAAAATAAAGCATAATAGGTACATATACCTAACCTTTTTACTAATCAATAATCCAAAGTTAGTGAAAGTTGGCTGAAATTCCTCTTGATGAACAGAATTTGGCCAAAAAAGTGGAGTTTGTCACAAACAAAAAAAGCCCATCGAAGCTACCTTCGTATTTTGGGCTCCCTATGTATACTGTAAGAAACCATTTTTATTGTAGTGCTGTTCATTGCCATAATGGTTATGAGCATAATATGAACAATAATAATTATCAAAAATAATTATTGTACCATTATCCATCCTTATCAATGCATTATTAATGTCAACTGACTCCAGCTAATATGAATTTTGATATTATTGTTTTTAGATTAAAATAACATATAAGGTTCACCACCACGGATGGAAGGTAACATTAGATGGCAGCCCGAATATGTTTTCACTGGCTAAGTAATCATTAAAAGGTTACATTCCGAGCCAATCTAATGTTCCATTATGCTTGGGTTTTGGTTCCAAATTGACGAAAAGGTGAATCATGTCCACAGGAAACACTAATGTCCCTAATGAGGCTGTTAAATAAAAAGCGAAACTAGTCGGACAAAATAACAACTTGAAGAATCCAACGCATTTTACTTCACCCTCAAACCATCGTACCTATTCTCATCATCGTACTTATTCTTATTATTTAGATTGAAATTAAATTATTCTAATAGTATAATATTATAATCAGAATAATAAGTGAGCTTATGACAAGTGGGTTGGTGATGAGCTGAAGAATATGTACGATGTCTGTAGAGTAGGTATATAAAGTAACAAATTTTACCTGGACTTTATTACCACTTTACTGTTAGGTACCTCGATAGATTACGTTGTCTTCTAAACTTGTGCCACCACATGAAAGCAGCTGTTAATGAGCCACGTCCTGAAAATAAAGAAAATAAATATTACTAGTGGGTCACTGGAAGCTCAACTTTACTTATACGTGAATGCATTGAAGATTAGGTACCAGCAGGTTTGTTCCAACTGGAAATGGGAGAGTTACAAGATGTACGTTTATACTATTGTTAAGTATAAAGTAGCAAACTACCCTCCGCTTTTCGCTTAGAGTATAGATAGATGGACGGCTATTGCTGCTAGTTTGAAAAGGAAACCATACGTGCCGAAACCTTTAAAGCCTTAAAGAGGCCTTTTTAACACTATGGCCGCCACAACCTTGATTGGTTCTGAAGGAGGTCCCTCCTCCTCCGGCATCAAGCTGCATCCACACTGTAGAGGGGACCTCATTCGGAACCAAATGCGATAGTGGCGGCACCTATGGTTTCCCATTGTCCCCTTCCTTGAGAAGATAGGCAATAGCCCTCCATCTATCTATACTCAAAGGCTTTTTGCACCAAAAGTAGGAAGGTTGCAGAAGGTTTCCTGTGATCAGCTTGCCCATTCTCCTTCACATGGGCGAGAATGTGCGTGTACGTTCAATCTGCACTGTCAGTTGGAACAGAATTCAAGTTCTTATCAGTTGCACACAAAACCAGATGGAACAAAACAATTTCGAACATAAGCGCACATCGAGCGCAGAGGGTTCTGAGCATCCAAAATGTTCGATTATGTGCGTTTATTTTCAAACTGCATAGTCAGTTGGAACAAAATTTTTGTAAGTAGGTAATAATGATACATAATTATGAAATTATACTTAATAACAACCGTAGCGAAATAATGCATTCAAAGTTGTTGGCTCTATCCATGAGCGGATGGGTGTACAATGTACAACCTACGTGTATGGGTCAGTGACCCAATATTTATGTGTGGGTGAGAATTTATTGCAATGCCATTTTGAGCTCATCTGGTACCTACCCCACAAGACGGTACCTACACACATATTAAAATGTTTAGAAAAGTGTCATTGATCCCTTCATTTAGTTGGGAAATATTCATGAACGTCACTCGTCATGCTATGAGTTTGCAACGAATTTCTAAGTCGCTTCCATGATATGAATGAATAGGTCTTCGGAATTTTTACTTTCCTCAGCCCACCAGAAAGGTGAATGGAAAGTATTGCGGTCAGTAGAAAACCCAATTTCTGAAAAACCATCTTTAACTGGTCCTAATCGACATCTGATCAATTTTCTTCACGAAAAGTGTATGTAAGTCAGTGGTATGTATGTGTGTGTACGTATGTGTATGATCAAGATTTCGGCTCCTACGAAAATGATTAAAAAATCCCGATTTCGAGGATTGGTTTCTACATGTTTGAGGATGAGACCCTAAGAATTTCAGCCCTCCAGGTCTACTATAAGGGGAGAAAATATTCCAAATAGGCGAAAAGACGTCGTTTTAGCCCTTTTTTTAAAATCTTGTCTCCCAAACTGCTCTAACGATGCCATAGAACTTACTCTTCTAACAAATAGAAACAAGTTCCAATACCCCTCATCTCCACAAAAATAGATTGAGGGCCAATACGGCTGAGGAAAGTAGTGTGAAGCCTCTCACCAGATGTTTACTTTCCTCAGCCCACCAGAAAGGTGAAAGGGAAGTATTGCAACCATCAGAAAACCCAATTTCTGAAAAACCACCTCAGAGTGGTTTCTAATCAACATCTGATCAATTTTCTCCGCGTTTTGGAAAAGTGTATGTAAGTCCGTATGAATGTATTTAAAGCCATTTTTGTGGATTCTAACGCTTATTTCGGCCCTTAGGATATGTTTATGGAGATGAGGGCTTGTTTTTTGTTGTTGTTGATTGGAGCTTGTTTTTACTTGAAAGAAGAGTACCTAAGTCCTCCTGTGAATTTAATCAAAATCGTTGGAGCAGTTTGCGAGAAAAGATAAAAAATGTGCTAAAACGACGTTGTTCAGGTTTCTACGGGTGAGGAAAGTAGCATACCAGATGTTTTAAATACCTACCAAAATGAGGATCACGTACCAACCAGAGAGAAAAAAGTTCCATTCATGCAGCATGAGTTGGTGGGCGAATTTACAAATAATAATTTTAAACGATTTTGAGGGGGATTTGTATAGGAAATTTCGAATATCCCTACCATATGTTCCCATGCAAGATGGTATTTCCTACCAAAAACCTAAAAACAAGTTTTTTGACCCTTATTTTTCAAAATTTGACCCTTTGGAGTACTCCAAAAATTCTGGCTACGAACTCATCCTTCCTTTTATTATTATTGACATTTAGGAATTTTTTTCGGGTTTTTTAGATAGATTCCACGGTCACATATCGTCTGGAGTGACATAATAAAGGAACGTATATGGAAAAGTGTTATATTTCACGAATCGTTTTAGAATTGTCTGAAACGGATTCCCATGAAGATAATTTTCTTACATTTGCTTTGAATACTAAAATTTTGAAGCCATTGCAATTTCTTCGATAATTCGCTAATAAAAGATTTGTAAGGGAACGGCGTATCGAAATTGGGCGGCAAAACGGTTAACAGGTGGGCGAGGCTAGCGCACAGCTGCGTAGCGGCACCTTCCCGAAGCTTCACTATCAATATCGAATCAGCGGTATCAACATAACACCTCACGCTCACAGTCCACGATTTTGTTTCATTTTTCCCGTTCCCGTTGTCGGTTCTTCCATTGCTCGTTTAACCTAGTCCCGGGTTTCGGAAGTTCGTTAGGTTCCTTTTCACAGCATTTCGGTAAAAATGTCCGAGTCTAGCAGTAGGAGTGACGGTAAGGAACCGAGGTCGAGAAAAAGCCGTTTCGACCAGCCAGAAGACAAGGAGAAGAAACGCCAGGAAATGCGGTCAGAGGAAAAATTGGACCCCACAAGTTCGAATTTTGATCCCCTCAAAGCGTTGTACACTTCTAAATCTGTGCTGTCAGACCCAAAAGCTCCCGTGTACGATAATTTGAGCAAATACGAGTCAGTCATGGCAGGAACAGCAACAACGGTAGCAGTGTCGAAGAGAAATGTGAGTTCTTTGTTAATTTACGATATTTTGTAATGCACTAATAAAAGTTCATATTACTTATTATGTATTGATGACAGGTACCTCATAAGATCTTACTGTTGTCAACCGTTTGTGAGCTAGCAGCTAGGTATCAAATTATCTTTATTTACTGGGGTTTCATTTTCTTCCAGGCGAAACGAGTTGAATTTGAGGATCTCCCAGTCAGGGACCTTACTGGTAAGTTTGTTTGTGAAGTTCAGTGAAAAATATTTATGCGTAGAGCGCAGATAGGAAGCCTTGGTAGGTGATGAGACCTAAAGCTGGCAAGCATAATTTTCTAAGCAAGAAGAGTTTTCTGCGAAAGGGAACCTTAGGGAGCCTATCTATACAGTCGTCGTGACATTTTGCTCTCGAATTTCATCATAATTTACTTTAAACCTAAGTGAGGTCATAGAAGTAATTATAACTTGACTTCGTGTCCATCTCATAAGAGATTTGCACTGGTATGATGATGTCCTCACGATACTCTTGGATAACAGTGGGATATGGTCAGGGTCTCTTCGAAAAACCCCCTTCTCCTACCTGATTGACAGACGTCCAGAGTTGGTGGTACCGAATTCAGTGAGTTTTTCGCGTTCATGGTTGAGTTGGTAAGTAGTCGAATCTCCAGAGAGCCCATCGTGGAAAAGTCACTGGTAGAAGTCGCGATTCACATACAAACACACGGGATTGACTAACTTGGAATGGAAGTAATAAGGAAATAGGAAACAGTGCGCAACGCAGATATGACATAAATGACGAGGAAGAGACGGGGTGATAAGAGAGAGGGAGCCACCAGCTGCTCACAGGGCCGTAGTTGTCCGAACTCCCGGTAGATGGCATCAGAAGGACCTCGCTCTTTCGTTTGTCCAGCACCCAGTGAGATTCAAATCCCAAGGGTGACCAACTTTTCCAGCCAAGAATTCCCCCTTCCTTCCCGAGTCTTTTTAAATAAAAAGTTGTAACCAAAACTTACTGTTATAAATAGGTATATTTATGATGCAGTACCTATTGCTAAAAAAAAATTTAAGATTTGTACAACAAACTACTTAGGTACCTACCTTCTAAAGAAAATCGCTCTTTGTATGTTAAAAATAATTTATGAAAAAATCAAAGTAGAGATTCTCTGTTATTGGAATGAAAATAATCCTTATCGAACTATATAGGTACTAGGTAAACAACTAGGAACTAAACTTAGGAAGTGTAGAAATTCCAAATGAAAAATATTGTTTTAAAATCTTGAGAATTACAACATTTGAAATGGAGAAGCACTGGAATAATTGTTCTTTATTTTCTTAGTTTCAATGGCTTTTTTTGGTTTTTGGTTTCTTTTCAATGGCTTCAAAATGTTAGTGATGCAAATTTTTGAAAATTTTCTTAATGGAAATCCGTTTCAGACCATTCTAAAACGATTCCTGAAATTTAACACTTTTCCATATAGGTATATAATAATGTGTCACTTCTGACGATATCGGACCTTGGAATCTATCCAAAAAATCGGAAAAAATTTCAAATTGTCAATAATAATAAAAGAAAGGATGAGTTCGTTGGCCAGAATTTTCGAAGTACTCCAAGGGGTCAAATTTTGAAAAATAAGGATAAAAAACGTGTTTTCTGAGGTTTTTGGTAGAAAATATCATCTTAAACATAGGAACATATATTATGGTATATTCGAAATCAGCGCAAAATTTCCTATAAGAATCACCTACAGAATCGGTTAAAGTGATTCTTTGAAAATTCGCTCACCAACTCATGCTGCATGACTGGAACTTGATTTTTTTTCTGGCTCCCATACTCAGGTGAGGTCCTCCTTTTTCATGGGTTCAGTGAACAATTCGTCTTAACTATTTAGAACAGTGGGTTCTCAGATCAGTGGTGCTCAAACTTCCCTCGGTCGTGCCCTCCTGGCACCATGAGCATTTTTTGAAACCTCCTCTAGGGCCTCGACATCTCCTGTCAATGTCATCGCCTACCTGCGTACCATGTGGACATTTTGAAGTTGGATCTTGTCCCGAATGTGAAAATTTTGAAGCTGAATCAAAGTTTCTGAGTCGTGTTGCAATTACGCTTTCAACAGAAGTCGGTAACACGAAAGTGAAAACATTCAATTTTTGGGAACATGATTAGAGACTTTGGAAACTTGATTGAAACAAAAGTTAACCTTCGTCATTCATGCACCAGAATTTAGCTGGGTATTGAACTCAGCTGTCACCTTGGTCTCGTGACGCCTGTATGTTAATATCTTCTGATCCTGCGTTATTATTATCTACTATTTGCAGACAGTCTCGCGCCCCCCCTTAAAGTGCGCTTGCGCCTCCCCTGGGCGTTTGCCCCCCAGGTTGAGAACCACTGATTCAGAAGGAATGTAGGCAGAACTAAGAGGACAGCTTAATATCACTTGAAATCCCATTCCGAATTTAAAAGTTATTCATATTAAATTTGAATGTGAGAGTCCTACTTCTAGTCAGCACACTCGACGAAAACTTTACCTATTCGTGTAATTTTACATAATTAGGTAGGTGTACGTTTGTAACTTTGTTTACAAACTCAACTAAACGTGAATATTTAAATCAATTTACGAGTATATTTTGTTAGTGATTACATTATGTCAATTATGTTGTGCAATATTTGATTTTTATTGTCGTATCACTAACTTCATTCAATATTCATTGATGAAACTGTGGCTGATCGATTCACCATACCTCGAATTCCGGACATTAGCCACAACCGGACACCGCATAGTGCTTCGAGCAATGGACAAATACGAGAAAATTAACTTTTTTAATTGACGGATATTACCTATGTGGGCGTGTCTAGAGAAGTCTTGAGGTGAGAAAAACCACATTGGTTGACCCGAATTCAGTCACCTAATCGTGTCGGTACCTGCTATCCGCTAACAAGAGTATGATGGGGGTGACAAAGGAAAAGGAACAGTCGAATGTCAGTAGTGACTTGTTTGGCCTTCCTGTTGGACAAACCACATCAGAAAACGATGAACGACCCTGGGAGAGGTTTATGCAAACGTATTTGATGAAATTTGAGTCCTTTCCATTCAATTATTAAAATTTTTAACCCTCGGAGGAGCAGACTATCCAATTAGCTTGGAAAAGCACGGGTTGAAAACTCCAAAAAACGAAAATTGTTCCTTGGATAAAAAAAAAAAAAAATTACAAGATTTTCCAAGACCTCTGTTTAAGGCTTTTTTTTAATCTCTCAGAAGACTACTGAGAAATCGTAATGAGGGATAATATTTGAAGAATTGGGTTTGAAGAAGAATTACAATAACATTTTATATTTTTTTGAAGAAAATATCGTTTAAAAGAAAACGTAGACGTTCTCCAGCATCCGAAAAATGGTCAAAATTGACCTCATTATCACTATAAAGGAAGTGGGATGCATCCAGAGGCTAGTGACTAGACCTTATTTAATAACGCTCGACTTTTTTTGTGTTTCTAGGTAAAACACCTTGAGGGTCTATTCAGAGACCCTTAATATAATATGGTGTATTCATAATCAGCGCAAAATTGCCTACAAGAATCCATAGAAATCGGAATAATGTGAGCACTGCGCACTGGACAAAACAGTCATTTTCGGACTGTCCGGTCTAATCCCGGTCGTTTAGTCACCCTACAAATTCCGAAGAATTTAATCAAAACGGAGTCTGCCGTATTACCCTCTACAAGAATTCTTTCGAACAGTTCACTCTCTTTCAAATTAGAAACTCTTCACGCTCGAAAGACGAATTTACCGCCGTTCGTCGTACCGATGAACGCTGAATGTCAGTATCCCCTTGCTTGAAAAATAGGTCGATTCTTGTAAAATATAAGGTAACGTGAAAACGATAAAAATATAATGAAATCCCGTTGGTATATCTAGTGAAAGAGACTACGCTTCAATGATCATTGGACAACAGTAAAACAGATGGGGACGAAATTTTCCTGATAAACTTTTTGAATGGGTATCAAAAATTGTCAAAGTCAAACAAGACAAATAGTCTACTGAATGCTATGCTGAATGCTGGTTGACAGATGTTCAGAGATTGAATTGGTGAAGCCTCAGATGGCCATACGAATTTCATGGCATTTGGATCGACAACCGGGATCGACAGCAGAGAGATTATCCTTGTCAATCCGTACCTAACCCGACCCAATCCTGTATATCTTTATTCTGTATTCTAGTTCTGTATCATTGAATGGCGTAAATAATATGGGCTAGTTACCTTCCTAATTATATTATTTGGTAACAATCGAATGGCGGGAGCGGCATATGCAAAACCCGCACGACCGATCTGTCTTGATGGTGAGGAAAACCTCAAGCGCCGTGCGTATGCAGCGTTAGAATGGCCATTACCTACCTAATCATTTTAAAAAACCTAGGAAATGCATGTGTTTGACTATTGGCACCCCGCTAAATTGTTTTTGTGTATCAGAGAAATTGTAGAGCATGAAATTCTACGTCGAATGAGACGAACGTTCGCTTACCAACAACGCACTCAGCCTTCAGGTACTTTGCAAAGTTTTCCGTTTTATTGACTTTTTAAGTCGTGAATTTGAAAAAGAAGAGAATACGGGATAAAAACTTTGAAAAACACCAAAACGCATGGCTAGAGTGTTGGTGAGCTGGCGTTGGTCTCATTCGATGCAGAATAGGGTGTGCGCATAGATCGGAAATTCTAATTTCTGACCTCAAATTCGGGTTCAGCGTTCTCAAAAACCCCCGTGAGCCACTTTTTAACTGAAAATTCCGTCTGGTTGATCCAGAAAAGAGCTTGAAAGAGGCACGTGACGTCAGAATTATTTGGGCACTGAGGGACGGGCGGGAGGGGGGGGGGGGGGGGGGTCAGGGACGTAATCATTATTAACTTCAAGACCCTTGTATGCTAATAGGATACCCTTCATGTTGCACCATTTCGGAAAGCTCTCAATAAGATCTATCATTTGGAAAAGGGGAAAAAAACTATGCGCACACCCCATTGTATAGTCTTCAAATTTTCATTCACTATTTGGTTCGGGTAAATTCTCAATTAGCGCAAAATTCTCTAAATAATAACTCCAAATCATTAAGAACTTTCACGTTGATTCCAAATAATTATACTCTATAAAATCTCAATTTTTTATTTTAAATTTATATTGACATTTTGTCTAAGCCGACAAACATCAAAATGATCAAGAGTTTTGAACTTACACCATTTTCTCGGACGCGAGGAAGCTATGTGCCATTTCCACTTGGCAGAGTATTTTACCTCGAAACGTAAAAGGGCAAATTTTGAGGGGTTAGAAAGAATGTTTAATCGAAAAGATGGTGCTTGATTAAAATCCAAAAGTCCAAAGTTGAAAAATAATTCACCAAAATCGGTGTTAGCGGATATTCACGTTCGCGCGTGACCATCGGCTGATATTGGTCCGACAGGGCTGGCATTCACACGGGACTATCTGAGGCCCCACCTGCACAATCCCTGAACATTCCATAAAAATCGGGTGGAAACTGTGGAAGCTATGCTATGGTTAAGTACTCAGCACAGAAAAAAAATAAAAAAGATACGAACTGTCCAGACGCGGAACCAGATTTGTTCAGAAATGTGTGAAATGCGAAACGCGATATTTTGATGATAACTGGTCGAATTTCCTATATAAACCTGAAATGAAATTATTATTTATTGTTGTGTAAAGGGCTGCAAGGTAAAAATAGGTCACTTTCAATAAACTTATCTTTTGATGGGCTGTTGTTGTGACTTGCGAGATATTTTGAGTTGATTCGAATTTACAACGTAGGTATAGATCTGTACCTATGTATGTATATTCCTTTACCTAAAACGGCTAGGTATTCAAAGTGGTTTAAACAAGCACAAGCTTGGAAATACTAGATTGTTTGGGTAGGTAGCCTCTACGGTCAGATCTTAGGTTTTTGTGGAACTCATACGATTCGGAATAGGTAGATACCTACGTAGGTATAATCTTCGTTAAGGAAAATAAATACATGGAAGTGAGTTCAAAATTCAATTAAAAAAAAAATTATGCGATACGAAATTCCATTCAAAGAATAGATTGGTGCACACAAATATGTACACGACCTCGGCGTTTATCTAATGATTTAAAAAAACGCTGCAAATTATTACGCAAATTATTACACAACGGTTTATTATTTTCTGTATAGACCGCCCATCTACAAAAATATCCTATTGACATAAGATACCCACCTACCGCGAGGTCTCATCTCTTGGCGACAATGAGTAGGTACCTTCTTGTAATTATTATTATCGGAGAGTTGTATCATTCATTCTTAATGAAATTCGGTAACTAAGGAAGCTTCTGAAAGTAAACAACAAACTTGGTTCAGTGGAATCGAAAGAAAGTTGCATTTGAACAGCTGATATTTGAACGGAGATTTTGCCTACTCGGGAAAAATTGCGATTCACACTCGTGTTTCTTCTCTTTTTTTCGATTCTTTTTTTTTTTTTAATTCGATTTTTGGATTCTACGTATCTTGAAACGTAAAACCTCAAATGTTGAGGGGGGGTTAACATTTTTTTTTTTTTTTTTCGTGCTCGATTCCAAAGGTTCATTATTGAAAATAATAAACCAAAATGTAATAAAAAGAAACAGATGCTAGCGAATAAAAATTATTTAACTAAAAGTTTAAATAAAATTTATCTGTTTATGGAACAGATAAATTTTGAACATGAACTGCACAGTCAGTTGGAACAAACCTAGTACTACACCTATAGGAGGCGGCTAGGACTCTGGGAGATCCGAGGCAAGACTACTGCAGGAGGTGGAGAGCTCTAGCGGGAACCTCACGAACGACCAACGCGGAAAGGGAAGCGAACCGAACAGGCTGTCGGAGAGTGCGGTTGTCCTTGAGAGTGAAATGGGACCCTGTCCGCTAATCAGCGAAGGATAGCGAGAAGCGGGAGCGAGGGGCTGGTGCAAGGACGTGCACTGACTCGCCACAGCTTCCTCCTCCGATCTACCTTTCTCTTCCGCCGATCCCACTTGCTCCTTCTTTCACCTCTTCCGTCAAATCCTGTGCAGTGGCTACCGCCTCGGGCAACTATTTCGGGCGCATAGATTTAGGAATTTAGGAGTAATCTTGGAATTCGAGGGCGATCTGGTTATCTCCTCCTTCCTTCACCTCTTCCGTCAGATCCTTTGCAGTGGGTACGCTGCCGTGCAAAGGATAAATGCAGTTTCTTCAGCTGAAAAGTTTTCGGAAAATTGAGGTTTTGTGTTTTGCACCATGAAAATCTCAATTTAGGTCGAAATATGGTTTATTTTTCCAAAAACAATTTCTACCGAAATTGAGATTTTTATGGTACAAAACGCAAAACCTCGATTTTTCACAAACTGATCTGCTGGAGAAACTGCTTTTCTCCTTTGCACGGCAATCTGGGAGTCCTAGTTCGATCTAGATACCTCCTCTAGTTTTCCATTCCCTTCCGCCAATCCTACATGGTCCTTCCTTCACCTCTTTCTTCAGCTTTGAAGTGGGTACCGCTTCGGGCAACTTTATCGAACACATAGATTTAGGAATTCAGGAGTAATCTGGGAGTCCTAGTTCGATCTGGTTACCTCCTCTAGTTTTCCATTCCCTTCTGCCAATCTTACATGGTCCTTTCTTTACCTCTTCCTTCAGCTTTGCAGTGAGTACGTCCTCGGGCATCTATATCGAACGCATAGATTTAGGAATTCAAGAGTAATCTGGGAGTCCTAGTTAGATCTGGTTACCTCCTCTAGGTTTCCATTCCCTTCCGTTAATCCTACGTGCTCCTTTCACCTCGTTTCGTTTCCTCTTTCGACTCCTTTTTGAACGCAATTTTTGACCTATAAGGTGGATGCCGACGCAGGCAATTTTATTTGGTTGTGGAGAAGGCACAAATTTAGGAAATTTGGAATAATCTAGGAATCCCTACAGTGTATACCTTGCACGATCTAGTATTATCCTCTAACCTTCCGCCGATCTTCCTTGGTCCTTCTTGCATTCGTATCTTTTGAAATAGAGAGATCTGGGATAATAGGATTATTTTCCTTTGAATAAAAATCCGCAATTGTTTCTGGGATAATAGGATTATAGTTATCTAGAAAATTACCTTTGAACAAAAAGTGGTTTTTAAACGAAATTGAATGTTTTAGCATTAAGCGTGTTAGGTATACGACTATTATTGAACACCAAGCGCTTCGTTATTTAATGATCATACGACCGGTTTGGCAATATGGATTTTCTCTCTGGGCGAGCGCGTCTCTTTCTCAAACCATCAGGATCAGAGCGATTTAGAATCGGGTCTTTCGCCTTATCTGCTATGCACATTTGTACGTACGGAACAGCGTAATATATCGAGACCTCGACATTCCTGAAGCCCTCGAAATTATCATTATCTCCTATCTATGACTATATAGAAACCTTCTAAACCATCCCAACGACATTACAACCGGACTTCTGACAGAGTCAGACACCGGACAACTCCATGAAGACTTAATCGAAAACGTCCCCTCGATCTCCCGGAAGATCTCCATCTACTTATTATTACACAACGTAGCTTATTGGAACTTTTTCCATAAACTTTATTACCTATTTTCTATGAAAATTTTTATTGGATAGTTCTCTCCACCAAAATGCAGTGTTACAGTCTAGTATGCAGTGCTGTGTTACAGTTAGTATTACTTGATTCTGGGGAAGGAGTTTAGGGTAGGAACTATGAGACAGCTGAGATGGAAGAGTGTGGTAGCGAACACAGGAATGGTCAGGTTATTTGGAAAGATGCCATCACGGAAGAGGAACGGGCAACGGTTTAAGGTACCACTAGCAAGTAGGTGAGCAGAGGAGGAAGAACCTAATACCACTCATTGTTTGCTGAGGGAGTCGATGGATTTATGAAGGACAACATAGAAGGCACGGAAGAAAATGATATATCTGACGTATATATATATCCTCGACTTGATTATGTCAAGAAGAGTTCGGGATCGTTTTACACTCCTGATTAATTTTGACTGATTTGTAGAAAATTGATTTTTCGAGAAAAAAACGCTGCAAATTATTACACAACGGTTTATTGTTTTCTATATAGATCGCCCATCTTAAAAGATTCTACTGACATAAAATACCCACCTACCGCGAGGTTCACAATCATCTCTTGGCGACAATGAGTAGGTTCCTTCTTGTAAATATTATTATCAGAGAGTTGTATCATTCATTCTTAATGAAATTCAGTAACTAAGGGAGCTTCTGAAAGTAAGTTGTATAAGTATGAAGTAAGTAAGTTGTATCATTCATTCTTAATGAAATTCAGTAACTAAGGGAGCTTCTGAAAGTAAACAACAAACTTGGTTCGGTGGAATCGAAAGTAAGTTACATTTGAACAGCTGATATTTGAACGGAAATTTTGCCTACTCGGGAAGAATTGCGATTCACACTCATGTTTCTGCTCTTTTTTTTTTCTTTTTTTCGTTCAACCCTTAAGCCCTTACAGGGAGCGAACGGTTGGTCCTAAAACGCTCCGCAAGGTCTCATTCGACGCTAAAAATTGTGTTCTATTTTAAATTGATGGAAAAAATATACCTTCCTATTTGAAATTTTCGAGCTAGGGCGTTTTTAAAATGTCATCCCCTATTTTCTAACCCTTAGAGAGGACTGACGGTAACGCCAAGCTTCGCGGCACAACTAGACCCCGGATGGGGCTGGTATACCAAAGTTCATTAATTTTGGACCATGGTAACTAAGGGAAGTGCCGCGTACGGCGTACGGACGGATTTTTTTTAATTCGATTTTTGGATTCCACGTATCTTGAAACGTAAAACCTCAAATTTTGAGGGGGGGTAAAATTTTTTTTTTCGTGCTCGATTCCAAAGGTTCATTATTGAAAATAATAAACCAATAGTGCATCCGACCTATATTTTGCTAATATTCGTGTGTTTATTCGATTTTTCCGAAATAATTATTGTAACCCCGCCAATTATTCGCTATCTCTCTCTCTCTCTCTATTTTATTATTTTTATAATAATAAAAATTCTGGTCGGTTTGCTGTTAAGTCAGAAAATGCTCTATTCTCCTCGGGGAATCAGTTTTCTATCAGTCCAGATAAATCAGGAGTGCCATGCATCGTTGCATGAGAATGGCGTGGTATATGAATTGAACTCCCGATTGATCAGGATGTGACACTATAATATAGTGTCACATTATGACGATGCTGATGTCATAATCAGTGAATATGGTCGATGAAGGTAAGAGTGAGTGCGTGCAGACCTACAGTAAACACAACACATAGCAAGAGCGTGAAAGTTGCCTCCACTCACCATACTAGACTTGTTAACAAGCTCGGGCACTTTCTTTTTTATTTCGCGGAGTCACCCAGCCAAAAGGAGCCCGCGAGGGGAACACGTGGCGGACACGTGGAGGTCGTCGACCTTGAAGGGGCGGCACGTGGGCGGTAGGAGAAGGGGGGGTGTCCTCAGAGAGGAATATTAGTAGAAATGGTCTCTTCCCAGTATCGTTGCTCTAATCAGCCACTTGAGACGGATCGCGCACAACCGGCAGAACATTCTTTATGATGATTGAATTTACAAAACAACTTTTGCTAATTCGTAATTATATTTATTGTACGTTAACGCACTCAAATTGGCTGAGTCAAAAGGTTCTTAATTTTTCTTAGCTGTCTAAAGCTCTGGATTTTCGTATTTAGGCATATCCCATTCCCGGATTCCGGATTATTAACCTCCTTCGTTACGAGTATGCAATCCACGCAACTTGGGCTCTAGTCCCCATAGGCTTCACGTGAATAGATCAGAGGTGAAGTGCGATAACGCTGGTCAGATAAGCCCATAAAAATGTTTTGAAGATTCGCATCGATGCCCATTCGAGACGTCAATGAGATGCGTTGCGAATTTTCATCCCAATGGCGGTGTTAAGAACGTACGGCCTATAGCCAGCTCAGTCGGGTATATATGTATCACGTTGGTGATAGAAAACATACTTCAATTCCACAGAATGTTCACAAAAGTCTAAGTTTTACCAAATTCTGTAGAATTTCCGTAAAATCAATCAATAAAACCAACGAGTACGTATAGGCATCACAATTTGACAGCTTTTCCTAAAATTGTACGTGTACACTGAGCTTATTTTTTGTCGGTTATTTGTTTGATAAACCCCACTTTATTCTTGTTTGAAAATAGATTTATTAATATTGTATTTTTACTCCCGGCACACTAGGCTGTATCATTGAGTAACGGGGACAACTTAATGCTTCCCCATTGATAGTTTCATGATGATAACTAAGTTACAACAAGTATTTGGTCTTTCCTCACGTAAACACGTACGCTTCTTCCTGCAGAGCTGATGACATCAGCAAGATTACGTATAAAAGATTATAAAAGACGCTGAACGGAGAAATGGAGAAGCTTAGTGGTCTGGTATGACAAGTAACAGGTGTTGTGGGACTCGTTCGGGTTCACAGACCTCCAGTATGGGGAAAGTATCGGGAGGGCCGCCTCGGCGATGTACGAGACCGAAGTGGAAGCGCTAAACGCCGATCCGGGCTTCCGGCGAGCTGTGGACTTTCACTCAAGGAACCTACCTTTCGTAAACAACTTAGCAGCCCCAGGTGAACCAAGACCCCTCTCTATCAACTAATTGATTTCCCGTCAATAATAAACAAAGTATATAGTCCGGATGTGAAGCTCGGGGAACCCAGACACACCATCTAACTCGTCAATGCTCGTGATTGATTAAATGCTTGTTTATATAAGCATTTTCAATTGATTCAATCCACTTAAATAGTGTTCAATTTCAGTTTGTGCGTATACCCTGTGTATGGTGTGAGTAAATGGTTTCTCCTCCAGAATAATTTTGAAAGAGATTCATCCACTTACTTCCTGGTGTTTGTCATTCTCTTATATATAGGTAAGTGTTTGGGATGAACTTTATTTTCAAGCATTTCCGAAGCTTTTCAGGGGGTGTAACGTCCTCTCCACACATTATTCATAAAATTGTGGAGAATCTCAATAGTGGTGACTTACGCAATGTGTCAGTGAGAGATATGTGAAGCTCACTTGATCTTGGCTCCTAGATCCAGTGATAATAGGCTACGATCATCGACCATGATAGTAGGCTAGGATATAACCAAGCTATGGAATGTACCAAGACAGATGATCTCCAACAATGAATACTCGTTATAGAAATCAACTGATCATCACGCGTAATTGATACGCTTTCTTGTTCTAAACGTCTATAAAGTGCACAGAGATTTGCTTATTCAACATGAGATCAGAACCCCGCATGTTCCTTGAGATCTTGAACAGGCTCTCCATTCGCCTAGTCAACAACAACATTCCACATCCTGGTATAGCAGGTGGTCCGGCGATATCCGAGCTTATGTGAGTCTTCCCATTTCTCGAACGGGATTTACCACGGAATCGGAAACTCCGTGACGCAACCCGAGACTCAGGATCTTCGAGCCAACCCATCAGCTTTGGACGAGCATTCCGAATCCAGAATGTTGCGAAGGATATAGGTTACATAATACAGCTTGGGAATGGAGCGCACTAAACATTCCCATTTAACTGCTCGAAGATGGCTGTTTTCTAGCTTTCAGTCTCGAATTCGTAGCCAAAGAAGATTTCTCTACAGGGTTTACTTTCAATAAGTATGAATTTTCTCGTATCATGGAAGAATTTCCTAGTTATGAAACATTGGTGGTGTGTTTGTGATGTTGTTATCTCATGCTTGGTGAATGCACAAGGCACTTTTTAAAAAAAAAAAAAATCAGTCATAGAAACAGTTCCACGTTAATTATCTGGTGAAGTTAGGTAATTGATATTTTGTTAAAAATATCGATTATATAAATTATTCCCGGGATAAAAGTAATCAAAATCTGGAAAGTGATGTTGAGGGAGGTTCATTTTCAAGATACCTATTCAGCGTACAAGTAAGTGTAAGTTATTTCCCAATCCGAATCATTATTTTCACTTTCCAAATTACGCGCACATAGAAAATCCGGCATCAATAAATTCCTGAATTCTCCATGGTAGAATCGATATTATGCAGGAGGTTATGTTTTCCTTAAGGGCCCCAAATACCTTTATATATCTTTAGAACCTACCTGCATGGAACCTTCCGATCATAGGAACTTCTGAAACTGAATCGCAATACGACCTAGTTTGATAGCAATTTTTTTTGTTTCTATAAAAACATTAGTTTTGTCCACAGCAATATTCAGCTTCTCCACTAATTACATTCGAAATTATCTTGGTGACTGATTTAACAATGAAAAATACACTGCCAACGACATGGCACAGAAGCTTCCACGTGGCCTTCTCAGAACACCCCCCCCCCCCCCCCCCCCCCCCCCCCCCCCCACACACACACACACACAAACACTCTGAAAATTTCACCGAAATTGGTATAGTAGTTCCGTAACTACGTCTATGGCTACAAAATTCAACTTTGCGCTTGCGCAGTAGCTATTACTGACCTAGTCGTTACGAAATTGATAGGTGATTGTCTTAGAATCAGCCCCAAACTACCCTGAAATCCATAGGGGACCATCACGGGGCTAACCCGCACAAGCCCTGAAAATTTGGTTGAAATTGGATGAAAATTGTGGACGTTTTGGCTGTGGCAAGGAAATGTGGACATTCAGACACGTAAACCAAATTTGTTCAGGAGCTTCTGAAACGCAAAATGCGAGTGGAAATTTTGATTTTGGAGCACAACAATTTTTTTCATTTCGAAAGTAATGGGTGCTGCCTTGCAGACTCGAAAGCAATTTATATTGCACTGAAATCTGTCCAACCAGCATGAGCCCTTCAGAATTAAGTGCTCAATTATAAAACTAGGTTTGACTAGGATAAGATAAAGTTAGATTTGAACCGACTCTGTTTTCGTCCCCAGATTCATTGAATTGTAAGTTATTAATAAATTTACGTTATGGATTTGCCCACTCTCTACTCAAGTTCTACCAAATGTGAAACCGTCCAGAAAAATTATTACACAA
>JAEMON010000004.1:25396724-25409227 GCA_030264115.1 Lygus lineolaris
TCTTTTTTTCGTTCAACGGATTTAAATCGCAACTTCCCTCTCACTCGCACAACTGTACTCCACATTAGCCTTAAGTCCTTACAGGGAGCGAACGGTTGGTCCTAAAACGCTCCGGAAGGTCTCATTCGACGCTAACAATTGTGTTCTATTTTAAATCGATCGAAAAAATATACCTTCCTATTTGAAATTTTCGACCAAATCGTTTTGAAAATTTCATCCCCTATTTTCTACCCCTTAGAGAAGACTGACGGTAACGCCAAGCTTCGCGGCACAACTAGACCACGAATGGGGCCGGTTCACCAAATTTCATTAATTTTGGACCATGGTAACTAAGGAAAGTGCCGCGTACGGCGTACGGCGGACGGACGGATTTTTTTTTATTCGCTTTTTGGATTCCACGTATCTTGAAACGTAAAACCTCAAATTTTGAGGGGGGGGTTAAAATTTTTTTTTTCGTGCTCGATTCCAAAGGTTCATTATTGAAAATAATAAACCAAAATGAAGTTATAAAAGTCACCATGAACAATTATAGGTATTTAATTCCTAACCTATTGGTAACTCTATGGCTTTGGATGTTGTGTTTCCAGGTAATTAGGTGTATAATATAATTGTCGATTTATCATCCCTTCCGCGTTTTTGCTTTTCGCGGAACCAGACGTCTCACCTAGTTCACAATGTAAATAGACCACTCGAGCGTTCAGTGATAATACCGTATTTCCCCAAGACATTCTCGTGACATCACAACTTGGGAGTACCCCACTCTAGCGCACTCATGTTGGCTACGAAGGTCGGCTCCCAGGATGGCTCGTCAAGGTCTAGGCGGCGTTTTAGCTCCTTTGTCTATGAATGTTGGGTCTTGCAATTTACATTATAAGAGTCTCCGTTTGTATATTTCGGTAGAAGGTTACTCCTTCTGGAGTTTGTCTTATTAACCTGGGCTTGTTTACAGCTGAACGTAAAAATAAATTCATGAAACTACGAGACACTGTAGATTGTAGTCAGGTGCTTCATCTTCATGTCATCAATCGCATAACCGTAGACAATTTTTGTTGTCTGGATTTTAAAATTACGGTTAGGAAATTGGCTCAACACCCAGTGGTGGAGCGCTAGCGTGTCAGACTCTCATGTTAGAGGTCATGGGTTCGAATCTTCTTTTGCACACTTTCGTAGGTCACTTTTTGCATGTTTCGGGTTTGAGTGGCGGTCAATGTTTTGTTCGATTTTTTAGATATTTGTTATCTACAACAGCGATGTCCAGAGTTGGTTAGAGATGTTTAGGGCGGCAGCTAGTGATTTCTCTGGGCATGGACATCGCTAATCATATCTTCCCAATGGCTAACCAAACGGAACGAAACTTTTACTAAATGGCAGGGGTTCAAAAATAACGTCGAAACAAGAGATTCCATCATCCCAAGCACTGTACTGGTTTTCTTAAGTAGTTATGCACCTTGTAGCTGTGTTGTGATATTAAAGTCTGTTTGTATTCTAGGAGCTTTATCAATTCACCTGGCAACCAAACCAAGCCAGAGGCATCTGTCATTTCTAACGACCAGTTTTCTTACTTGTAAAGCTCTTTTACAGAAAAACCTACTCTAGTTTGGAAAAAAATTAATTTCTATAATCTTCTGTCCGATGAATCAACATTCCATGTGTCATACTTACTTTCCACTTAGGTCCACCTTTAAATGGGATATGATATATTTATGTATGCAATTTGTGCGATCATCTGTTCTTTTATTCTCACCAGTAAGCAGTGATTTAAATAGTCTATATGGTTGATTGCTGGAAACGCAGTGCAGATCAACAACATTGTCTTACTGCTATAAAAAATGTGGTCCATAAATATGAGTTTAATTGCTGTAGGCGCTACTCGTGCCCAAACATGAATTTCACCAACTAGCGATTTCTGGCCTCAAAACGAATGGCCTACGAATTTAATCTCGATTGTATCTCATAATATGATGAGATACATTATGATTGTGTTTTCATATTTGATCAATCATCTTGTTATTGATACCTACGACAAAGCTATGATATACACCAGTAGATTGTAAACAAACCGCCATATATTACGATTATGTGAGAAAGTTTTACATTTTTCGTACTTGGGTAGTAGGCAAAAAAGATAATAGGAAGAGAGAAATGATAGAATACTCAATATATTCGACCATGTTATCAGCATTTCGTTCACAAGTAATGATTCAAAGTTACTGACTTACTCCATTTCAGTTAGCTATCCAAGGTGCAGTGATTCTGCGCTTACCTGTAACAAAAAAATTAATATGAAAATACAAAAAATATTATAAACACGATATAAGACGACGGAAAATTGAAATACAATAAAACTAAAGATAAATGCGATGGTACTTTTCCAGTTAGTTTGTAAATTGTATATATTAGACAAGAATTAGGGTATACTGTGTTTGTCATTTTGTGTTTGTTACCTATTTCTTATCTCCTCTCTGAGGCCCTAGAGCAGTGATCCGCACCGGGGGACGCCAGCCTCGTCGGCGCCAGATTTTGAAAAAGAATTCATAATTTACGTTTTAGACCTTTCTGAACTAAAATGTTGATTCCGTGTCTGTCTGCCTGTGTCCGCGAGTCCTTGTAACAAGCATTTACCTTTCACAGTTTTCAACCGACTTCGATTAAGTTGAAGAGATTATACGGGTAGGGCTCTAGATGGATAAATGCTAGTCCTTCCGAATCAGTAGCAGACTGCGCTTGCGCAAATGTCAAATCCTCCAAACATATATTCCTCAGGATCTGATGTCTTCAGATCCACTCGAATAACGAATTTGTACGAGGTTCTTTTTTTCTCAGTTGAATCTTGTCCTCCTCCGACTCAGATCGAAAACTTAGGAACGCCACTCACTACTGAGGGACGTCCTAAAAGGATTGAGGACCACTGCCCCATAGTCCCTAGTCATTTAAAAATCCCCAAACAGTCTACTTAGTCGATGAGAGAGAAGTGGTTTACGGTAATTCTGTAATTCATTTACTTTAGTAGATTTTTAGTTGACCTTACGGTCGTGTAGGTATACTATAATGTTAGACGCTGTTTTGTTTGGTTTGATGTTGAATACTATGGCTTCAACCCCTGTTTTCATATTTTTCTCGTAGTAATCCTATCCAAAACGCCAAAAATGATCCACATAGGACGCAGGAGTTCATCCCATCAGGTCCCGCAAGGTGGGGGAAGGTAGATAGTCTATTCTCAGCTCCCGCGAAAGTTTGCTCTATTAATACAATATTGGATTCGGGCCTCTTCAAGGTGCAGAGACCTTGAGGGTGAATATCCTTCCTGACCTCCATTTCAGGTGACGGAAGCACCTTGCGTGGGTCATATTATTTGGTACCATCCTGTATCCATCTGATCCATCATTGATAGATCAAACGGTCCAGATTGATAGATCATTGAAGCGAATTCACTTCCTCCGATTGAATCATGTACCGCCCATGTTGGCTGAGAACAATGGGAAGTGATAAAGCTCTTTGGTCTTTTGTTAATGGCGAGGTCCTATCTATGACAAAGGAATCAATTAAGACCTTGGTCGGTCCTCGCAAGACCTTCATTTCGGACTAGGTGAACTCACCCACCTAACTTAAAAACCTATATTTACCTTCCTTGTCTCATACCATGAATCTCCTTCAATATCACCAGGAAATTATCAAAACACCAACTGATATTGTAACATGATTGGTGTTACTGTTTCTTGGTCTTCCAAAGCACCCTTCACGCATGGTAGGTAGGTACTTTTGATTTGTGAATGTTGTGAAAGTTTTGTTCTCTCAAATAAATATCCGTATTCGCATTTCGGAAACAAATTATTCATTATCCACCACGAAGATGCGCAAATGATGTAGAACTGATATTTCGCGACCGATTTGTTAATTTCATTCAAATTTTGATGTTGAGGGCTTCTCCGGAAAACATAATTGGAATTCCAAAGCCTATATTTATAATCACTGAATCTCACCAATTATGGATCCGAGTTTGCTAAAAATATCCCTGGAATAGTTATGGGAGCTTCTCATGTCTTAGGTATTTAATCTATGAGACACCTGGAAATTATTCTGAATTTTATTCCTACTTAAATTTCTGATGCCATTTTATGCATCTTCATCTCCTGTGAAATGAATTCCCAAATCGGCGAATTACGAATAATCTATGTATACCGAGTTTCAATAGTCTCTCCATAAGTAATTAACTTGGATTGCTTTGTTAGTAGGGTCAACGATTTTACAGGAATCTTTGGGGGTTTGGGGTGATTTACCTGTAAGGAAGTGACTCTGGAGTCAATGTGTCAATGATTCATTCGACAGTCCCCCGCTTTTTCTGACGATAGTCAATCGATGGGCTCAGGAGGTCGAGGTGGAGTGGCCAGGGGGAATGTCAACGCCCTGGCCACCTCGGGTTGGGAAACTTCTGGGAGGACGTTGGCACCTTCTGCCGAGTCCAACCAGCCTGGTGAATTTGAGAAATAGGTTTTTTGGGGACAGATCCTTCAGAGAATAGGGAGATGACTTCAAAGTCCGTGAAGCACTCTAGTCAATCATACAGTAACGTTCAAGAACGATGAAAATACACCAGGGAGCACGCCATAGCCCTAGGTGGAAGGCTCTTTATTGAAAGAACAAAAGGGTAGAAAGGAAAATGAATAACATTAGCTTTGAGGATGAAGAGGAACGGGGAAAGGCTTATCTGATGAGATGGTACATTGTGTTAAAAGTGATAAAGTGGTTCGAAAAGATGCTGTTTTCATACTTGTCCAAGAAATTGGTTGCCAATTAGAAGGATTTGATTCCAGAATTTTCTCTCTCGATGAAGGTACGAGTAAGTGTGTTCCAGCCAACAGCTCGGTACAGCTGTTTTCTTTCGTATTGTGCTCTCCCTTATTTTTTCCCTTTCGATTTGCCTGTCTTTTGATTGGGTGAACCTCCTTTCAATTCTCAAGTATTAGGTACTGTTAACCTGCACTAAATTGCTGGACGTACCTACTGTATCTTTTTGGCCTACCTACTTGAAGTTTATACTGATAGTTTGACATAAAGCCGAATCTTTGCTCGAAGTAGCTTTCGTGAATTTTTACAAGTTCTTCATGAATCTTTCTGATGAAAAATTGATTGGAATTTGGTGTATTTTCATACCATTTAACACTGACCTGAATTCATTGGATCGAATAGATTTTACGATTGCTTTCAATTATTTCAAATATTTACCTTTTGGCAACAAACAAATCGCCATACAAATCGACATTGTATGACAACAACTAAATGACCCCCCCCTTAATTTAATGTTCACGTTTCTCTAGGTAGGTACGTAGAAGTTACTACATTGAGACAAATCGTCATTAAAACTTATATTACCATTCAATAAGGGTAATTAAATAGAGTTTCAAAATCTTCGATTTCGACCACATGAGAACTAGAAACAGTGATCCACGTAGAAGTGTGATATATTTTTATGGAACAACAAAACCGTTTGTAATAATTTGCAATTTTTTGATGATAGAACGAAACAGTAAAAGTTTGCCCACCAACATTCATTATTTGATTTGATCTCTTTTGAAGGATGTTATCTCCGAATTTTTTAGTTTCAATAAGGTAACGGTTGAAAGGAGTCACGAAATGAACCTGATATTAATTTGATCTTCTCTTCCTACAGAGACACTTCACCAATAATAAACGCTGTTGCTTCAACTGAGGATGAGGGGCAATAAACTTGAGTTATGTGGCGGCAGAATAAGAAGGATTTATCCCTGCAACGAAATTAATTCGATTATTTTAAGCCGCACACTCACCGCAGAATTCCTGCGCACAGCTATTATCAGACGTGGTCGCTAGACGTCCACTTTCTCGCATGTTTTCACTTTTGTTCCTCAGCTAAGCTGCGGTGAATGATAATTTTGTATTTCAAGTTATGTTAGCATTTTTATCAGCAGAAAAAACGTTCTTTTTCACGTTATTTTGAAACATTTGTATATAATTATAATTCTAAAAAACATATAACTCTAATTAGGTGATGTTTTGATCAATTCGCTTTGATCATCTTTAAGGCTCAAAGTTGGTTGAGTTCTTGTTTTTTGGCATTTTTTTTTTCCCAAATAAAAACTTGAAAAACGACAGAGAAGAGTGACAACGATTTTGCTTGAAACGATTTTCCCATGAAGTATCAAATAGTTCCACGTTCCCTCTTTGAAAAGAGTGAAACTCTCACTTTTCTTACAGTTCAGTTCTGAAGATCGAACAATTAACTGATCGACTGAACCCCGTTTCACAGTGGCTCAAAAAAGGAGGTTTCCGGACAAAAACATGGTCTCCTCCATAGTTACTGGAAATTCGGCGCTGATTCCGAGTATACCATATTTTGTTCCTATACCTAAAGTTGCTAACTAATTAATTAGCTAGGATATCTTTAAAACCCCTAGTTTCACCTAGTATAAAACCTCCCAACACTGGTTTTGTATAAGAGAAAAGCTCACAAAGCTCACCGTTGCCATGAGTTTTGGTGATTTTCCAAAGTTTTTTGAAGTTACCATACTGGAAAGTTTTTATGGATTTACCTTTCTCAAGCAAGTTTGGTGGTAAGCTGAAATCATCTCAGAAAATCGTGAGCTTTTTTTGATTACTCGTTTTTTCGACTAATCCCCAGCCCAAAAGACCTAACATATCCATGTCAAAAATACTAGAATGATGTAGATATTAAAGTGGGCAGATAACGGATTTCGAACGAAGCATCGCGGTCGATTCACGAGGTGTCCAAAATGAATAAAAAAGATACGCTGATACATTTTATTGTGGAACTGGTTCTTTCAGAGGTATGATAACTTCTATTCTTCATAACCATTTCTGAACTGCGAGTTTGATTGGACATATTGTCAAAAGCGCGCTCTGGCTACGCCTGCGTTCGAAAACGTGTGGGAATGTCAGGCTTTCAATTAATTTGGTGCCACTCTCTGTCATATGGGACGTGCGAGAATTTCCGTGTTTGCTCCTGAAACCAGAAGGCTTGATGTAAAGGTCTGCCTGGCCTTAGTTCCATCAGTTCCTGTACTGAGCCTTTCATTTCAGCTTCTGTAGAATGTAGCAACCTAGCTGCATATTACAGCAGCATCTAGCTAGCTGCATATAGGTATTACAGCTGCTTTTCCAATAACTATATATCCTATTTGTCCAGAAAAAATATTTTCGAATGTTGCCGATAATTTATTATGAGCCCCTCCAAAATGTTCCAAACAAACTTCTGAATAATCACGCACTTTAGCTGGCTGAACTTGGCATTGAGCAGTTGTGTTCTTCATGATGTTTCCAGGAGCAGTGTATATTTCGACGTTCATGACGCCGAGGGATGAATCCTCAGTCTATACCAATATTGACAAGAGGCCTTTTTTCTGATTGACCATCGCTGAATAGTCGTTGTTCTCTGTTGTTCGTTTAGTTACTTACCTACTACAAAATGTCTACATACGTTTTTTGCGTTCCAAAAACACCGATTCCGAAATTGCGCGTGAAATACAACAAAAACTCCCTAGTATTATGATAAATATTAATATTGAATTTCCACCGTGTTGTAAAATAGCTAAAACCTCCGTATCATTTTCACCTTGAATCCCTCAGATGAAGGTGAAAAGGTGAAAAAAGGGTCTTTTATTGACCCCCATTCCTGATTTTACTGACTACTTATTGCAACTTAATCTTGAGTTCTCATCTTCGTTCATGGTATAACTTCTGTAGTATAAATATTGGGATTTTCAGTACTATGCATGAGATACAATCTCGTATTCCCACAAAGAGTATTCCCTCCCAGAATAGTAATAAAAAAATCTTTTATGAAATCAATCAACCAACATTCTAATGTTCTGTGCTCAAAAACTAGTTTCTGCTGTCTGCTGCCATCGAAGCCGAGAAAACGTTACCTACATTTTTATCATTCCAAAAAATACCTTCGTGCAATTCGCCTGAGGAAAAAGGGGTTGAAAAACGTAGCTATGAGTACTTGTGACGTCCATGGGGCGCCAAGCTAGGAGATTATTGAGGTCAGATGATTTCGGTCAGCGTGTCGAGATGTTCGGAGGTCGAGGGGAAACAGACTTTTTTCTCCCGCATATTAAATAAAGATTACCTGGTTCAGTGCCAATGATGGGAGCCAAAACAGGCTCATTGTCACTTGAGCCAAATATATCACCCGAAGAAAATTATTGCAAGAGAGGAGTGGGCTTTGGTTAACAATTTCATTCGTGTTTGTTCTAGGGCCGTAATGAAGCAGAATACTTGTGAATCACTAAACTAGCGGATAGTTACGATTATTAAAATTTGGATGATTACAAACTCATGATCAGTTATATGCATTTAAAGAAAATCTTGATAAAAACCAAAGTATGTTTCTTGTTTAAAACGCAAGCAGCTCGAGGCCTATTTAATTCTCATAATTCATACCAACGTGAGAGTTTTTTCAAGAAAATGAATGTTATGTATGTGGCGTCCGATGATGGGAATTGGCTGAAAACTGTGCATCTATACGACTGAGATTACATCACTGGTGCTAACCCTCTAGCGAGTACCTTCAGCTCCCTGGTAATGAGGCATCACGTCATTCACCTTCTTTTCATGGTCAAATCAGAACGAGAGTGAACCCACAAATTGATCTGTCGTCTTCAAGGGTGCTAAATCCGACTCCAAAGTCAACAATATACATTTTCGAGAGCTTAGGAATATACTAATAGTACATATATAATATGCAATGTAATAATAGTGTATCATTTGATTCTAAAAATCCGGATCTAAAAAAAAACATGCATTTCTACTGAAAGTTATCGAATTTGAAAATTACAATATCTATTTTCCACCCCTCCGAGGATGACGGACAGTAACTCAAAGGTTCAGTGTACAACTTGACAATAAATTGGGCCTATTTATATGCCAAATTCTATAAAAAATGTATTGGTCCTTATTATCCAAGCAAAGTGCCGCGTACTTATATATCTCGCGGCATGCGGACATCCTTTCTCTACCGAGTCTACCGAAGGTAGCGGAAACTTTGTTTTCACTTTGAAAATCGAAAAAATGTTTGTTCTCCAAAATTGAAATTTCCACTCGCATTTGACGTTCCAGAGCTTCCTGAACAAATTTGGTTCCGTGTCTGTGTGTCGGTCTGTCTGTCTGTCTTCCCACATTTACTTGTTACAGCCCTATCTTCCAGAGTTTTCATCAGATTTTGTTCTCATTTTCAAAGATTATACAAGAAGGGCACCGCCCCTTGAGGGCCCATATGAATTTCATCATGATTGAATCAACGGTACTCGCTACGCATGCGCCAACGTAAATTTAGAAGCTATACCTGACTGAGAAGCTATGTCAGAGTGATCAATCGGGCTTCACAAGTTCGACGATTAAACCAATTGCAAATTCATATATTACGTAAGTAGCAGAGGGAAAAACATTGTGAAGGGGGGTTCATTGTGAATCTAGCGGACACAGTTCTGTAAATTCCCTGATGAGTTGCGGTTAGACAAAATTGGGTTGATACAAAACTGTGTTTATTTGAATTGGGATTCTCGCAATTGCTTTTTACTATTTAGCTCCTCTCGCAGGAATGCCATGGCTGGTATCCAGAAGCGCCCTTTGTTGGCACAATCATGTCCCATTGGGGACCCCTACTCCTGATGACTAACCGTTACAAATTACCACTAGCATCCAGGTTATCTGGAGAACCCGTGATTAATTCATTTTGTGATTTCAGTTTTGCCATAACATAAGATAAAAGAAGCAAATATAAATAAGGGGCCAATGAGAACGGACCCAAGGCTGTTCGAATAAAACGCCACTTCGAAAGAGAGAGCGACGCTGAAAATTTACTGTCGGGTGACAATAATCGCGGCAGTCGAGACATCGTCGGAGGTTTTCGTTCTTAATTTTGAACCGTGTGGTCTGATTCTTTTCTGTATATTATTATGGTGTTTGTGAGAATGTGTACTGGGAGACGGTGTCGTATTTCTTTTTTTTTCGTTTCAACATAAAAATCTCATTTTGAGACATTTATTAGATTTTGGGGGACAAGTTCACAGTCACTGAGAAGAATCTGAAATAGACGATGCGAACACGCAAGGTCCCTCGTAAAACGCTGCCGTTTGTATCTGTCCTTATTTTCATGTATTCACGGGCGAACGAAAATAAATTTTTGATACCAATATAGTTGATGGGAACTGCTGATGGGTGGCTAACGTGAGGTATAGCAATTTGTACCTACATTCGTACCTGGTTCATTATATTACTGCGGGCGGTCATGGAGAATGAGATGGGAACTGGGACCTCACTGTGGCGATTCTACATCAAATCTCCACATTTCCGATCTATGAAAACAAAAGTTTTACTGTAGGGTATAGGTACCTAATATTTATAGATTGATGCAATGGCAGATCCCAATATTGATATTATTTATTGGAGTGTCCAATATTTGGCTTGTAATGGTTAGCTACTACGTACCTTACCAGGAGAACGGAATCAAACAGGATCCTGACGACCTGGCAAATATGCGAAGTTTTGCAAATCTTTCAATCTAGCCGGCCACCAGCCCACTGGAGTTGATGAGGCTCTGACCACTTGTAATATAGTGTTGGGATGGCCTGACCGCCTGAGTTTCTAGCATGCAATAGAACCAACGGGAATCCGTATGTTATGTGTAATTAAAGTGAATAACAAACGAGTAACTAATTAGCTACGCCATTTATAAAGTCATCCATCCAGCCAGAAAACACTCCTCAAATTAGTGTAGTTTCACCAGATCGAGAACGTGGGAGTAGTTCGAAGTTGAACATTTGCTCACCAGAGTGCATAGGTACCCCTCTTGAATAGATGTTAACCTACGTACCAGTATTCCTCTGAAGGATGTGGAAGGAGGGGGAAACTGGCAGGATGAGATGTGGTGTGATGTATACTAAAGTCAGAGCTTCCCAACGAGTGGCGATCGATTTTTGTGGGGTGGAAAATGAGGAAGTTATTTTTCCCCAGCAACGATTGGTTGTACGTGAAAAGCATCAGGTCGTTTTTTGGGTCGTGTTCGGTGTTCCAACAATATTTATGACATGGCTATTGGGTCGGAGTGCATGATCTGAGCCCTATTGATAAACAAAAACCTAATTAGTTGTAAAATGGCGTTTGCCCAAACACACATCTTTCAAAACCTCTGAACAAGATAGAATAGTTATCTACAAACGATGAAACCTTATTTATCGGCTTTGCTAATAAGCCTGTTATTCTCTTTGTGACTAGCCCCCACCCCCTATTTCGGATTTCGGGTACTCTTCAACCCGGTATAGAGAAATCATGGAGAATCGGATCTCATGGGTTGAGCGGGGTCAAGATCTATCTTCGACCTTTCGACTTCCCCTACTTGAACTGTCGTCTTTCCGCAGACGGTTTTCACCTTCTCCTGTTCCGTCGAGGACGCCGTCGATCGAATGGAACGACGTTACGCAATTTCATCGGGAGGCCGTGGAATCCCGGTACTTCGGGAAAATGGGAATCACTGGGTGAAAATGGATGCTCAAGGAGACGGTTCGCTATTTCAGTCCTTCTGGCTTTGAGGATGGAAAAAAATATAAAAAAAAAATAAATAATAATAATAATAATCAATAAATAAAGTCAACAATTGATCGACCACGTGTGTTTCTTCAAGTAAATTGATGTAGAATTTGGGGGCTACATTTCTACAGGACATGTTCAACCTTCACAGTAAAAATGTCTATGAGCGATTTTCATTACATATGTCAGAAGGGAACCCACACCACATAGTGAATCACGTATAGTGAATCACGTATGTTGAAACCGTGACAGAAATCATACTTAAATCAATTTTTGCTTTTCAGAGAAAAGCATTGAAACATGATTATTTCCATGCTGTGTCGAAAATTGCCCACATTAAACCCCCGAAATAAATAATATTGAATAAGCTCCCCGATTAAGCATCCATCTGTTATCCATTTTTCTAATTGGCCAATATACGGGTATATATAAATATCACGCGAAAAAGGGATGACTCCGACAAAAACGATCCATTTCCTTGAAATGTAAGAAGGTGCACACATCCTAACAAAGAGCCAATGCAATAAAGAAAAATGTAATATCCATCGACTTTTGTTTACAATCAAAAGTTCAATGAAAAATACCCTGCCGAGTGGAAATGGCACATAGTTTCCATTCATGCAGCATGAGTTGGTGAGCGAATTTTCAAAGAATAATTTTAACCGATTTTGAGGGTGATTCTTATAGGAAATTTCACGCTGATTCCGAATATACCATCTTATGTTCCTATGGTATGGTTTAGTATGGTATTTCACTCCAAAAACCTAAAAAAGCTGCAAATTATTACACAACGGTTTATTATTTTTTGTATAGATCGCCCATCTATACAAAGATCCTATTGACATAAAATGCCCACCCACCTACCGAGAGGTTCACGTCAATCATCTCTTGGCGACAATGAGTAGGTCCCTTCTTGTAAT
>JAEMON010000004.1:25410227-25421778 GCA_030264115.1 Lygus lineolaris
CCATTGCAATAGCTTCATTTTCTTCGAAAATTCGCTCAAATTTTATAAGTTCAAAACTTTTGATCGTGTTGATGTTTGTCAGTTTAGACTAGGCGCGTTTAGGTTAGCATAGAGCGTACCGTTTATTCAATCATTATGAAATTCATATGGGACCATCAAGGAGCACTTAATCCCTGAAAATTTGAACAAAATCGGATTAAAACAGTGGAAGATATGGCTGTAACAAGAAAATTCGGACAGACAGACCGACAGGCAGATACGGAACAAATTTGTTCAGGAAGCTCCGAAACTCAAACTCGAGGGGAAATTTCAATGTTGGGGGAAAAAATTTTCGATTCTCAATGTAAAAAAAAAGTTTCGTAATACACCTATCTCCTGAGAATAAAAATATATATCGAATCCCTTGACGAATACTCCATTATATTAGTAAACAAGATCACAGAACAAAATGAAGACTACCGAGGCTTTAAGAAAACGAGCCTCATCAAAATCATGGAAATCTTCCTTGCTAATGTAAATTGTATGGAAAATTTCCTAATGTAATCATGTTGTAAAACGCGTGTTCGCGTAGTAAATGTAATTCCAACCGCATTTCAGTCATTTAAAAAGTAAATCCCATTGTTTTGCAGAATGTTGATAAAATACTACGGAGAATAAAAAATATTAACTGCAGATACTGGTCGGTTGCCGCCTGGCCGAGATAACAATAGGCTCCATCCACTGTGATTCGGTGGGGAAGTATTTGGCAAATGTTACGAGCCACCTCGGTCCTCGAATAGAAATTCATACTATTGGAACCAAAAATAATATTCAACCCTATGGAGGCCTCTGACAAGATGGCGAGTGACAAAATCAGGCAGAGACCATATTTGGACCCACTATAATTATTTAGAATTTAAAACTTGGATAGGTTTCAAAAACCTGTAAGTACAGAACCGAATAGCATACTAGGTAAGTCGCTTGGACACTGGACAAAACAACTGGTTGTTTTCTGGAGTCAAAACGGGTTGTTCCTGATGGGGTGACAAAATGTACGGTGGTCACTGAATAGTTCCTTAAAAATGTTGATGCGCGGTTTCTGAGTTGTTGATTAACGTTTTTAAAGTGTTTTTCCATTCTACAAAAATCCTGAAAGGGCAAACTAGAAAATTCGCAGTTACCCAGGGATGTTGATTTGATCTTTGGAAATTCGTTTGGGACTACCCTGTGGATCAGTTATGAACCTCACCCACCGTTCATGCAAGAACGACCGTATAAACAATTGCTGCAACCATGTCACAAAACATAGTAATCATGCCACAATGAACTTGCCAACAATGTGACTGAAGGGCTCGCTGACGAAAAAGTATTGAAATGGACCTTTCTGATAAACACGTTGAAATGGTCATATTGAAAATGATCATTTTTATGAAAAAACGAAGAGGGGTTTAGATAGTTGAGGGGTAAACACGATAGTAGGAGAGGCTGTCCGCCTTGGGATAGGTCGGTAAGGTTTAATTGGTTCCTGGTTTACTGGAGACGGACGGCTCCTTGAATACCGCTCCCCGAGGTCTTTCCAGGCCGCTAGACCTGGAGATCTGAAAAGGTAGTGAGTGAAAACACGTTTAGATTCAACGCGGATCAATGAATATTCATTGAAGTTCAGGCTGTATAGCCTTGAGGCAAGGTCAAATGAATTCGATGGTTATCATTAGACATCAGCGTATTCTGCGTTTGCATGAGATTACATAATATTATTGTAATAATACGCTATGATAATTGCATAATAATTATTGTGGCAATAATTCTGACAGGCAAGCCTGTTTACAACTTTCATGCATCCTAAGTAGATACGTGGAAGCACCTGTAAAAAGCGCGTGAAAGCACCTATTAAAAACCTATGATAATACCTATTGGAAAAAATGTACGGTGGAAGAACATGATCATGAATTCGAGGTACTATGGAAGGTACCAAATTATCACGACGGCACTGGCTATTAAAAACTGTGATCCTTGTGCGGTAAATAATTAAGCGTTTTCTATTAATTTTCCGATTTTTTTATTTGGTTTCCGGTATTTATATTTTATTCACTTGCATTTCTTATTAATATTTTCTTATAATTCTTCTCTCATTATTCATTCTTATTATCTGAACTCATTTTTTTTCTAATTAGTTTTTCTTCGCCTTTTTCTCGCATCATTGCGAATTCGCAGTTGCTTCCATTGGTAGTTTCAAGCAGGTGCATACTTCGAGGTACTTAGATGGATTTAAGTGGTTGGGTTTTCAATTGAATTACGTAAGTAATCGAGGCGTATTATATTGGAACGTAAATAGTGGTTTTCGTCGTTAATTCGCTCCGAGAATAGCCTGGAACGCCGCAACTTTCTCTGTGAAAGTGCAAGTGGTCGGACCAAAGACTTGCTTTCAAGTCGTTTTTTCCAGGCGACCACACACGATCTTAAAAGGCGTTTAAGAGCGGCGTGTTCACACTTAACAGCGGGCACACGGGTGTAATTGTACGCGAATAACTGAATGTAACATGTTACAGGCTACACTGACCTCACCACGCAATTTCATCAAGATGATTATGTACTGCATGAGGTGATCACGCTGGATGAGTGAACCGGGGTAGCGCCAGTTTTTGGTTGAGCGAAGAAGCGCTAACCATATAAAATACTTTAGCCGCATGAATGAACTACTAATGAGATGAAAGAGTACTGTGTATTACTTCGATGTTTATCATTTCTCGCTCCAACGATGTAGGGTGAATGAAATGAAAGTCAATTCCTCTTGTTGATAAGGCAGTCGGCTTGATGGAGGCAGCTCTGATCATTACAATAATGAAATCACATTGACATGGTTAGTTGAGGTTATTATGGTGGGATCAGCCGTGAATATTCCAACACTCACTATTTTCAACACTTCATGAAGGGAGTCTTGCTATTATTATGGTGACGAGAAGTTGGGCAGACGCCCAATGACACAGCCAGACATTATTGGCCGATACTTTTCGGGTAGCCAAATGTAAGTATTCGTGCAAGAAGAAGAAAAAAAAATGGTTGTCCTTCATAATCGAAATGTCCACTTGCTTTTAGCGTTTCAAAACTTTTGTGAACAGTTTTGGTTACCTGTGGTCAGTCTATCTGTGGTCAATTCCTTGTCCCAGGCAATACTTTATGAAAATTGTGGTCCGATCTTCATGAAATGTTCAGGGATTGTGCGGGGTAGCCCCTAGACGGTCCTCTATTAATTTCATCACCGTTGGACTATAAGTCGCGAGTGAACAAACGAAACTGAAATTACGGTTTCTCCGTTCACAGTGCACCGATTTTGCTGAAATATGGAGATGATAGCCTGATAATTAGTGAACCCGATTTTGCTAAAATTTGGAGATGATAGCCTAATAATTAGTGAAACTTGCTGTCATAAGCATAACTCTGGAACTATTCTATCAATTTCGGTGAAATTTTCACTATCTGATTCTTTGTCAGTGTTACACAAGTAAGGAAGCTATACTGACCACCCAATATGGCAGACGTTTTTATTCGTTAGGCACAACATGTTAAGTTTTAACCAACTTATTGAATTTTCAGCGAAATATTTCTACTTCATCTAACATCATGATTCTACTATTTTCTACTACTAAGTTTGTTCGAGCAAATACGGCGGTAGAGATGAAAGAAAATCTATAGGCAGGTAATATCAGTCTATCTCGAGTGTGTCAACATTCGATTTAGTCTTCGTAAAATGCCTATAACAAGGTGGTGGTACCTAATGATAAAATTATGTGGCTAGGTACTACTTCATTCTGGCTCGTATGGTGACCTTCGCGAATTTCCAAAGAAAATTAATGTAGGGCTACGGGTTATTCACGTGAATAATATTTCAGCAGAAAGAGTGTAGAATGACAAATTTTTAAACTGACATTTTTTTGAAAAAGCACATTGAAAAAGCTAAACCTCTCGAAAACATTCCTCGGACCTTCTCTTTATCATCGAACTTTATAGCTACAATACATATCGATAAGGTATTCATAACACTGGTCAAATCATGTTTGACTAAACAATAAATGTAGAAACTTACTACTTGATTTTCAAGTTTACCTACGCCTTCCACTTTTCACGTTCCCAAACAGAACATACAACTGTATTGTTTTTGGGTATCCATCATTGGAACTAGAAGCAAAATTCGGCCTTTCTTCCTGTTAGGTAGGTTTATTACTGGTTCAGTTCCCACAGGTTTAGCATATAGTGCCTCATCAGGGAATCTACGAAATGTGAGGGTCAGTTAGATAGAGCGGGCTTGTCCGCTTGGTCATTTGTCATTATGCATTTTGTATGCTTGAATACAGTATTGGTCCTCAAGATGAAGTATGATGAAAATACGTGGTTGGTTGCTGTATGGTGGTACCATTTTCCTTTTTGGAAAGCAATAAGTTGGAGTCTGTGGTACTCATGTCTGTGGTACTCTGCCACTATGTTCAATTCTTAGTGTCCTGTCCTGGTGATATAGATCCTCATGAGATCATAGATATAGTTGACAATGACAGCACAAGACTGATTGTAATTTACCAATGTAATATTCACAAATAAGTACCTGCATAAATATAAATGTATTATACTTATTAACTAAGCCAAGATAACTATTGTTATCACCAGGGAAGGGTGATAACACACACTAAAAAAGCTGTTTTATGCACCTAAAATATGTTGCTAAAACTCGAAATATGCTATTAAAACCGCAAAATATGCCATTCATAGAATGTAGTGGTAAGGGAAAATTCGTTTGAAATTTCCAAACATTTTGTGAAACACAATGTAAAAAATATATTTATACTTTTAACAGCAAAATAGTTGGGTAACAAACAATACCAAATTGACTTAGTGGACGTCCATCCAAACGATTTCTCCATGAATACAAAAACGACGGTAGTTAGATAGGTACTTAGAGGAACCTCAAAAATTACGAAAGAATTACAAAACGATACAAAAAGGAACCTCAAAAATCACGAACGAAAAAATTGGCAGAAAAATTCCTGAACTGTTGTCAATTCACTAGAATCTTAACAAAAAACTTCACAAATCGTTTTAATCAATGTCAATCGACGACTCTACCACTCCAGCTTCGGTCACCGAATGAAACAAATTGGTGACAACGACCATCTCCAGATTCTAGGGAGTAAGGCGTCGACGATCTTCTTTCAGGATTTTTTTGAATTTTGAGAAACATCTCTCAACTTCTCTTTTTTTTAAATTTCTTCTTAATTTACCTACCATGTTTTGGGGCGTAAATCCTGAAAAATGCATTAATATGCACTGAAGTCCAGAATATGCTACAAAACCTAAAATACCTATGCATTAATATGCAAAATAAAATATGTATTTTTGAAACCAGCTTTGTGAGAAACGGATAAATATCTTAGAATCTTTTGAAAACTCCTTCAGGAAAAGAATATGTTATTAAAGGAAAATCCCATCCCTGGTTATCACTATTTTAAACATATAAACCCAACCATAGGAGGAAAATGTTGTAATCCTCGTCATTTTAGACTTCTGTAGGCTGATGAAAGTGGCACAGAAACATGTTCCGAGACCAAGACCAATAAACAATCACACAGACTCCAATTTATGATGAAAATAGATTTTCTTATTCATTATTAACTTTTGAGGGTCAAAAATATGTAAATTAGCAAGAGAGATACGTAAGATCCCATAAGCCAGTCATCACTAAACCTTACATTTCGTATATTCCCTGATGAGGCACCATAAATATGCGAAACATATTATAACTGAACCAGTAATAAACCTACCTACCAGGAAGAAAGGCCGAATTTTGCTTCCACCCTCAACCACTAAGTCGACTATATACAACTTTACTCGATAGCGAACATAATAAATTGTCGGTAGACTCTTGGAATGTATCAATAATGGGTACACAATGAAGTGTGGTGTGGGAGTCAGGAACAAATGGACATTTAGCGTGTTTTCATGAACGAATTGTAAGAACAGGTTGGGTGAATGAAAACCGCTGAATTACGCATTGACAGTTCATATAGTTTTTTTGAAGCAGCTGGTTTGGATGACGAAGAGGTTTGGAAGCAGGAAGGGGTGAAGGCGGAAGGACTCGCGAAGGATCTCAAGGCAAACGAGTGAGCGGGTTGAACGAGTGAAGAACTGGTGGGGACGACCGAGTGGGGGAGCACCGAGGCCGAGGACGAGCGGAAATGCACTTGAGAGACGGCCAAGCGCGGTGCAAGGACCAAACTGCAATCCAGGAAGAGAGTAAGTTCAGAACAACGTCTAGGTCGTGGAAGGATGGAAATCCCTTCTTCCTTGCGTCTACATAGGTCTTGCGGACTCTGACAGAGCTTTGGAAAGTGTCCAAAACGGGCAGGAGTCAAGTGGTCGATTAGGGTTGTCGCATATACTTTTTCTAGAAATACTGACATTTTGGTAGAAAAAACATGCACATTCAACCACAAAAAAAAGTCACGGACCTCAAATAAATGGAAAAAATTGTCTCGAAACTGAACAGCAATACAAAATCTATGATCAACAATACCCAACACGTGAATCCGTGTGGTGGCGCCAGCTCATAGTTGCATTGGGAACGTCTAAGTTTAACAGAAAAAGAGAAAGAGTATCAACGCTTCACTCTGATACATTGTGACATGAATATGTCTTTTTACACTGAGTGGGTGGTCCAAACGCCACATCCATTTCACAATGTATACGCGTAAAGTTGGTCTTAAAATTCTCCGCGAGGTCTCATTCGACGCTGAAAATTATGTTCTACTTGAAATCGATGGGAAAAATATACCTTCTCATTTGAAGTTTTCGATCTAGGGGATACAATTTTGGATTGACCCCAGCGATCGTGTTGATATTTTCCTAAACGTAAAAACAACAACAAGGTCAGGAATACCCTACATCAATACCTCCCAACCAACTTTGATTATCGATTGTTGGGTAACGCTTTTGACGGGACAAAAGTTTGGATTGTCCCCACCGAAAAGACATGTATACATGTCAAAAACAAAACGACGATGCGTGTACCTGTACCTTGGCTGGTAGGTGACTGAGTATAAATAATTCATATTAACGAGTCAGTAAGGTACCTACACATAGGTAGGCATTTTACAGCTTAACAGCCAACTTACAAGAAGTATCGAGATCACAGCAAGAAGATCTTAAGTAGGTGGGTCTTTGTTAATGAAAATTACATAATGGTGCCTGCTGTGCCTGGATATGAAAGCTGTTTTTAGAAACTTGAGCTTTGGAAACCTACTTAGGGATGTATCATGTACCTACTGTAACTAAATCTGGTGCGATTTCTCTGAATGACTATTATGGTGGTATAGTCTACCTATGGTTTTACATTAAAAATTTCAAAATTCGAATTTACTTAATCGCAGCTGTTGGTGAAATTCAGAACGAAACGAACGAAATGACAGACAGAAAACTGTTATGTTGTTGACTATTCCTACCTAATATTCAAATTCATCAATAAAGTGACTAAACTAAAGTGAATTGAACAAATAAACGAGCATATTATTTTACAGACAAAGACTAGAAGATACAGAAGAAAATAGGGATTAAAAAAAAAGAAAATACGGACATTCTGTACAGACAAACCGGAAGTACGGATGGCAACCCTATGTTAGATAAAATAAAAAAATTCCATTCATGCAGCATGAGTTTATGAGCGAATCTGCAAAGAATAATTTTAATCGCTTTGATATATGATTCCTCTAGGAAATACTGCGCAGATTCCAAATATACCATTATGCTCCTACGTTTATTATGGTAATTTACTTCAAAAACCTCAAAAAAACACCTATACATAACTATATAAATATGCATATCTATATACCTATACATGCCTATATACCTAGAGGTACATATACATAAATATGAAAAATATTAATATCTAGGAACCGTTTCAGAATGGTTCAAAACGGAGTTCTACGAAGAAAATTTTCAAAAATTGGCACTATTTAAATTTTGAAGCCATTGCAATATCCTCATTTTCTTCAAAAATTCGCTGAAAACCCGGAGTCAACGTAAACGTTGTCTATTCCCACGAAAATAATGATTTATAAAGTTAAATCGATTTCGACGGTCAGGTCATCATCAGTAACAATCAAGAACTTCTTCACGAAGTACTTGGTACCTAAATAAACTTGGAGCAAATTCCTCAAATGGAAAATTGAAATTTGAACGCGAAGAACCGGATGGGAGGCATCACCTTATTGAGAAGGCTCGGGAACAAAAGTGTTTATCTTGAGCGATAGCGGCGCATACCGTTTAGAGGTGGAATATCGTTGTTAACCCGTCGATAAGGTTTTGTAAAGACTTGATAATGACTCCGCGTAATGTTTCGCGATTGTTCGCGAGTTCGTTCACCTCGCGAGGCCTCCCAAGAAGGGCCAAAAACAGACGGCGAACGCCCGAAAAATTTCGGAGTGAAAATGAGAATGGTGACGTGTATGGTGAAGGAGGGGGGGGGGGGGGGGGGGGGGGGGGGGGGGGGGGGGGGGGGGGGGGGCGTGCCCCCTACCGCAGAACTTCTTTGAAATGCGTTCTTCACGGTGCCATTTTTAATAATGAAAGTGTCATATCGGGAGTGAAAAGGCCTACATGGTGGCTCATGCTCTCCTCTTTCTCCCGACTTCTATTCGGCTCGACGATGAAATCGAAAGGCTGTGAATAGGAGGGATCAATGACCTCTCCAGAGAGACCTGCTAGGTTCCCTAAGGATGCTCGTCGAAACCAGTCTAACGAACCCGGAAACTCCTTTTGGGCGATGGACTAATTCATTTTGATTCTTTCAATGAATTGTAGATGGACGTTGAGCTATCGCAATGCGTTTAAATATTTTAGTAGTCGAATTTTTAGAAAATTTCTACAAGCTAAAACCCTGAACTTCTCAAGTGAGTTAAAACCGAAAGGTATTTTCAAGGGGCGAATTAAAAATTGTAATGATAAAAAATTCCAAATATCTATTGGTTATTCAGGTGTGTGTGTGTGCAAATTGTACACTGAGAAGCATTATTATTGTCAAGAATGAAAGATTTATTTTCTTGTACAAACACATACATGACGGCCCCACGCGACTTGTTGTCTTGGGGCCTCTTACTAATAGACTGTGAATTCTGATCAAATAAATAAATTCGTATTCGTGTTCGTATTCGTATTCGTGTATGTGTGTGTGGGGTGTCAGGTTTTAATAGCAATTGCAGGTCTAGATGTTTGGGGTAAGAGCTATATTTTACTTCTTCTAATAGCAGGTTTTAATAGCAATTGCAGGTCCAGATGTTTGGGGTAAGAGCTATATTTTACTTATTTATATTAATTATTATTATACCACCTATTTACAGTATAATTATCTATATACATTTTTTATATTATTTTATAGGTACGTGTTTAGTGGTGGTAAAATTCTCCTTTCTACTAAAACACTTGTGGAGCAGGTTACTATGTACTTGTCGTGGTTACCCACTCAGTTGGTTCCTATTATCAGCTGTACTTCGATTCCTGGTGCTCACTCTAAAAAGTGAGCTCCCCCATAAAGTTCTCTGACTCGAAGTAATTTTTCTGTTTCTCTTCAATACGAAATAAAAACATTCCATTGTTAACTGTGAATTTTGATATTTAAAATAAGTTTGCAATACGGTAATCACGAAGGAACCTAAAAATTTCAAGTCAATGAAAACCAGTCCCCCTTCCTTGAACAGCCCCTTCTTCTGTCAACAATACGGTGTATACTAGACAATATTATGAATATTATTATTTAAGTCTCGCCCTCTTACTACCCTTATTATCTTACTACGCCCTCCCTACCTCTTATTTACTTATAACTCATTCGTTATTCGTCATGTGATTATGCGAATGAGATAATCAATAGCCTAAGTGACGTCTGTAGAGTCACAACATTCCGTAGTGTCGAAGTTGAAGGCCGGACTTGCCGTTTCACAAAGGAATTCCAACCAGAAAGTTAAAAGTAAAAGTGGTCCTTTTTCGAGATAGAAAGTTTCCTTGATTGCGCCAGCTGGGGCGCAGTTAATTGCGGACAATTAAGGCGCCGTTTTCACTCATCTCTACCCGCTACGGACCGTCACTTTTACTCTTTTTTCGTCTTCACCTTGATGGCTATTCGATGGGATTTTTATTCCTCATTTACTGACCCCTCAGTCCACTTTACTAACTCAGGATCATCTCATAATTTCCTCCAGTAATTAGGTTCAATACTTCATACAGAAAGCTGATGGACGTTCTGGAAGGCAAGAGCAACTAGGTTTGTCACCATTTATCCAGATGGAACGTGTGCTAGCGCAAATACAAATTAATGGACCATATTGGTTGTCTATCTACTACAAGGGCATCTCATTCAAATTTAACTGCCAGTTTATGTGGAATATTTGTAATTTAGAAAAACCCGGGGGCCTGTCTCACTTCCCCATGCGATTCTTGAGCCCTATGGAAGGCTTTATCATATTTCCTCCTACTTGGAGGGTTCTTGGGTACGATAGACGACCATCTGCTGAAATGCCTATACTAGACTTCGGGGGCTACGGGAAGGAACGGGCTACGGGGGTTGTCAAACGTATTTAGTTTTGTATCAACCTCCCTGATACTGTGACGGTACGCCCCAGCTCTCTACAGGTAGCGCCTGGATCGCTTGCGACCAGTTCCCGCTGTGTTATTTTTACGGCCTAGTCAATGCCTTCTCTGGGATGGTTGAGTCCATTCAAGAGCTGTCACCTGATCTGGCCAATTATTACACAATAGCTGGACTGGATTGCCTATGACGTACCGTCACCTACCTTTATTGCAGCAAGGGGGAGGGGAAAATTGTGATGTACCTACCATCAGATTTCACCCCCTCTCAGCCTTGACAATACCCATAAAATTCTGTTCATGTTAAGTAGATCCTACCTATAATCTTTGTATCGAATTTTCGGAACTGTGAAATGATCAATGATTAGTATACCTGCATCAATCCTGCATCAAAATGTAATTTGAGCTAGTTTAGGTTCGCAGCGATGTATATATATTTCAATCCAAAGAACAGGAATATTATTGTAAAATCTTGTGTGATACCAAGACTTTACAATAATTTCCTATTCTACAAGATTCCATGTCTATTTCGTGCTATTGTGGAACCAGGCGGAAGAAGTAACATTTTCTTTGTCCTTAATTTACATTCGTAGGTATTCCATTAATTTGTACTTCCGTTTATTTTGGAATACCTAGATCACAGATTCTTGTAACAATGTCTAGTCTAGGGCATGTACCCTGCTTGTAATAATCGTTATTGTACGATGTTTTACAATAACATATTTATTACTACTACTAAGTACTACTAATTTGGTCGGATTTTTGAGCCAAAACCTAGTAAAAACTGATAAAACCGCATGAACGCAAGTCATAACCATGGTAGATAGAATACTGAGTCATAATAATCAGTGGCGTAGCTAGGCCTTGTGGTACCCGGGGCGGAGCTTGACTTTGTTAACCCCCCCACCTCCAAAAAAACTTTTTTTTTTAACTTGTACTCAAATGGTAAAGA
>JAEMON010000004.1:25424290-25446357 GCA_030264115.1 Lygus lineolaris
CCATTGCAATAGCTTCATTTTCTTAGAAAATTCGCTCAAAGAAGACGGTGTTATGACAACCCTAAATTGTACAATCCAGGAGCTCCACATACTTGTCTGATGGATACCGGGTAGGCACTTCTTTGGGGTTAACATCTATTGGGTAATTCGTTATTTAAATTGGTGAATTTCGTAGGGATATGCCTGCCTACCCTTCGTTCTTAAACCTACCGAAGTGATTGATTTTTTCTCTCACAACTATTCTGCCATTTCAGCAGCTTTGTTCCTGGATGTGAAGTGTATAGGGAGCAGCGAGGGTCAATGACACTACTCGTGGAAGCACTTGTGTGGACCGTCCGGTCACTTTCTAACTCATTCATATGATGAGGTCCTCTTTAGGACCCCCGGTTAAACCACTTTCTTCCTACGAAAAAGTTGTGTAGCTGGGATGTAGCGACGGGATACCTCATAAAATGAGGTCTCTTCGTATTGCAGCAGTCAGCATCCGGCGACTGTCTCTTAATTTACATTTCAAACTGGATTTTTCATTTATCAAAAAATACGAGATACTTCAGTTGTATAGTTTTTTTGCCTCCTCCTTATAGAAATTTGAGCGAGCTGAGGGATGTTCAACTTGGAGCAAAAAGTGGAGTGAACTCTGAAGAACAACAATGAAAACCCCGATTCGACCAAGAATCCGTAAGATCAATTTCCGAAACATGTGGTACCTAGTTGAGTGTTGTTTGCAAGAGGTTGTCAACTTACATTGTAGGAAATAATAAAAGTTGAATTGCATCTATATTCATTATGTATATACTTATTTGTGATCGAACGGCTGCTCAATGAGGGTTTTTTTTTTTTTGTCAAATGATGGGTTGTAGGCAATAGTAGTTGTCGTGAAATCGTTGTTCTGATCTCGGTCAAATCGTCACAAAAAGTTACACTGGCCGGATTGCAGCATGTCCGAATTTGAAGTAAAAGGTTGTGAAATTGCACTCACATTTCCTATTCACTAACGTGATCAATCAACTTCGCTCAAGAAGGCCGATTTCACTATGAAGGAAGAGGAGTTACTAGTTCTATACTAGCTAGTGATTCCAATACAGCACAACTTTCACTACGCGCGTATTACGCGCAGTATTTTGGGGAAAATGCTGCAATACCCTGTAATACTGCATACGTTCATGGAAATTGTGGAAAACAGAAAATTTCTCATTATTCAACAATTTATTTACATTCTGTAGATATTAAATAAAAAACTTCAAGGTTCAAAATTATTATTGTAGGTATATACCAACTTGAACATCATTCTTTTTGCTGAAAATGTGAACGTAGGAAGCATAAGACTTTCTTCGGCTTCGGGATAATCCATAACGAAACGTGAAAACAAAAACAGAAATCACTCAATCAAAACTTTGAACAAATTTACAAAAGCAAAAGCGAACGATTGACGAGGTTAGATTAGTTTTATGACTCACAGAAAATGTACCGGGTTGGGGGGGGGGGGGGGGGGGGGGGGGGGGGGGGGGGGGGGGGGGGGGACGGAGCGACGGAGTTGGAAAGGAAATGTGATTCACAGTCAGCGGTGTGATTCTCGGAAAACGAAGTGGCGCGTAACGCAGTAATGAGGGTGCGTATTACGCATGTGCAGGGGATTGAAAAAACCCGCTGTATTTGCTGTAATGCTGTAATACAGCAATGCTGTATTGGAATCCCTAATACTAGCGTAACCTTACGGGGAAGTATAAAAGTCGAAGGTAGATTTATGTACTATTTGACCGAAAAACCTTGTGTGTTGCCTCCAAACCAGCATTCGGGAACGATAATCTCACCTGTAACACAATAACGAAACTGTTAGTTTTAGAGAAACAAATAAATTTCATCAGTAAATTATAATGAGTTGTAACTTAATAATATTTCCAAAGATATAGGTTGGTAAGCAAGGAGTATTTTTTAAATATTTATTTGGGTCTTGCTGAAATTTGGCTTCGGAAAACCTTCCCCAAATAATGGGATCTGGTCAAAAGCCACCCGGGTATTGATTCTATTAAGCAAATTAGTTTTCTAATGGTGTACCAAAACATGTTGGAATGTGAAAATTTGCAAATGTTCTCCATAGATGTCGGTTTCAATGCGTTCTGAATGGAATAATGGGGTTTAAATTTTTCAGTGTACGCAGATATATGTAATTCCAGACAATATCCTAAGTATCGCGCATGAAGGGATTAGCGAGATTCTATCTGTCCATATCCAATTTTTAGCGAAACCACTACTAGGAGAATAATCAGTGTGGAAAGAAGAGCCTGTTGAGCTTGAGAGTCTGAAGAAGCTGCCATCGGCCCAAAATGTACTAAAAAATGCCTAAATCAAAGATTTTACGGCTATAAAAAATTTTAGAGCGACTCTAACTGTAGGCTTATTACTACTTGGAACTAGTAAGTCGGAAAAAGGGAAACCCGCCCCCTCCCCCCTTCATCTATCGATCTTAGCCTTTTTCCTCCGTTAGTTATCGATCAAGTTGAAATCCGTTTTCGGCATTCTTTCTATATTATTCGATTCTCAAGAGCCGTCAGCAATTGAAATTTCAAACTCCAAATTTGAAATTTAATTCAAAATTCAAATTTTAAATTTGGATGGTTCATTTCCCTCGAGATTTGAAAAAAGAAAGAATTAGAAATAAACTAAAAAATACTGAGAAAAAGTGGAGAAACTGTTCAGCATCCCTCCGGGAGGTATCACCTTATATAAGTACCGCCTTGATAAAAGGACAATAATATAAAAAGAAAGGATTTATATGCCATCAAGTTTGTTTAACATTTAATCCGAAAATGACCAAAACTGGTTCCATTTGAAAATCCGCCTTTCAATTCATGTCTACTGCATACCTAATGCATGACTGGAAAGGTTTTAAATCTAAACCGGACCACAATAATACGCTGCACAGTGGTGATATTGAAATTCTGAAATGGTTGAACGATTCCAATCTCAATATTCAATATCATACCTTATTTTGATAATACATCAATGAAATAAAGAAGTGGAAAATTACGAAAACCCTTGATTGCACTAGAGAACACGATATTCGCAAAAGGAGGTCGTTGTAGAATTTCAAAAAAATGTCTGAGGGACAATATTATTTGTTCCTGGTAGGTACATAAACAACCCTGATGTAGTTCACCATAGTTTAGTCAAATCAGTAATTTAATATTGAGGAACAACTGTTACAAATGGCTTGACACTCCACTCCTCATTTCGGATTCGACATTTGAAGAAAGAGGTGACACCAAACCCCGGATGCACCCTCGATGTTGGTAATAAGTTGCTAACCTAGCGCTCGAACTCAAATTCATGAGTTAACGGTCCCAAACTCCTTCCCGATCGCTCTGGTGTAATATGTATGTTCGACATATCCCAGAATTATGTATACGGTATTTGCCTCTGAGATGAATTCTCAAAACTGAACCGGGGCTGTTGTTTTTGGAGCGGTGGTGATTCGGATTTGCATGTGATTTTCGCGCGAGATAAGAGACCCCACCGTGTCACGGCTGGTCCGAAGTGGTCCTTCCTTTTCACCTGCCATTGACCTCAAACCTCGAAATTCATCGTGACGAAAATGATTGTTCGGGCCACCGACCCGGTGAAACTAATGGCGTCGGATTCTCTGATTTTATGGGAGGTTTGTGCGAAGAAAACATTACGGACAAGGGGAACACCTTGTCAATGAATGGTCGAGAACGAATAAAGTCATTTTGAGTTTTGTGAAGCTTCGTACTTACCTTGTTTAAGAGCAGTGTACATTTTTCATTCTCACATTTCTACAATTTCGCGTGATTTTCAGTATTAAAAGTACGAAAATCAAAGGGTAGATTGAATCAATCAAAATTATCCGTATCGAATTCGATAATTTGATTTTAATTTCAACTGAAAGTTTGATTGAACGTTCGTACGCAACGATCAATACACAGTAAAAAGTTCCATTCATACAGCATGAGTTGATGAGTGAATCTTCAAAGAATTATTTTAACCGATTTGTTGGATGATTCTTACAGGAAATTTCACGCTGATTCCGAAAAAAACTGTTCCTATGTTTAAGTTTATTTACCCGAAAAACCTTAAAAAATACGTTTTTTTGAAGCGATTTTTGACTCTAAATTTTTAAATTTGACCTCCTGGGGTGCTCCAAAAATTCTGGCCAACGAACTCATTCTTTATTTCGATATTATTGACGTTCAAAATTTTTTTTGGATTTTTTTATCTAGATTCCAGGGTCAGATATCGTCCAGAGTGATATATTATGTGAATATATACCTAAGTATATGAATGTATAAATATATGTACCTACATATGAAAAAGTGTTAAATTTCAGGAAGCAATCGTTTTAGAATGGTCTGCAACGGATTTTCATGAAGAAGATTTTCAAAAATTTGCATTACTAAAATGTTGAAGCTATTTTAATAGCTTAATTTTCTTCGAAAAGTCGCTAAAAAACTGACCGTTTAGAATTTATTCAATACGATCAATACACAACAATACACAGTGTACACATTAGGTACAATGCAATGAATACTTAATAATATATTACCATTCTCCTTGATTGCAGTCTTACAGTCAGACCTAATGAACCAGTTGTTTCCGTAGAACCTTTATTTGTCTAGAATTTATTTTCTGACATTCTTATAATATAAACTTATGTCTGGAGATGTTTATTAAATATTTTGTTATTTTCAACAAATGCTTAACAAAGGCCTAGCAAAGGTTTAACTGCCTGGCAACTTTTAAAGATATTGATCAACCATTAACATTTAAATTTGACCCTTGCGAATGCACCAAAATTACTTTTATTCGAATTGATTGTTTTTTTTTTTGAATAGTTGTACCAATATGAGGTTGATCTTTCACCTATTAGGCGTTACTCAGTTTCCATTTTTAAAACTTTTTTTACATTCTCCCCTTCTGAGTACTATTTCCTGATCTACAAAAAAATAGAGCTTAAATCCGGATATCGTAAAATTTCAGCCTAATAAGTTGTCAGTAACATGCATGGCGATTTCGGACATCCTTGTCGGGTGTAAGCTTTTCGTAATATATCCGGATGAATTAATGAGAATAATTGTAATTTATCATGTGTACATTGCAGAGAATGGATTCGGAAGACTCAAGATAATTTGTAACGACTTTGCTCGTTTGTGATTTCAAGTTCAGTTTATTGTCGGGTCTTGGGCTTCGGATTCCACAAAAATAGGTACGCCTTTGATGTTGATAAACATAGTAAATGCGGCCTATTTCGGATATCTTCTATACAGAGTTTGTTGGTAAACAACGATTATGGACCAAATGTGGGTCGCCCTGAGGCGAAATGGGGAAAAACAAGAAGGAGGCCAAATGCCTGTTTGTACGACTGGTTCATCCTCATTCCACACGAGATGGCTATGAGAAGAGAAGAGAAAGAAAAATCCAGTTTCCGGTTGATGTTAAAAGTAGTTTCAGCCCCTAAGAGAAAGGGTAGAACTGTGTTAATAGTACTATGAGGTGGGTTGTATCTAGGGGGTGTCCGAGGGATGGAGGTGGCCATGGCTGGGGGTAGTCGGGATTGGGGGTGGCCGAGGGCAAGGACCTTTGCCACCTGTTGAGTGCCGTAGGGGTTGAAGACCCATCGATCCATTCACTAAATATACGCGCCAAACATTGACCTCGCTTCGACGTAGCAACTCCCGACACTTCCGCGTTCACGCCCCCGCTTTTCATAGTCCTTTTCAACCCTCTCTGGTACTTGGTTGTTTTCAAGAATCCATCTTATCAAAGCTATGTTTTAAGTAGTGATAATTATATATAATCTAGATTTGTAAAATCGTATCTCATAGTTTTAGCGAATTTTCGACAAAAATGAAGCTATTGCAATGGCTTTAAAATTTTAGTAATGCGAATTGTTGAAGATTTTCTTCATGGAAATCCCTTTTAGACCATTCTAAACCGATTCCCGAAATTTAACACTTTTTCATATGTATATATTTATATACATGTGTGTCACTTCAGTCGATATCTGACCCTGGAATCGTGAAAAAAATCGCAAAAAATTTAAAATGTCAATAATATCAAAAGAAAGGATGAGCTCGTTGGCCAGAATTTTTGGAGTACTCCAAGGGTTCAATTTTGAAAATTTAGAGTAAAAAATCGCTAAAAAACACGTGTTTTTGAGTTTTTTGTATTAAATTACCATCTTAAACATGGGAACATATGGTATATTTGGAATCAGCGTGAACTTCCATATAAGTGCAATCCATATGAAAGTATAGAGGAATAGGAGATTTGTGGTGGGCTATTTCGAAATGTCCAAATTTGATTCGGAGGAGAATTTCGGGAGAGAGTTTGAGGTAAATCCCGCTACCAAATAGTTAATCTGGGTGAAACTGTAGCACCATAGTAGTCTAACTCCATACCAGCTCAGCATTTTAACATAAATTTTAACATAGTCAACAATCAACTGGTCTATTGTGAAATGCTAGTTTCAACCAGCTAGTAGTATAGCTAAGTGCACAATAATCTACCAAACAATCTATTAAACATTTAATAACCAAACTAATAAATTATACTATTCTTGACAAACTAGCGATCGTTTTGTAATCATACGAATGACCACTTAACTATCCTGCCCAACGCACGGGTCAATGACTCAGTGAAGGATAATTCTGAGTGAGAGAATATTTATTTCTTCACTCAGCGCAAAAACAGGAATCAAATTTATAGAACATTAACGTCTTCCAGCGTACTTGTCTATCAAAATACCTGAGTGCCTCACGGCCCTTCGAGCTCAATAAACATTTTAAAACGAGAGGCTCGTCGCTGTTTTATATGTTTTTTGCTGTTTTATACGCACGGACGTGATTTTTTCCTCGACAATTTCCTTGGAGATCACTCGGAGAGTTCGTCAACCTCTTAGTTGGTTGAAGCGTGTTTTGTCTACGACTGGGACATGACTCTTTTCAAAAGCGGTAACTGTATTGTTTTCCCTCATTTTTATGGTCCTTTTGCGATTTTCTCGACTAAAAACTGCGTGAGCGATTTCAGAACCTTTTTTCCCGGCACGGTTTGGCAGAGTGGTACCAAAACGATGTACATAGTCGATGCCATAGTATGGATTATGATAAGTTATTATCTATTCTCATTTAACATACCCAATAAGGTACTGTTCCATTTCTTCCAGTTGTGGTTTTAGTTAATTTCCTGGTTTTGGTTCATAATGTTGATGGAATGTGTGTACTGTGATTAAATAATCCGCCTACTGAAGAATGAGCGTCTGTAGTAGTTTCGAATTAATCACCACGGTATCGGATTAAGCGCCCTGGAAAACCCTGACTATCGATTTTATGTTCATAACTCCTCGACAGTAGCTTGGGTAGCAGAAAAGAATTAAAGTTCCGAAAGAATTAAATCAGGTTTGGAAGGAAACGAGTGTCAGACATAAGGTAAAGCAGACAACTTGGTAACGAACTAAACCCAGGCAGGTAATGTACTAAAACCACAACTGGAAGACATGGAACTAAGTAGGTAACTTATTGGGAATGGTAAATTACGAATATGTTAAACCTCGATAAAAACAATGACGAAGTCCTGAACATCTACGAGTATACTAATGCCATTTGCACGGTTTTGCGATGAGCAAAGTGAACCTATGAAGCACGAGGAGGAGTGCTTGCTCCTTAATGATTTAGTTGTGAAGCGAAAAAACCAAGAATTCAAATAACTTACGAACCATGTAATTTCTCATTTTAATAAATTTTCTTTATTTTAATAAATTACTACCATGTTAGAGGAATGAACAAGCACTTAAGATGTTCCATGGTCAATGAAGAAAAAAAAGGAAATCATATTCATCGCAGTTTACGGGAGCATCCAGTTTTATCTGCATTAGGCAGCACCACTTTTCTCAATACTAGTGAAAGTGGATAGTCGAAAGGAGAAAATGAAGAAACTGTAAGTTAGCTGAAAGAATCGAATTTTCAAAGCGTTGGACGAATTACTTTCCTTAGAGATGTAGTTGATTGTTAATTCCTGTTTGATCGCGTCGAAGTTTTGAAGGATGATAGGTATGCAGCGGTAGGTTTGCATACGAATTTAATATTCGGTAATAATAGGTATGTTGGTGACTCAATCACGCTCGAACGGCAACATCGATTTTTATAGGTTTTTTGGTAAAATGATGGATATGTACCTAACCTGGTTAGGCTAAATGTGGCAGAATACTATCGCCTTCTTTTTCAACCTAGAATCGACTATCCATCACGACCGGCACACGGATAAATATACGTCCGTCACTAGGGATCAGGTGTTACATCATTTTTGTATTACGTTTAGGTTATTCCATAATTTATTAAGGTGACGTTTCAAAAGAATTGAGAATCTTCCAGGGTGGGGATTTCAAGCCCCACCTAGCCGCTAGTATTATTAAAAGCCGAAGTAAACCCGAAACACAAAACAATTACTATAAGGTAGGAATGGTATGATCAAATCAAATATGGTTACCCATAAATTGAACATGAAAATACAAAAACAATATTGTAATAAGAAACTATAAGGAACAACTATCATTCAGTGAAACATCAATATATTTCAACTATAATTAACAATAACTATCATTCAGTGAATGTGGTTTAATTAGTTTACATAAAAATAGATAACGTGATGTGAAATTTATCTTCTGCTGTGTAAAGGACGAACAACCTTTAGTGAATTTTAAGATAGGGTTTTAGCTATTTTTGATCCGTAAAATTTGAAATTCACTCCTAAAAATGCACTATAATCTCTAGCCTACGAACTCAAGCCTTCTTTAGACATTTTGGCAACAGTTTGGAATTTTTAGACGGTTCGGTCAGGTAGCTGAATTATCATCTGTCCAAAAACCTAACATCCTTAGATTGATCAGCAGTTCATTCAAAGCAAGTTCCCATTCTCTGGTTACAATTTTTATTCGACTAGTCGTTAGTTTTTTCATCAGCAATCTTTTTCTCCTTATATGTAATGTAAATAAGATATTCTTATAACATGTTTATTATAAGCATATCTTTTCCCACTACATTTTGGTACACTTTTTGTAAAGGTAAAAATCCAGTTCAGAGGTACCTACGCGCTTCGTCAAGATTTAGTCATTTTGGTTAAAAACTCCCTGTATTAGGTTTCCAACTGGTCCCACGTTAGCCAAGAGTGTCAAGAAGAAGAGTGTAGGTACCACAATAGCATTAGCAAGAATCCTGTTCCAATAGATCTCCGAATATTATATCAATGGAACTGTGCCTTGTTGTACAACGGGGAGAATTTCAGGAAATTGCGGATTGAAACTCAGAAAATTTCAAGTATCACTTCTCCGATCAATCGCTGAAACCTCCTCTCGACCTCTCGATAATGATCAGGAATAATAAACCCATTTTCCGTCAGATCGATCGTCTTTTTCAAAGGGAGTGAGAGAAAAAAAGATCGAGGCCCCTGACTGGGGGGTCAACGAACCTTCGCAGAGAGCGCACCCGAACTAAAAATAAATTCATTAGTTTGTGGTGTTGGAATGTGAGGATTTCGAACCGATTGGAATCGTTTATACCACCAACAACTTCCTTACAACCGTCGCTCGTTTTTTACGATTTGTTTTGGAACGATGGCCAATTGTGCTGACACGCGCAGTAAAATTCAAGGGAGTTCTCATTTTCAGGCGAGCCGTTGTTTGTTGTACGCCATTCATGAAATAAGTTCGCAGATGAAAATACTCTCCTTAAAGACTCTGCTTGAAATTGATAAATGAATTTGTTCTGCGAAGAAAAACCTTTTGCCAAGTGGACTCGGGACATGGCTTCCTCGTATCCATGATTATTATGAATGTGTAGATGATTAGCATGACACTGTGAGACAGTACCTTACTACTCTTCACATTATAATGAAGCGGATACGGTAAATTCGATCGTTTTGAAACAGGGTTTTTAGGTTTTTCATTGCGCATGCGTAGAGATTACAAGCAAAACTGATCTAATTCCCTTACAATCTATGGAACGTCATACTCCACCTCCAGCTCCAGGTTTGAGCGGTGTTCCAATATCGATGGTTCCAAACGACAATTCCTTTATTATTGACGAGTATGAGTGGGTAATTATGTAAAATGAATCTAATTGTGAATATAATATTGAGACTATAATTTATTACCTACGTTCCTGCACGAGCCATTAGATTTGCTTTAACCTTTGTACCTTGTTATTCTCTAATTGTATAGGTACCTAGACCTTCAAGTAAATTATCTCCTTTGTCCACGGTTTTTTACATAGCAATGATAGTATTACATACGAGTGTAGTAAATTAATAATTGATTTACTATACTCGTATTTATTATTCCTAACTGGCGTAATTATTATGCCAGTTGCATTACAAATTAACACACAGATACATAGATGTAGTTGCCCAAGAATGCGGCGAAAGTTTCAATAGTCAGTTTAACCTCCTCACTTCCTGCTGTTTCCCCTGGTGGGTTGATGGCTTGTTGTTTCGGATTAATGCAATATAATAATGCCCCCGCCTATCCATTTCCTCGCTGGATCACTCTGCCCTATTATGTTCTTGCCTGTATCGGCCATTTACGGGTTGCTAAAAAATGATAAGCATAGTAGTTTTGAGCGGTGGATCTTCTATGGACTGCCGTGTCTTATTTCTAAATACATTTGAAATCACCCGTTCATTCAGGTTCCTTACTACCTACTTCATTTCAATTCTTCTTGACCGGAGCCTATTATTCGTTTATACCCATGATCCCAATAACGATCGACTCTATCAATGACGAAATCGAACTCTTCAAGCCTTGAAGATTAACAATTGCGATTAGGCGCGACCATTAGTAACAACGACGATTAATCGACTCTGAATACAACCGAGGGTGACATCTTGGGGCGAACGGATTCCGAGCAGGTAGGAAGTGTTGAATGGGAGGAATTTACGGTGCTCGTATCGATTTGTCGCCAATGTCAATGTCCGACCTGCATTTCTGCCCTCCCAAGTTCGTAGACCTTCGAGGGCGAAAGTGAGAGCAACGGCCCGCCGAGGGGCGGTCGATCAAATTGTCATCACAATAATCTTCCGAATAACTAACCTGTACCTTCCCCCGTCTGTACCTTCCGCACAGTTTGTTGTCCAGAACGTGATTTTAGCGCGAAAAAAGTCGAATGTTCAACATCATCGAAATGATTGCGTTATCATTGGCTAGAACCCGAAGAAACATAGTACAACAGCAGTAGAGGTCGAATATTTGTTTAAATTCGATAATTTCACCTTCGAACTGAAAAGTGCCTGAGTGCGGATGGCAAGTTATAGTAGGTCAGTATTAGTTTTGTTCCTCATAACAGGTCAAAATGGCTTCCTCTCACTCAAGCAAGTACATATGTTGCAAATATATTGTCAAAATAACGAACTCTTTCATAATATACAGTTTTAATTACTAAACTACGGATTTAGTTAAAACCAGTGCAATAAAATGAAAGCCCTCTCTGTGATGAAACTCTCCTTCGGAAGTACTCTAGAATTTGATTATATGGTGATAAATTGGGACTAAGAACATCCTATTATTTTAGCGGATTTTCGAAGAAAGTTAAGGTATTTCAATAGGTCCAAATTCACCAGTAAGTGCTCAAATTTTTGAAAATTTCCTCCATGAAAATTAGTTTCTGGCCATTCTAAAGCGAGTTTAAAAACGCTGCAAATTATTACACAACGGTTTATTATTTTCTGTATAGATTGCCCATCTACAAAGATCCTATTAACATAAAATACCCACCTACCGCGAGGTTCACAATCATCTCTTGGCGACAATGAGTAGGTACCTTCTTGTAATTATTATTATCGGAGAGTTGTACCATTCATTCTTAATGAAATTCAGTAACTAAGGAAGCTTCTGAAAGTAAACAACAAACTTGGTTTGGTGGAATCGAAAGAAAGTTGCATTTGAACAGCTGATATTTGAACGGAGATTTTGCCTACTCGGGAAGAATTGCGATTCACAGTCATGTTTCTGCTCTTTTTTCGTTCAACCCTGAAGTCGTGACAGGGAGTACGTACAGGGAGTACGTACCTTGAAACGTAAAACCTCAAATTTTGAGGGGGGTTAAAAATTTTTTTTCGTGCTCGATTCCAAAGGTTCATTATTGAAAATAATAAATCAAAACGTATGTAAATCGTCGTGAGAAGTGGTGATGAGGTGGTATTGTTGATATGTGATTGACGACGATTTTTTCCTTATTTTTTTGCAACTATTTTCACAGATTTACAACTGGCATACAAATAAATAACATTTTTTTTGGTAACGGTAGTGATTGACTGTTATTTCAACTGTTATTTTTCCCTTTCCCCCGGATGGCAGAATGTAGCATTATTTTATCAAGAAACTGATTATTTGAAACTTGGGCTTAAAACGGATTACCTATTGGTGGCAGAATTTACATTGCCGGTTTTTTAAATAGACTGTTTAACTAAGGCTCTTGCATATATTTCATATGTATTAAGTATATAACTTTTTAAAATATATTTTAAGGTTGCGAGGCATTCCCAAACGCGGTGCCTAGCCTCCCCCACCACCACCTTTACCCCATGCCATTTTCTTCTAAAGATTGATCGGGATAGAAATGAAATGGGATTTTGACTATTTTTCAATTATGCAAGTTAATAAGTAATACCTATTCAGTTTTATGGAGTTTTCTTGGATAATCGATTATATCTACAATTCAGAGAACTGAAGTGGTTCTCCGTTATCATTTTCACATAGTGAAAGTGAAGAAAACTAGGTGAGTCGGATCCGAAAGAACTTTCTGTTTCAGAGTCTCACTCCCTTGAAAACTTTCGTTACGCTATGGATGATGTATCCACATTGTCGTTCATGACTTTCGCGTGAAATATGGCATTCAAGGACAATTGTAAACACCATTGTATCCCCGAGTGTTACTAACCATCGTAGGTCATGGGAGACCGAATGAAACATGGATCTTATTTTTCTGAGACTGTGAGATTGATTAATTTTGATAGCAACAGCACTGAGTGTAAGTAGACATGGTTTTTCCTTACTTCCGAAATGTCTGCGCTGGACTTGCTTTTCAAAATAGGAAAGCCCACTTGTACGTATACTCTAGGACTCAACAAATGATTATACGGCGGTTTATTATTTTTCTGTATTATAGATCACCTATCTGCAAAGATCATAGTTTTCCCATTGGTCAATACGTCGTTATAACAAACTGTTATCTGAATTACGTATTAATACGAGATTAATAACAGTATCGTAAAACCGCGAGGTTCACAAAGCTTTTTTTTATACAGTGACCTGCAGAAAAGCTATTAATAATCCTAGAGAGGTTACCCACCTTCATAACGAAAGTCAGTAACTATGGAACCTTTACCTATCAATGTAACATGATACTGGATTGTATGAAAATTAAAAAACTCGGCGCTCCGCTCCTCGCCCCTACTTTGAGCCTTTGGCTAACATCACAATTCATGAATAATGTTTTTGCGTCCCGTTTCCCCTCACCAAAGGTAACGTTGGTAATTCTTCATCACATTCCTCTTTGCGCTCATCTTTATCACATTCCTCTTTGTGCTCATCTTTATCACATTCCTCTTTGTGCTCATCTTTGTGACATAATTTCGTGACATAAACTTCGTGACACTTTTCGACTCTGGTAGGCCACCGCAAAAACATTATTCATGTTAATATTATTATTGCATTGGATCAGCTTATGCTTAAATGGAGTTTTGACATAATTCGGTAAAACATTCCTATCCTACCATTCTATTTTAAGTTTTCGAGCTTGGACGTTTTGATCCTCATTCCATATTTTCCACTTCTTGGAGACTACTGACGGTATTGCCAAAATTCGATGAACAACAAACTAGACCCCAAATGTGAGCTATCCACAATACCTATTTGATTAATTTTGGTCCATGACAACTAACAAAAAATAACTGAAAACTGGCTCACAGAAGAAAACGCTGCAGTGTATTAAACAACGGTTTGTTATTATTATTTAAAAAAAAATAGATCACTAATCTTCAAAGATCCCTTTGGTTAATACAATCGTTATAATAAATTATTAGCCCAATACACTTTCCGCTTATTGTGATCAATGATTTTATAATAAGTACCCATATTATACAAACTGACAACCAAACAAACAACAACTTACATAACTGCACAATCAAATGAGGAGCAGGCGCGGAAGTAGCGCGATTTTCAGGTAGTTTTTTGTTTGGCAGGGGGAGGGGGGAAAACAGGCAGATGTAGGTTACATGTAAGTAGGTGAAATCATTCAGCCCTTAGATAGATCATCATAACTGTAAACTACTGATATTAGTATCGGGGAATATAGATAAGTAGGTACCTGCTAGTTCCTAAAAATGCAATCAAGATTATTAATTTACGGAAAATGTAAGGAATAATTGGGCATTAGAGCTAAATATCTCAGTTTGGCAGAGATGTGCATGCTCAAAATAGTTCGAAAATTGAGAATCGGTCAAGCAACAGCTGAGATAATACTGGAAAACTATTTGTTATTTCGCTCTATCTTCCTATTTCTCGCACAACTGTCGGTCTCTCTTAACGAATTCCCACGTTCGTACGTCTACCCCTTACTTCCCTTTCAAAGTCTGGTGGGATCGAATTGTAGATTCACCCACCGTCATAATCGTTAGCACCTCATCGGTATTTTTCCATACCCATGCGGAACCCCAGGGCAAGTTCAACATCAAAACAATCGAATGCCCCCACGTTCAAAGATTCAGCTTGCATTTATTTCCATTGTTTTCAAATTAGCCTACGGCCTAGCGTAGTCGCTTCATAGACTAGACCACACCTGGGAGCCCCAAATAGGTCGTATTTATCCTGGATCGCGTAGTCATATTGACACGTATCAATATGCGTGAAGCTCCTAAGTTCCTGATTCCTATAGATATTTATGGTGGATGGCAATAGGGATGAAAAACGATACAATATACCTATTGTGTTTTTTTCTCCACAAAACTGCCTGCTTTGTTGCGTATGCCTGCAGTTGAGGGTGAAGAAAATCGACGTACCATAGCGCTATTAATTTACAAGGTATCTACCTGCTATAGTTTTTTGTGAAGTTTTAGTTTGTAAGATTAACTAGGTACCTACATAAATATGAAGATAAGAAGGAATTACTACACACTAAATCCTTAAGAATGGTCGTTTACTTGTCTGAACATAACTATAATGTGACCTATGACCATATAACCTTTCATCTACATAATCTAATGTTTGGTTACCCGCCTTGAGGGGAACTCACCACTTATTCTGATATGTCCCTTATGATGCTAATAAAAGGGAAACTAGTCGGACCTATATCAGAATAACCTATCGAAGATGCCACTCATATTCGAACTTCAACAAGATGGCAGCAACCAATTATATGCCTACATTTTATTTGAGAATCAGGATACAATTTAGAATTAGACCGTTTCGTGCGTAGGATCTGGTGAGATTTTCCATTTATTTCTCCTCCATTCCGAGATACAACAAAAGTATGTACAATTTATTTTGCATACAATCTGTTAATATTGTAATGTTGTTGACTGTCTCAATGTTGTATTCGCGCTTTGAAAGCTTTTCATTGGATTAATAACGTTCCTAATTGAATATATATATTCTGTAACAGTATTGTATCAAGACCGAGGTAGAAGAATGGAAGCGTTGTGACTTTTTAGGCCTGACAATTGATTTCAAAATCAGGATTTCCACTTGGGTTTTGTGGTGTAGACGATGTCCATAAACATTTCCGACGCCACCAAAGGCAGGGGTCGTGAGGCCGGACTGACACCAGCAGGTGGCGCCTCACGGATTTAATTGTTGATGGGTATCTATGGTTGATAATGGATTTTGGAATACTTCCAATTTTAGGGCTGTCACGTACATGTGCAGTGAAAGATATGGCGCCACCATTTAAACAGCTTCTGTTCAGCATAACAATTTTATGGGTATTTTTGAATTTAAATTTTACTACCCATCTCAACGTCAGTTTTACCATATGTTTCACTAAAAATATTTAAACCAAGTGTCGGTCATTCCTGTTGTAAACCCAAGGCATCTTGTTTTCTTTTCTATTATCATTATCTTAATAATTATTATGTATTTTTGAATTACTGATAGTAAGAGCTCATCGTCTGGAGTGCAAAGAACTCATATTATGGGTGACTGACCGAGAATGACTGATTTCTCTCCGAGTAACTATTTCCAGAACGTCAATTCCGTAGAACGAGACTCCAGAAAAATCAAATGACCCTCAAACCATTATCTAAAACTACTAATTCACCTGTTGGAATGGGATAATGTGGAAAAAAAAACTCTTTAATCATCATTGGTGGTGGGATTGCCTTTATTACGTTTCATCTTGGGGCGTCAACGCCTTGACATCATAACGACTTTCCATGGTCAAGCAATATTACAAACAATGGCCTTACTCATAGATTATGCTACCTATCTATTTCATCTCTACCTTGTCAGGATATATTGAGGAATAATTTATGGAAATCCTATACTTTATTTGGCACCTATGGGGCCCAAGGTAAAAATACCCATTTTCAAATCTTCAGATCGGTCGGATCTGGTGATACAGTGCTCAGTGTAGTTGTATGTTTCAGTAATAATGGTGGTAAATGTATGGTGACACCATCTCATCGTTTAGAGCTACACAAGCCAATAGATTTCCACAAGTGACACCGAGATTTCATTGAACTTTTTCCACGTTACACACCTGTTCGTGTATGATGTAAAATGAAAAGAGAATAAACTTGGGGAGGGGATTATGTCGAGCCATGACAAGTGCCAAATACAATATTATGAGAAAGGTCTGTAATGTGCGTGAGGTTGTCTTGTATTTTTTCAACTGAAACATTCGTAATTTGGCACATGACGTGTTTTGGCACCTGAGAAGACGTTTGAAGTCGGGGGCATGAATTTCTACATCTCGCCGCATAAAAAGGCGCAAAATTAGATGCTCTAGGTTCTAGGCCTCCTCCCGACCGAAGGGACGTTAGCTCCTAGGTCGCTATACCTAGCCTGGGGTCAATGACCCCCCCCCCCCTCATCCTTATCCCTCGAGCAGATTTCTTCTCTATGTGGCTGCCTCTCAGACATCCCTCTCTGCCTCCTTGTCATATTCTTTTCGCCTAGACTTATCACCTCGTCACACTGAATTTTTTTCAGCTGTCATCTCTTGTCGACTGACGTCCCAAACAAAAACAAACATCTGGTCACACTTTCTGCTACAACCATAAATATTGAGGAAGCTCAAGGTCTACCATCGATTATACTTGCCTTGCTAGAATTGGTACTTTCAATTAGCTACTCTAATTCCTGGACGATCTGTAGCTCGCCAGTTAAGCATAATTACATTGACTATTTTTCATTTATCGTGGTAGATTGTTGGAAAATCGAAAAATGAACAACACCAAGCGATTCGGCGCGGAAGAAAATATCCCCAAATAATGTATCGCAGAGGAACCTAACTGAATACATCCACAAAACATGGTTTAATTTGAGCTTTTCGCATATTTTGACGTATTTGCCCCCGTTTTGTGCGATCAAAATTTCGAGTATGTCAAACTGATCGGGAATGGGGTCCACAGAAAGAAAACACCTTCTTCGCCGAGCTTTCGTGAAATATATTCACTTCTTCAGGGCTCGAGCCAGCCCTCAAAATCAACATTTCCACAAATTCTACTGGTGCTTTGCTCATTAGAGGTTGTGGTCAATGACAGAGAAAACAATGTTTCGAAACTGTCCAACTGATTTTGGTGAAATGGCCAGAAGTAGCATAGGTAGCCTACCTTGATCAAATTCTGTGAATTCACCTTAGAATAGAACTCCCCACTTCATTCGTGAAGGTATCATCGAAATCGCTTGAAAACTTTGTGGTTTACGAAGAATCCTGCACACAAATGAACTGCCCGAAGTCTTGTTGGAAACTCTTAAAAGGTATAAATTGAGTGGATGTTCTGATTTGGGGGTAAGGCATTTTTTCTGGAGGTTTTCTTATTTTTTGAAAATTTAAGATAGAAATATTAATAACAACGTTGATTCGTTACATGCAATAAGAGTTACACCCACAGATTTCCGAAAAGTGATACGGATTCGTTGATGTTGACAATGGCGAAAAAGAACTTTTAATTTCACTAGATCAATACACCTGAACCTCCATCGAAAAAGAAACAAATATATATTTTCTCAGTAAGCGTCCCACAAGCAACATTACACGTTATCCATTCACACTTTTATTGGGTTGGGATACTGTTACGCAGACGAGCTATTCGATTTCTGGGTGTTGTATAACTTTTATCAGCGAGGAACACTTCAACGATTAGATTTTAAGAACCGCTCGTCACGCTTCCTGGAGAATCTCACTCGTTTTCGGAAAGATATGGAGATTTTTCGTAGAGTGAAAGCTGTCGAGACCCAGATTAACGGACGAGACGTTTTTTTTCACGTGTGTTTGAAAAATGACCAACGTTTAGAGGATTTTTTTACGTAACGTTAGGCGGCTTTTGTTGTAGGTACCATTTCATACCCGCATTTCATACCATTGTACGATGGATAAACAGATTTCGATTATAATAATATTGGGTTACAAGTTAATGTAATTGCTATTCAAGAAGTTCAGTGATCTCAGATTTCTGAGACATGACCTACTTACAAAAGAATTTTTTTAAATCCGGCAATAGAAACATAGTAATTTTTTTTATTGCATTTTTTCCGTTTCAGATACCTACGATAATGTGATGAAATGGATGAAAGACATTGATGGACCTATGAAAGCAATACGAGTCTGCATGGAAAATAAAGTTAAAGTTAAGGTCAGTCAATAATTTATTATACATTAGACATTACAAAAAATAACGGCTCCAATTGATCGAAAATCTGCCTCTCCTCTATTTCTCTTCCATTATTGATAGTAATGAACAAAACATTTGAATGGAAGAATATCTAGTATAGAATAGCTTGTAGGTAGTTTTCCAGTTGACGAATTCAACAAATTTCTGGTATTTTTGAAAATGGTTTGAATAAAAATGATACAGTATCAAATTGGAGTTTCGCAGTCTTGAAAATTGATGTTTATAGCTGTCTATTAATTTATGGGTTTTTGGGGGTAGGTAAAAGTTCTTCAACAGATTTCTTTTGGGCAATGCAAAAAATTTATTAAATCTCTTTGGACCTTTTTGGCATGGTTTGATTTTTTTGTAACAACTTAATTTTGAGCTTCTTCGTATAGACCTTATGTGGATTTTCTGGCCCAAGTGATGAAAAATCTCATTTTTTAAACTATTTTGACTGCAGCATTGGGTTGAATTTTAATGGTTTCTCTTTCGATGCATAATTTATTGCAGCATTTGCGTTTTTTCAGCGAAGAAGCCGTTTTTTTTTTAGTAATTTATACGCGAAACATTGAATTAGTAAGAATTTTGTGGTAAAAAAACATGAAAGATTCATACCACTTATTCATACAATTGTACAGGTACCTCCGTGTTAATTTATTTGACACATTGTTTGGGATCTTGAGAGCAGTTTTTATCCAGAGGACTTTTTTCTCCTCTCGCTGGAACACTACCTCCTGGAATGAAGCCTCCTACTCGAACGAGCAAAGTTCTCTTCAATGGATAATAAATCAAAGGTTGCGCGATCATCTATCAAACCCTTTTCTTCTTGAAACCGCAAAACCGCACTCGCATCTCTCCTGCTGCGCCCCCCTTTCACTCCATCCTGGCCAGGATCACTCAGGATCTCCTGGCGAGTTGAATGGGTTTTTGTTGGGAATAAGCCGAGAAATCCACGAACTCTCATCTAGTGTTGTGCGGTAGATCGATCACCCATCAGCTTATAATATTGTTGGTAGCCGTCTGCTCCACCTTAGAAAATTAAACGATAAGCCGCTCATAGAGAGGAGGAGATTCGCTGATGAATTCCATTTCCATTATTTCAACATGACTGATTGATGACGGCCTGTTCATTCAAACGTGAAAATATCTTACTGAAGATTCATCCTGGGATGGTTAGGATTGATTTAATCTAATCAGCACTATTGGACCATTGAACAAGCTTGACAACAGAAAAGAAAAAAAAAAAAGCTTGACTAACTTTGACATAGTTACAATTTAGATCCTCTATACAAATCTGTGAATATGAGATGTTGTAATTGTTACTTGAGAGACTAGAGAGATTGGAAGTTTCCGCTCTGCTTGATTTTATGTTGCAGGTTATTACAAGGGCTGCTTCTTGTATCCGTGGCCACGTAATTGGGTACATAACCGCATTCGACAAAGTTTGGAATCTTGCTGTTGAAGACGCGGTCGAAGTTTGGACTAGAAAAAGGAAAAGAAAAACCCTTCCAAAAGGTAAGGGAGTCGTTGAACAGTGCATTAATTTTTAAGAATCATTAATTCATTTCATTTGTGTGTCCATCCTGTCGAGGATGGGTCTCAGATTTTCTCAGGGGCAGTGGATGTGGCCTGCGGATTATCGCCTTGGCGGTACTCTGTGCTGCGTTTGGGACTCAACCCTGACGCACGCCCCTACGTCTTAGGGCCTGACCCTCCTCAGATCTGGGAAATAATCAGCACCGTCCGGATTAGGTACGATTAGCACATATGCGAACTAACTCGGAATTTCAACAACACGGGCTGAATTTGTCTTTCCTGATCGGTGGTTCAATGGTAATTTGGCATGATAATCATCCAAAAGAGCCAAAAAAAAAAAAAAAAAAACTGAATCGGGCAAGTGATTATTATAGAATCGAATCGTCATAGCTCACCAATAAGTTTTTGAAGTTTTAGACTTTTAAACAGGCCTCTCTGGAGCGACGAAAAAGCGCTTCAAAAGTGCACCAAAACACTCAGTAACATCCGGAATGATCAGTTTGGTTATGCGAGGCTGGGAGATGAAAGTGTATCTTGTCGGGTTATATGACGCTGGTGCTCCAAGTGCACTTTCTACTGCAACCAACTACTCTAGGATGATGCACTTCCCGGTTGAACGCCCGACCTTGCAAGCACGTCCGTCGTTTCTCTCGCGCCTCTCCCTGGAGCGCTGGTGAGATATCGATGAGAATAAAACGGCCCAGAAGTAAGGTTTCAGCATATTATTTAGAAGAATTCAGGAGGAAACAAGTATGGTAAATGTGAAGATCATTGTGATGGAAAGTATACGCTTCAGTTTTGGAGGAAACAAAAAACTTTTAGTACATAAGTAGTTCTAAGATTCATCAGAAAGATTCTGTTATATAGTGTCATTATTCACATTTAGAAGGTAACACCCCTTTTATAATCATGTTCCACATTGGATTATCTATAGTAGGTAATGAATGAATTCATTGATTCGTGATGTCTTGGTTTAAAACGTAGGTAATATTTTAAACGCTCTCTCGAATTGGCACAAATGTGCAGTGAATAATCGGCTTAGTTAAACTGAGGCCGGATACTTGCGGGTTGTTGGTGTCTCAACTTGTCAAAGCTGGTTCGTCAGAAAATACCCGAAAATATCTACCCGCAGTTCTACCTTGTTTTACTTTGTTCATCCTCAGTTTTTTTTTTCAAGGACTGCAAAGTGGTTGACACTCTGGTTGTGAGTATAAGGGGTTTTATCATTCAGTATGGAGTTTTTTAGTTTTTACATAAAGTATAGATTTCAATTTATCAAGTGTAGAGACATTAATTTCTTCACTGGTACCCAAAATGAAAAAATCTAGGTATTGAGGAGAATGTTTACATTTTTGTAATAGGAATCAGGGGTGATAACAGAAGAACGATATCAATTGGTTGGTAGGAAAGCTATCACCTGAACAGGTTTATGCATCTGCTAAAATGAAGCCCCAGCATCCTTCAGGCTACAACACAGGGTGCCTACAGATAAGTTGGGATGAATAGACACATCTGAACAATTTTTTGTTGAGCTAGTGAATAATTGAGGCAAATCTGAGCAATATTAATTTGTTTCGGAAAATTCAATGAACACATGAAATGAAACGATTAGCAAAAAATGTCCCATTCATGCAGCATGAGTTGATGAGCGAATT
>JAEMON010000004.1:25451973-25474980 GCA_030264115.1 Lygus lineolaris
CCCCCCCCCCCCCCCTTCTCCCCCGCTGATGTCCACTCCCGCCCATCTCTTTGCAGGACCAACAACCTGGTCCCCCAACCCGACTAGATCTCGCTTTTTCCTATTTCCGCGGTTGAAGAGGAAGAAATAGATGATGAATTGCAGGAATTCCTCACATAAATAGGTGCATTATACAGATGATGAGAACATTCATGTTGTTACTTGATGAATATGATAAGGTAAACTCCAAAAATTGAGAATGAAGGATAGTAATCATGAGGACCTATAATGGTATTCGCTGTGCAACCTGTCGGCTGAAATTATATGAAATCCGATTGTCCCCATCACCTTCCCAGAGACTCGAGATCTGTCTGAAAGTTAAGAAATATACAATACCCTACCATTCTACAGGTAAAAGGTCACCATCCAACCACGGTTACTTCGTTGAGATGGTCACACTAATTTTGTCCTTTCAGTATGTTCTGATGTTGTAAGTATACCTTTGTTTATTTTATATTTACAATATTATTAACCTTATCATTTCTGTGTTCAATCCAGAAATCATTCCCTCCCTGAAAGCCTCGAATTGAATCGAGCTTCCTCCCCTGAAACATGGTTGGATTATATAGAGGCTCATTAAGTACAACGTATGCAATCAAATGCAAATCAATGCAGTTGCAGTTGTTACAACACGAAGAGGAAAAAAAAACCTTTTGTCGATCTCTAGAAGCTGAAATATCAGTAGGAGGAAGACGTTATCTTGAGGGGGTCACCTACCTACCTCTTAAGAACGTGATCGTTCTTTCTGTTCCTCCACAGAACTCTCTGTTATCAGCCAGCTACGTTAGCTGACGACAGCAGCTCTCCAGAAGGTCAGTGACAGAACGAGATACCCCTCGATTTCGGAGCAGTGACCTTCTAAGTACCTAACGAATTCTTATAGAGTACCTATTTCTATGATATTATGGTACCCACACAAAGGACATTTACATAACTTGCTATTTCATTTACGTTTTACGATTCATATATTTTATCAGTTGATGAGAACGAATCACCATCTCCTTCACTGAATTAAATAAGTAAAATTTTCATGTTCGTCGACATCTACCGCTAATCGTTGATTTCCTACCAGATTATTGGTTGTTATACTCTTTATTCCCTCCGATTCTGTGGGCGCCAGGTGTTTTATAATAATTATTGTGATTGTTGATTGCATCAACAACACATTATTAATTGTTATTGGAACTTATAATTTATAAATAACCAGCTTGGTTATGGTAGAAATTCAACAAACCACCTATTCTTAATGCCGCTCAAGGATTTCAGTTCCTTTGAGGATATAGGTACCTGGTGCTCACCAGAGTAATCTCTCAATTAGAATATTTTAGCTGAACAGAACCATTTACGCACACTCGTACCAACTATTTATCGAGAAAAATGTTCGCAGAAGGTTCCGCTCTGCTAAAATATTCGAGTTGAACCTGAACCGCTGCTAGTTAGAACAGACTCCTCTCACCTTCCACATCGAGGTCCTTCCTCCCCCAGTATCCGGGCCTTCCTCCCCCGACTTCCTCGGTTCAATGACCGACCTTGCCTCCCCCGCAGATCCTCCCGCGTCATTCGACCACCACCCCTTTCTTCCCTTAAATTCTCTCCGTATCCTTCTTCACGGTTTCTAGAACTTTCTACCCTTCCATATAATTCCAGCGGTATAATTCCCGTCTATAATTTCCATTATGTTTCTACTATTGTACATTTGGACTTATTCGAAAAGTTCCAGGACCCGTGTTAGGTAGAAAGTGGAGTGCTTGCAAGAGGGAAATCCTCGTCCTATCTATATCTACCTACATACGTGCTCAGTGTTTTTAGCGAATTTTTTAAGAAAATGAAGCTATTTTAATGGCTTCAACATTTTATTAATTCAAATTTTTGAAAATTTTCTTCATGGAAGTCCGTTTTAGACCATTCTGAAACTATTCCTGAAATTTAACACTTTTTATGTATATATACCTCATATACATGTATATATGTGTCACTCCAGACGATATATGACCCTGAAATCGAGCTAAAAAATTAAAAAAAAAAAATCAAAATATCAATATTATCAGAAGAAAGGATGAGTTTGTTGGCCAGGATTTTTTGAGTACTCCAATTGGTCAAATTTTGAGTTTTTGTTATCAATTACCATATTAAGCATAGGCACATAGGGTATATTCGGAATCTGCGTGAAATTTCCTATAAGAATCACCCACCGAATTGGCTAAAATAATTCTTTGAAAATTTTTCCTTCAGTGGAATTTTACATTACACCTATTTTTAAATTTCATAAGAACAGTGTTCAGCGATTCAGCAATAGTTAAGGCTTAACCGTCAGTATAAATATCCATTCCCTCTATCTACTTGTTTTTTCAAATATCGTCAACATTTCATGGTATAATGAAAGTATATTCCATCGTTAATAGTAAATATTAGGTAGTCGGTTGCAGTTAGTTTACTCTCTTGTGAAATATAGAAATTAATTATTTCCGATTGTTGAATAATGCATTCGGTCTCGAAGTTTGCATTTTTACAGGAAGAAGCAAAAGATGAAACTATGTGGACTCAAACGTGGTAAACTACTTATAGTTTTGCTTGAATAATTGGACTTGCATGTGGCCTAAGCAATACCAATAAATACCATTAGATTGACCACTCGACTTTGATCAACTTCCAAGAAGTAATAAATCGGTTAATAACCACAAAATTAAAGAACTATGGTTTATTCTTCTTACTTCCACTTTCAACCAAGTTTTCTATTTTTTGAACAAATAATCGTTTGTCCAGTAATGCTTCAAACGATAAATGCTTATTTTGACCCAAGCGAAATTTCACCAACTTACGATCAAGTACCTACAATTTATTCTTGTACTTTAATGTTACTTAGGTAATTATCAAAAACGGACGTTGTATCTGCAAAAAGATTTGCTAACAAGTAACATACACGATTGGTGACAGACTTGAAAGGGGTAATTGGAGTGTAACATCTTACAGCCATCAATGGTAGTTGCTAATCTTCATCCGACTTCAGTGTGATTATTTGGCATTGTGGGGGTGGGGTTACGCAAAATCGGTTCAATAGTGCACACCACTAATGACCTGGTTTTACCCTTCCCAATCAGAAGTAGGTACCTACTGCTTCATACTTCAGTCCGCTACATCTTCACAAGCCCAGAGCTCGTATTAGATACTACTCGAGGGATTCAACGCCTTCGTCGACTAGGATGATGAATTTGCCTCTTCTTGCCTTCCGAGAACGCTTTGAAACGAACGTGATGAAGGGAAGGACTTGAAGCCAAATATTGTTCCACGTGGACACGTGGCACAAGTGTCCGAATTGTAAACTTGTCGTACTTGGAAAATCGAGCGGCTTGAATTCGGTCTTCTACTGCCGTTTTTTGATTTTGTCGTGGTGAAATATAAAATGTATTGAGTAGTGTTGTCTGGTCTCTACACGTTTAGTTCCTTAAGGCGATTTTGCAGCCACTTTTGCCCCTATAGTGTTCTCACTCGTAACAATAATTATTATACTCATAATGATACCCAACAAAAACAGTAGGTAGATAATTTTTATTATTGTACTAAGCCAATAGAAGATGATGATAACAATGCGTTCGGAGCTTCCTAGTCATCGCTTCATATTTTTTTATGCTCGTAAACAATAATATTATTATTCTCTGGCTGTTTACAAATCTCGTTGTTACGGGGCCAGAGCCAGAGCGATGTAATTCAGTTTTTTCCACTTTTCTCAGCCAATTTTCGGCCAGTTTCGAGCTGTTTGACGCATTCTTCTTGTATTTAATTCGCTAGAGCCATTAGCTACATGTAATTTTAATTTCATATTTTGCATTTTTCAGGTCCTTCTTTAAAAGCCAAAGTGGTATAAAGCCACCAACCCATCAAAATCCGTTGAAAATTGGGTGAGAAAAATGCGAAAACTGTTCAACGCTAAAATGGGTAGGCTGGGGGGGGGGGGGGGGGGGGGGGGGGGGGGGGGGGGGGGGGGCGTTATCCGTTTTTAAACTTATCTATCCCAAGCAGTGATAATTTAGAGTTTCCTAAAAACTATTCGGGAGCCAACATTTAGGAATTCTTCAGGACATTTTATTTAGGAAACGAATTATCTCGATGTTTGAGGGAGAAGCAGTCGTCGTTTCGTACCCTAACCAAGGTCAGCCCAAGTTTGGAAGAAAAGCTAGGCAGTATAGAGAGAGACTGGAAAAATAATGATTTCTAGTCTCTCGAGTAGGTCGGTATACGTATTTTTACATTCCGTAGTTCATACTTTTTCTGAAAACTGTAATTGCGTGAGTGTTCTACTCAATTTCCTGAGATAGTGCTTGAGCTTCACGTTCCCAGCTTCTAAATGGTCCCTTTTGAAGTTTATAGCTGTGGGATAGCTCCGCGCATGAGCAAAGGTGATACCCTAAACATTGGGTCTGACTCACAGTCTAGACATTGATAAAATAAGAAATAAAGTTGTTGAAGTAATCGGGTTCAAGGAAGCAGCACTCACGTACGGAGTCCTATTGAGTACCATGTACCATGGTCTCTGACCTCAAGTACCTACCTACCTACTCAAGGGGGTGTGAGGAAGTCCTCACTTTAACGTGTTTAATCATCATCCAGGCGATTGGTCAAATAGAGTACGTCTAGATCTTGATTCTAAAATGAAGATGAAATCTAGAAAATGATTGCTTCCCTTAAACCTTTCTTGAGCAAAATGGATTGTGAATTTAAAAATACGCAGTTACTTGGTAGGGATTCCTTGGGGATCTGAGAAGATGGTTAGCTATGCCGAAGATGTTTACTCCGGGATGTGGATGTGGCCGGCTGTTATTTCGCTGGTGGGCCTGGTGGCGTTGGATGCCAATGACCTCTGACCCTGCCGCAGGTGCCCTCTGCCCTTCCTAACTGTGACGCGGGTCTCACGCACGCGATTACTAACTTCTTCTTTTTTAGAAACCAGGCTCCAACTTTCCCTTTCAATCACAAAGTGAGAAGATACAGAGTACCTATGAGACAATATACCTACTAGTGTAAGAATATTAGGAAACATTATGTGGGATTTGAATGGCGGTCAGTCATGAATGCATTCCACTAACCTCAGGGGAGATAAACATAGGTATGTTTCTGTCAGACTTGTGAAGCAGGGAGGTATTCTTATCACAAATCACCTATTTAGGTACTCGTAAATCTCATACCTATCGTACCTCCAATAAGCATGACAGTTGAGCTACCTTCCTAAAAAGCATTTTTCCCGACCAAGCCTGTTTCGTTCTACCCGTAATCTTTGTGAGTATGTTGGTACGTCCGTGTGTTTGATGAGAATCATGAAATATCAAGTTTCTTTTTTGTTTCATGCTATTTGAAGACGAGTGGGAGCATTATCTCAAGTTTGCTCTGTCCCTCCTCGGCCTCAGGGGTACTCCTATAGTGACGGAATATCTTTAAGCCAGTCAAACTTAGGTGAATTATAGACTATTACTATTGAGGAAATGATTTGGTTCCTCTACACGTCTCCGATTCAAATCGTATCGACGCGGGATTTCACTGATCGGGAAGTAGGTAGTTAAGAAATACCCCAACAGAGGGCAGACAACGCCGCTCCTTCAACAGTGACATTGAAACCTATAAAAGACTAAGTGGATGAACTCGTTCAACTACAAATTGAAGGACATTTAATCAAAGTGAATATAGAAGAGAAACGATAATATTTATGAAAGAATCACTAATACTAAAGTTGATGATGTTGTAAGATTTTAGTGGGTCAAGTTGGCAACATTGTTCTTTCTTGGCTCTAACGTTACGTGATTTGAATAAAGCCTACTTCTACTTGTGCGTCTCTACGTTCTAGTACTTTTTCTTTCTAAGATTAATTCGGTATATTTTCCATTGGAAAACGATCTGAGTTATCTCGAGAGGATTTATAGTGTTCACGATATTCTCACGAAAAGGTAAGATCAATCTTATCCTATTTGAAATTAACCTATTACGAATTTTTCTAATCGAATCCAGAAGGGGTTGATTTTGTGGAGGGGTTGTGAAGTAAATCTAGGGTTTTCAGCTATCTTGCGCTCAATCATTATTCAAACGGCGAAACTTGGGTAGGTACCTAATATCTTATCATCGGTCTATCTTGGTATCAGTCATAGCACGATGATGAACCCCCCCCCCCCCCCCCCCCCCCCCCCCCAAGACGTTCTCCTTTGGGAGGTTTTTTTTGGGAGGGTAATTTTTCTTCCAGCATAGTCTTGAACAGAAGCCCTATTTTAAGTTTTTTGGTTCCTGAATGTGTGGTTCGCAGGCGGTTTTATTTGATGTGAGCCATTCATAGTGAGAAGGCTGTCAATTTGCATTTTTTTATAACTTCCACTAACAAGTATGTGAGGATGAGCAGTTGTGAAGTTGCAGTTAAATTTGTAGTGAAAAGACTCACAAGAGCTCGTAGTACGCTCTGCGGATATTTCTGCCACTGCCCATAGAGTGGGGAGAAACTTGGAGTCTGCACAGACTGATCTGACTGATCAGACTGGTCTGATTGCCAAGTAATCAGCAAAATGAGTGAGTTTGTCGTGTTGTGGTATCTCAGACATAAGCTCTTCGACATAAGCGTCTTTGACTTCATCTGCAGACGTAACCAGTCCCTGATTCTCCCTTGTGTTTTAATAAGCAGGTGGCCGGGGGAGCTGTCGGACAATTATCTCATTAGTGACAAGTAAACAAACGGAGTTGATATTTTGGATTATAAACGTCGCTCTCACTTCGGGGGAGTTACAACCAACCCGTCGCCGTTGGTATCGATTTCAACTAATCACTAAACTAACCTGTACAACGCACGGATTAACCAGGTAACTTAACTTGGTATATACTATCGGAAAAATCTTTATAATTGGTAGGCCTACCACGGCATTTTGGATATTCCTCTGATTTTTTTACATCCACGTTTTTTTCACACTTTATTTTAAATTTTATCTTTCGACATTTGGATTCTATATCTATAATAGGTAGGTAGGTACTAAAACGTGAACCATCAATTTTTTCTACGGATACAAAAATATGGCTCGCTTGTTCCAATGCAAAGAATCAAGCAGAAATGAAGCAGTTAGGTTATGGGTTAGAATGGATGCATCAAACCAGCGCGGTTTTAATTTTATATTTTATGTAACCATACCTAAACCTTTCGTATGTTGTTGGGCAAGATGTCTGACTCAAAGCTTGTCCTAAATCATAATTTAGATGCTGGTCAATTACCTATCTTTTAAATTTTTCTAATTGGAGACTATTGAATAGGTACTATTTTATTCGATTGATATTAATTTTTGTCTCCGATTTTAACGTTTAGAATACATTTGAAATGGGAGTAGGTAGTTGGACGAAAATGATCCATTTGAAAGAAGGAGGATTTCGAATTTCGCGTTAACCGATTGTTTGGCGCTTGATGGTTGGGGTCAGTCAGCTCTGGTGAACGCTAAAGAAAAAAACCCCAACAGAAGCTGCAATTCAGCATGTTTTAACCATTTTCTCAGGTTTTTTGAAATCCCAATATTTATGGCCTTAGAAATGGTAAAAAGCGCATCTACTCGATTCAACGTTATTTTCGCTCATCTTTATTCATGAAGGGAAAATTAATATCTATAATTGCCCATTCTACCAGAACAACCTCACTATAACGTCCTGCGAATTAGACTAGATCAACCTTCTCTCCCACTTAATGAGCATTTGAAGAGTATTAAGCTTCTCGTTGTCGTCTCATTCATTTCTATTGCATGTAGGACGTCATACGGTGAGCGAGCCAAGATACGGAAGAGCGTCTAGGAGGAGCTCGTATGAGAATGGAAGGAGGAACAGATGCGTTGTAGGAAGTGAGGGCCAAGGACAGGTGACGGGATCAGTAGAAAAACCACGTTCGAGCCACCACCCCTGTATTTCCTGTATTATTTAGCGAGTATTGAACAGAGGGGGTGTAGTGGAGGAGTAATAGGAGGCGGTAGGCCTAGGGTGGATATGAAGCGACCCTGTGCCAGGTGCAGGTCCCCATACGACCGTCTTCGAAGACTTCCGTCTGGAAGAGGCGAGGATTTCTCGTCTAGATCCTTCTCTAGCCGTCGCTCCCTCAGGACTCGGTCGGATAAAGACGGCGTACTCCATCTCAATAAAATCCGAGATACGTAGGCCTCCGTCTCCCACGTCATAAGCTCCGCGCCTACGTCCACGTATATGCTTCACCTACAATATATGCAGCACCTACTCGAAATAGATACGTCATCTACATACCTAAACCTATTCAATATTCATCAAACTCCTACGGTCATTCCATCCATGTCAATTACTTAATTGATCATTTTTGCTAATAGCCTGTGGATTATTCCGTAGGAAAAACATTTCGTAGCTCGACTAATTGGAGCAGGAAGCTTCAGGTTTGAGAGTCTATCTCTTGCTTTGGTCTCCTCCTCAGCTCACATCATTCAGTTTCCTGCCAGACCTCGAGAAAAGTGTGCACACTCAGCACTGATCGCTCATTCTTCGACATTCTATCGTCTCCATATGCCATGTATCCCATCTGGAGTCTTCTCTGATCCTCGAAAACCGCATTCCCATAATTTGGAATAATCGTGTACAGTTCTTCATTTTCCTTTCTGGTCAGACGCTCACGGATATCTCGTACTTCCGGTGTATGGAAAGGTTTGTTCCTCGTCCTTGTTCATCGTACTTACCTCTGCTTTTTTCATTCAGTGTATCTTAATGTACAGCCCTCATTCTGAAGAAAATTACAAAACTCATTGCTACTTGGGACTAATAAGTTGAAAAAGGGATAACCTCCCCTCCACCTAACCATTGCAGAATTTAGCAAACTTTTCTCCGTTAAAATCGATCAATTTCAAATCTTTTTTCGGCATTGTTTCTATAATTCGATTCCGAAAAGCTGTCAACTATTAAAATTTAACATTCAAACTTTATTTCAAACTTTAAAATTAATATATCTAATATATAAAATTCTCGTGTCACAGTTTTCGTGCCCTTACTCCTCCGAAACGGCTTGACCGATTTTGATGAAATTTTTTGTGCTTATCCGGTATCTATGAGAATCGGCCAACATCTATTTTTCATCCCCCTAAATGTTAGGGGTAGTCCACCCCTAAAATTTTTTTTATTTTTTAGACAAAATTTTTAATTTCTATTTTTTTATGATACAACATACAAAAATACATACAATCCTCAATTTTCACCCTTCTACGATCAACCCTTATTTTTTAATAGCCACTGTCACGCGAGCGAAGCGAGCGTTTGGGATCTGGACAACCAACCGTCTAGAAATCCGGCCGTCTAGAAGTAACCGGCTAGAGATCATTTATATATATATGGCAAAACAACGTTTGCCGGGTCAGCTAGTATAATATAGAATAATAATAATATCTATATGGATAGTTCCCTCGGGATTTGGAAAAGAAGAAGGGTTAGGTCGACAATGGAAGGGAATGGGTCGACAAGGGAATGGTCGAATAAATGGTAGATAAATATATATTAGGTACAATTGGAAATAATAAAATTTCCCCAAACATGTAAGAATTTTAACTGGATATTTCCTTAGGCGTTTTTAGAACCTGGATAGATCTCTAGGATGTCAGGACGTGACTAAACCTTCACCCTCAAAACTAAAACATGTCCCGGGAAACCATTATGAAAAGCAACCTTGATTTCTGTCACTGATCGAACTTGACAATAAATATTGTGATAACGGGTAGGATATTGTTTACCTCTACCAACTGCTGCCTTTATTCCTCCCGCCGTGTCAAGTACGTATATTATTGTTTCAAATTCCTGCCAATAAATTGATTAGGTAGGTCCCAACTGCCAAAGGAATACAACCAATTTCTGCCCATGACCTGGTCGATTCGTTTCTGCGAATTTCATCGTAGTAGTGTACGATAGGTAGTTTCCAATTTTTTCTTGTAAGACTTCCCCCTATAACTCGGAACGAAACCACAGGCAGTTGCAAACCGGATGTAATCTTCAGTGAGGCATATTTTATAACAGAAAGTACCCCATGAGTTTCGGTTGACGATCAATATAGATTAGGACATTTCCGCCCAAACGGCGCCGCCTATTTTTCCATTCCCATTTTTAGAAAGGAAATCCACAGCATATCTATTGAAGTGATTACCTTAATCGTCGAGAACTGTACCTCTCTCCATTTTTCAAGATGATTGATCCTATTTTTGCGGGAAAGTGAAAGTTTCTTCCTCTTCCAACGAGTTTGATCTTAATCTTTGCGATTCGGATTGCCGAGTCGTTCTAAGTCTAAATTTAGATTAGATATTGTTCAAAGAACGAAAAAAATAACCATTGAAAGTGGTCGCGATCTCTATTTTATTGTCAGTAAAGTCTTTTCACGACCTATCGTGGGTTTGAAGGTACACTGCTCTCCTTATTGGTAAATTCTGGTATCAAAATGTTGTCGACTATATACTCCTCAATGGCAAATTGTATTATTTTTGGAGGTTGCGTAATCCTCCCAGGAACTCATTTGTTTTTGAAAGGCTTCATCTACAACTTATCGCAGGAGAGTAAAAATACTCTGCCAAGTGGAATTGGCACATAGCTTCCTCGCGTCCCAAAAAATTTGAAATCGAAACGCTGCAAACTATTAATCGACGGTTCTTTTTTTTTGTATAGATCGTCCATCTACAAAGATCCTATTGGTATGAAATACCTACCTACCTTAAGATATCGCGAGGTTCACAATCATTTCTTGGGGACAATGATTTTGTACCTACTTGTAATTATTATTATCCGAGAGCTGTCATTCATTCATGACGATATTCAGTGACTAAGGAAGCGTTTGAACAGCTGATCTAACGGAGATTTGGCCTACTCGGGAAGATTTGCGATTCACTCTCGTGTTTCTGCTCTTTTCCCGTTCAACTCAAGTACTTACAGGGAGCGAACGGTTGGTCCTAAAATGCTCCGTTAGGTCTCATTCGACGTGGAAAATGTGTTCTTTTCGAAATCGATGGAACAAATATAAATTCCTGATTGAAGTTTTCGAGCTGAGGCGTTTAAAAAATGTCATCCCATATTTTATACCCCTTCAGTGAAAACTGAAGGTAACGCCAAGCTTCTGGGCAAAACAAGATCCCAAATGGGGCCGATATACCAAATTTCATTAATTTTTAACTACGGACGGATTTTTTTTTTTTTTTCACTATTTTTTTTCACGAGTGATTGACGTCCGAAAAATGCAGACAATTTGTGGTCGTTTTGGATTCAAAAACCTGCTCTAGTTTTGGTAAAAAATTGTCAAATTATATTTGGTACACATTATGTATTATTGTAATTGGAATTCGAATTCTGGTCTTCTAGTTTCAGAGGGCTCAAGGTTTGTAAGTTTTAAAGTATACAGTTTAATATCACGTTCTGTTGTACAATAAGGTTTAGCAGATTCTATAAATTGGTAGCTACCCATTAAATAACAACTTTTAAATGATTTTTTCATACATTTTAATAAACTCCACCAAATGGACTTAATTTCGCCAATCTATCGAAACTTGCTTTAATTGACTGTTTTTGTCTGAAATAAATAAGCAAACGAGGGCTGAGGGTTGGAAAAAAACGAAATTGATAACCCAAATACGTGCTGATCTAGGTCGACCGAAGTGATTGTCGGAAAACGTTAAAAAAGAGATGGTTGTACGTTGTAAGCCAGGGGGGAGGGTATTATCTGTCGTTATCGAGCGCCCTATCGCCGGTCTCTTCAAAGCGAAGTGTTATTGGGTCAGTAGGAATCGTGTCAGTGGTGGGAAGGTCGGACGGAAAAAATAAAACTCGCAATTAAACGACAATTAAAAACGCTCCGAGCCAGTAAAAACCAAACGCTTCATAGCTTTTGATGGCCCAAACGGGCGTTTTTCACCGAGATTGTCGAAAAACGAGTGTGGTCAAAAAATATATAGGGTGAAGTAGTTTGAAAGATTTCAAATGGATAAAGGTCTGGACTATGAAATGTTATAGACTATTAAAGGCTAAATGCAGGATTTTACGAAGCGAACATTCAAGTGATCTGAATTGAGGGAATTCCCTTGTGGCAGAAGGATGATTACCGTCTAGATAAAAAACAGGAAATGGATACGGAGTTAATGAGAAGGTTGTCTATTTCCTCGTAGTTGAAGTGTTACAATGCTAAACCGATTTCGGTGGTTAGACCATCATCAGTATCTAGCAGGGTCTACTGATTGCACATCAGCCTGTGTTGTTACAGAAAGGAGTCCTGATCTTACAGGCTGGAAATTCCTCATGGTTGATGGAGGAGATAATGATTGATATTGGTCATGGGATCGAGGTTTACGTTAAAAATACAACTCCCAACGTTTTTGGCGTCCGCTTGATTTTTGATCGTCCCTGGGTATGCTGTAATCCTGCGTTATAACTGTAATGAATAAGCAATCTGTAGGTAATAACTGTAAACTGCTGCGTTTGGGATAGAGATGAACATAAGTAAAGGATTTGTGACGGTTAGATGAACCCAAATGCCGCCAGGAAAGTTGTAAATGTAAATACGAGTAAAAATCTCGATTTAAAATTTTTGCTACATTTTCGATTATTTTCCTTCCGCATATAATTAGGAAAAAGTGTTGTTTTTGAAAGTCATATTAGTGATTACAGGCTTCCTGATTTTCCTGGCCGTGAGGGGAATTGGGTATCATATTTTGAAAGTTTACGATGAGTAACACGGCTATAGTTCATCAAAATAATGGAGAAAAAACCAAAAAAGGCTACAAAGAACAAAGTAGTGCAAAAGCTGAGATTTCCGCAGGAGCTCGCTTTTGGAGGTGCAGTATAGACATCTAGCGTCAGAATCGGAGGTTGTAGCATACTATGAGGGATATTCACTTGTTTATTTAATTTTTCTAAATGAAAGAAAGTCGATTCTTTCCTGAGCATTTTGGTACCAACCCTATTATTCCACGATAAGTAGTTTTCTTTTTCAAAGTTTGTATCTCCTGCCACGACATTGCACCACTGCTCCCCAGTGTGACGTCAAAGGGGACGCAATCTTTGAAAAATCATAGAAACAAAACTACTCATTGTAGGAGAGTGCGGTTGGTGTCGAAATTCTCAGTATGGTCTCTACTTTAATTTGAAAGATAGTTTTTCCTAACTATGGGCAGTGTTTTCTCCGTTAACGCAATCGTACAAGTATATATGTACATCTGTTTGAAACGGAGGTATACCTAAGTAAAAGTAATTCATGGTGCCTTATTGCCTGTGTAGACTATACAATATTTAAGGTGCAATATTGCCTATTATGGTGCCATACCTCTGAAGCCGTATCCTTGCTGAGCTCTGGAAATATTCTTACTTTCCTCAGTCCACCTGAAAGGTGAAAGGGAAATTATTGCAATCAGGAAACCCCCAATTTCTAGTTTTTCCAGAGCATAATTGCAATAATATCCTTGCACCCTTCAGGCAAGTGAGGGAAGTAAAAAATTCACCTCCCTAATGATTTCTTGTTAAACTACTCAGATACCAGTTTCGTTCCACCGATCCTAACGCTTGATCTTAGTTATCTTATCTCTTGAATTGACTCAAATTGTTGATGCGAATTGGTTAAATGCACGGTTATCTCGACCAATGTAATATTGTTAAGTATCTCTCATACCACTCCAGCTAGAGAAGCTTATTTAGCTGTGTTCCTTTATTGAGTCTCATTTTTCTTGACAGACCTTGGCATAGCGTCGCGGGAGTGGGTCAAGGCAAACTCGGGTTAGCCGTGGGTTACTTCCGTGTCTGCCGAACCTCCCGCTGCTTATTCCTCCATGCCAGGAAATGGACGGATATTCGATTTTCTCGAGAGGAATGTTTATTCTGAGAACAACAGAATCTCATCCACCTACTACAGCGCAGATTCAGCGCTTTTCAACCAGTTCTTAATAGACGGACGTGTATTTAGTTATCTGTACTGGTATTTCGAAATGATGGGTTCTAAATGATGTTCAGTTGATTAAGGTAAACAAACGCTGGAGGAAGGAAATTGGCACTTCAGGTAGCAAGGGAGTGAGCCAAAAATCTCCTTAAAAATGCCTAAATCTCGGGTACCGTAGATTTTATAGGGATTCTTGCTATGAAATTATTACTGCTTAGGACCACTAAGTTAGAAAAACGGATAACCCCTTCCCCCTCCCCTATCCATTTTAGCGTTGCGCAGTTTTCTCATTTATCTCAGCCAATTTTTAACGGATTGTGATGAGGTCGGCGGCATTCTTCCAATTTTATCTAGGGGGATTAGGTGCCTTCCTGCCAATTTGAATTTTAAGAAAGGATATGAAACATTCAAAATTACGAAATTAAAATTATACATAGCTCATCCCACCTGGAGAATTGGATGACAAGGAATAATAATGCCGCAAACCGAATCAAAATCAGCCAAAAATTGGCTGAGAAAAATGGGAAAAACGAATTACATCTGTTGCTTGGGGGGCGACAGCCACCCCCCAAGGAAGTCCAGTACTTTTGTACTTTATACTTTCTACCTGACATCGAAAATGAGATAGGTAGTACCTACTGATATTCAGGGAATTTTCGTCTATATTCGTCCCAAAAGGGTCCATTTTTATGCAAACATCCACTTTACAGACAATTAAAGTGGATTAAATTTGGAACCAAGTGAGACGACTACAATTTTCCGAATTCGGCAATTCTGTCATTTGGAAATGTTGAGCGATTTTAACGGGTGTAACTCGTAAAATGGGCCTTATAACAACACGGAAAAATAGTGGTCGTCCTCCAACGTTTTAGACTGTCCTGTAAAAAGTAGATCCTCGACCGTTTTTTAGTACTCCAAAATCATTAACTTACTGATCGACCGATGTTGATGACATCTTCAGGCATTAAGGAGACATCCATGACTGTGAGAGTGACCCCAACAGGGAATATCCCAACACATCACACAAACTCTCGTTTGAGCCCTATGAAATTCAGTATTATTAGAGCAAGGCGTGAAATTCCACATGATTAAGCAGGTTTTCTGTCAACATTTCGAAAATTAATTGGTTTATAAAAAGATATTCTACTGTCTACCCTCTGGGAAGTTACCAACCTATATATTTTTTTTTTAGTTTTGTAGTTAGATACTCCACTTCCCCACGGAACAAGAAACCCTTGACTCCTAAATTCCTCTACCTACATTACCTTATTAAGGATAGTAGAATATAGAATAATAAAAGTTCAAGATATTGTCGAGTCCGTATTACTTATCATCATACAGAAACATAGTCAGCGTTGTCTAAGTATATAGATATAATAGTTCAATATTAGTTGCTACTTTGTGGTTTATAAATAAAAATAAATAAAATAAAAAAATAAAATTATAAATAAAACATGAAGCATGCTTCCATTAGCGTGCTTCATATATTATGTTGTCAAGTTACCTATAACAATGGCAAACTGAAAACTCCAACTAACTTTGCTTGTACAGAAGGGTGTGAAGAGAGGGGAAAATTGGCAGCATGAGGTGTGGTGTGATGTGTAATAAATTCAGAGCTTCCCCACGAGTGGTGAACAATTAGGTAGCGAATTTTCGAAGAAAACGAAGGTATTGCAATGACTTCAAAATTTTTGTAATGAAAATTTTTGAAAATTTTCTTCATGGAGATCCGTTTCAGACCATTCTAGAACGATTCTTGAAATTTAACATTTTTTTATATGTATATATATATTTACTTTCAGGCCTCGCCAAGGGGGCAAGCCCCCCTGGACCCCCTGGGATCTATCTCTTCTATACTTCGTATAGAACGAGGAGGAATTTACGAACGTAATTCCCCAGTGTGACGGACGTAACAAAAAACGTGCCAAGTTGGGTGTGGCACATAGCTTCATATCCATAATATGATTGTATATAATATAACATATATATAAATAAATCATCAAAGGGATTATTAGTACTTGCACATTTCCTGAAAATTCAATTGAAATCCTATGAAAATTGACGAAGTTATGAGTGATTCACGCTTGCGCATGCGCAGTGGGCGCCACTGATCCGATCTTGATGAAACTCATGACCATTATCGAATCTCCGATCCTCAACTTTCCTCCAAATTTGAGCGGAATCGGACCATAACGTCGCGAGAAATTGGTGTTTTAAGGATTTCATGTTTACGCATGCGCAGTGGATATCGCTGGTTCGATCCCGATGAAACTTGTGCCATCAAATCTTCGATCTCCAACTGCCTTCCAAATTCGAGCGAAATCGGACCTTTACGTCGCGAGAAATTGATGTTTCAAGGATTTCATGTTTACGCATGCGCAGATTCTACCGTTGGGCGGCTGGTAATGAATTTCATGGGGGACCATCTGGGGGCTAACCCGCGTAATCCCTGAGAATTCCATCAAAATCGGATGAAAAGTGTTGAAGTTATACGTGTTGCAAGGATTTCAAGTTTTGCGCATGCGCAGTGGATATCGCTGATCCAATCACGATGAAACTCGTAGGGTACCATCAAACCTTCGATCTTCAACTACCCTCCTAATCTGAGCGGAATCGGACCATTAGGTCGCAAGAAATTGATGTTTGGAGGATTTCACGTTTACGCATGCGCAGAGGCTACCGTTGGGCGGCTGGTAATGAATTTCATAGGGGACCATCTGGGGGCTAACCGCGTAATCCCTGAAAATTTAATCAAAATTGGATGAAAAGTGTTAAAGTTATACGTGTTGCAAGGATTTCAAGTTTTGCGCATGCGCAGTGGATATCGCTGATTCGATCTCGATGGAACTCGTAGGGTACCATGAAATCTTCGATCTCCAACTGCCCTCCAAATTTGAACGAAATCGGATCATTAGTTCGGGAGAAATTGATGTTTCGAGGATTTCACGTTTACGCATGCGCAGAGGCTACCGTTGGTTGGCTGGTGATGAATTTCATAGGGGACCATGTGGGGCCTAAACCGCGTGATCCCTGAAAATTTCATCAAAATCGGATGTAAATTGTGGAACTTATGCGTGTTACAAGGATTCGCAGACAGACAGAAAGACAGACAGACACGAAACCAAAATTGTTCAGCAAGGTCTAAAACGTAAAACGCGAGTTGAAATTTTGATTTAGGAGATAAAAATATTTTCAAATCCCAAAAGTGAAAACAATGCTTCCGCTACCTTGGTAGACTCGGAAGCAAAATGGGTGGGGGTCGGGCTAAGAATTACGTTCGTAATTAATATATGCCTGTTACTCCAGACGATATCTGCCCGAGGGATCGAGATAAAAAATCCAAAAAAAATTATAATGTCAATAATACGAAAAGAAAGGACGAGTTCGTTGGCCTGAATTTTTGGAGTACTCCAAGGGGTCAAATTTTGAAAATTTAGTCAAAAATCGCTTTAAAAAAACGTATTTTTTTAGGTTTTTGGTGTGGAATTACCATTTTAAACATAGGAACATATATTGTATATTCAGAATCAGGGTGAAATTTCAAAAAGAATCACCCACCAAATCGGTTAAAATTATTCTTTGAAAATTCGCTACCAACTCATGTTGCATGAATTACACTTTTTTCTTGGGACGAAAATGTGAAAATCATCAGAAATACATGCGCTACTTTGATGTCGCTGAAAATGTTACTAATTTTGTGACTTTTCGGGTAGTTACGTCATGGCTAGACCATGTTCCATGCGAAACGAGAATCGGTGAGTTATTTGAAAATTTGCTCACTTTTGTCATGCAGAGTGAGTGATACTTAAGGAATTAATTTTTCAATTACAATTTGACTGGGGACATTGGATTTATTTATCAAAGAGCGAGTGAATGATGTAACAGTGATTTTAGTTGCCACTATTTTTGGCGCTGCTTCTGTAATGATTCAAATTGTTGGCCAATACATCATAATAATGGTGTTCATCACAATGAACAGATTAACACGAAGCGAACCGGGTACAAAAACCTTGAGTCAGACAAGACCGAAGTTCTAAGAGGCCTTGCTTTGTCCCTACAATAGTTGTCACGCAGTTAGCAGAGAGCGAGAGACCTTCGCTAAGCCCCCACCAGGGTCCTCTGCCCTACTCCATCCATCGTATTTATCTATTTACCACTCCAACTCTACAATATTCCACTATTGTATCAAGTATCGAGAGATTATTCTTTCTACTATCTTTCTACCATTCATTTTCCGTTTTGGATCCCGTCCCAGAACTCATTTAAATTATTCGCAAAAGCAGATTACGATAACAATAGTTATCTCAGTCTAGAGCAGAGTTAGATTTTCTTTCAGACTGCAGATGGTTTCAGTTTGCCGGGATGGTTTTTGAAGGATAACGGGTTGTTTCCGCGTCTAGTTTGAATACCGGTTTGCATCTGTTGCACGTGATCTTGAAGGTAAACTAGCGATCATAGCGGCAGGTCGTAATGCTGTGGAAAACTCAACTTGCGATGACGTAAGAACTGGAGTGAATCGACCTCACGGAAACACAATTATACGCGACGCCTGAATTTCCCCTGCGGAAAATGCAGGTGAAGGTAAAACTACAGTTCATATGAATGAGATCGTGATCATGCTGGCAATTATCGTCTGTGATGCAGCAGCACAGAACAGTTCAATCGAGGGGAGTATGGACCATTTGCATAGGTCTTCTCACTGTGAAACATGATGAGTATAGATGATACCAACATCCTACATAGGTATACTTGTCTCTTTGACGTATAAAACTCTTCTATATTACGGGAAAACCCCACGTGAGTTGACTATTCATTCGCTATCACAAGAATTGTATCAGAAAAAATGCCCAAGAGTACAATAGTTATGGTACATTTTGTGATTTTTTTGAAAAATTTATCATCATCAAAATGAATGTCAAATTGAACTCGTCGTGATACTTATGATCGTCAAATATGAACCGACAAATCGGTTTGGTATCATTGCAACCATGACAACAAGTGTTAGATTGTTTCTCATCAACGCTGTGTGTGAAATCCCTCTCCCGTGCAGACTAATTTGCCATGCAGATCTCTCAATCAAGTTGTTGTTTACCTCAGTGTACATAGTCTACATAGTGTCAAAGGATGATGAGACTTCAATTGGCACAACTTGTATTATCATACAGATTTAAACCCCGGACTTGGTGTATGTAGCATCATCAGAATGAAAATTGAGCCAAAACAATTAAATTTGAACTCTTCTTACCTTACTGTTTTTTATGATATATCCTTTCTTATAACATCTACGATTCTATAAGCAGTCTGCATTCTTCTTGAATTGCCCAAAATACATAGTTCCCGCTGGAACTTTATTTGGAAAACCACGGTCATATAGGTTTGGAATCGTTGCAGTCATGATAAAAGAAGTCTGACAAGTTGGGTGGGGAGTATAAATTAGCTTCCTGGCTTTTGTAACATGGACGTATAGAATCAGTTAGTTAATGTTTCATAGTTTCTGAGTTATCCCTGTAAGACAAGTTTAAAGTATGCGCATGCGCAGAAGCTATTACTGATCCAATTGTGACGAAATTTATAGACAATAGTCTTGGAGCCATCCCCCCGAATTTGAGCGAAATCGGTTCATCAGGAACTGAGACACCGGAGATTTAGGATATTCACGTTTACTCATGCGCACACGCTACTACTGGTCGACGGACTCAAAATTAATAGGGGACAGTATAGAACTAAGCCGTGTACAGTGCCTGAAAATTTCACCGAAATTGGTCGAGTAGTTCCGACGTTATGGCTATGATAACACTTTCCAAGTTTGCGTTTGAGCAGTAGCTATTACGGATCTGAACGTGGCGAAATTCTTAGGTGACTGTCTTGGAGGCCCAACTACTTGTCGTAATTTTGTATCGCGCCAACTACCTTTGTCAGCCAAGTACTTGAGGACACCGAGAAGAACAGACAGACGGATTAAGGTTTCGTAGGAGAAAGAATAGGTATCTACATTACGCGAAGTGATGACAATACAGGACATATTCAGGATTGAATTGACCGCTCAACATTTAGGCTGTAGGCTTTTACTAAGAATGTATCCTAGTTCTACTTGTTGGAAGTAATAAACCAAAACGTGCGGCCCTCCGAAAATCCTTCGACTCAAAACGTCCTTCGGGATCCTCAGCCGATTTGCGAAACTTTCTCTGACCCGCTTTGCCGAAAAAAGAACGAGAAAAAAAATCGCATTTTTTCCGCGAGTAGTTTTCCTTTCTCTTGAGACCTCGATCCGCAGAAATTCCCTCTCATTCGGCCGGGTCAGACGACTTTGGGAGTGCGGTGCGAAGTGGGCCGAAACCTGCCGAAAAACGGAACCTAACCTTTATAGTAGGACGTGAGCACTGGGCAGCTAATCAAGGTCTTCGATCGTTTCATCGAAAAAGTGCTCCTCAATAGAAGTTTTTTAGAGATCTTGATGGAATACAAACGATTATAAAGCTTTGTTTGTTAATTTTGCAGTGAATACCAGTAACACTCCCATAAGGGCTCACCAGGCCCCGGAATAAAGAAACATCTAAGGCAATATCTATTCGAGAACCTGGACAAGTGTTGAGGGATATTGTTGGCGACTTGTTCGTTCGTTGTGGTATCAATCATCTCAGGGACTTCAATTCTTCCGATTTTATAGCGACAGTACTTGAAGATGTGCAGTACAAATAGAGTTATTCTAAAAAGAAGGAGCTTGCGTTGCTTACTACTGAAACAGAGCCTCCTGATGTAGTCCTAGCCATGCGTGGTGTCGGTGTGCTTGACTCCTATATCATGCAGAGCTAAGGCAGGGGCTCTATGTTGACTTGCAAATGTTTCTGATGGTGTGTTGATGTAGGAGAGTTCTCCGCATACCACCGCACCGACCATACGGGCTCTTTGAATATCGTCCAGCCTATGCGATGATTAATTTTATGGTCGGAAACGGTGAGCCAAAAATCACTGTGGGGATGTTTTGAGTCGTCTTTGCATTTGAAGTCTAATGAAACGGTTGACGTGCAAACAACAAAATGAACTCAATCGCCCTGAATTGCAAGAGAGAACAAAACCATTGCCACAATGGTTTCGACTAACCAAACAACCTGGCTAAGATACTACGTATATTGTTACACCAGATATACAGTGGAAAGGGTCATAATTAGTAGGTGTACCTGTGAAATAGCAGTTACGCCTTTGTCGAAATTCTTCATGATTAGTGTCTGCATGATTAGTACCTGGTGCAACGGTTAGTGGCGCTTTGTTAGCTAGCTGAAGGGCAGGCTACAAGCTTCCAAAGAAGAATGGAAAGTAACTCTCACCATCTTTCCTTGTTATGTTGCTGTTCCCTACGGTACGTATTGAACGTGATATGAGCTCTAATACTCATCAAAAAGCCATAAAAACTTCCATTCATGCAGCATGAGTTGGTGAGCGACAAACATCAACACGATCAAGAGTTTTAACTCTCAATTGTTCTTTGACGCGAGGGAGCTATGTGCCATTTCCACTTGGCAGAGCATTTTTAAGCTAAAAATGGGTTAAGAAGCTATAATAGGAAGGTATAGAAACATTATGGTATATTTGAAACCTGCTCAAAATGTCCTATATATATATATATAAGAGTCGCGGGAGAACATAGTTTTGGCCGATAATACCCATTTTGAGACCAGTCTGCGCTGTAATACGTACATAAGATATTGGAATTTACTTAACTTATAGCTATAAAATATATAGGAGCTTAAATACATAGAGGAACATACGGTATATTTGAAGTCAGCTCTAAATTCCCTATAAGAATCATAGAAGAACATAGTTTTGGCCGAAAATACCCATTTCGGGACCACTTAGCGTCGCCTTTGGCATTGAAGCTATAGAAACGGTGAGCTACAAGTGATATCCCAAACTGGAAATCTCGAAAATGTTTCATTTTCATAAAACCTTTTTTTATGTGTAGAGTCGACTATCTCTTGTCTCATGTTTCCTCCCAAAATGCCTCCCAGATCGAGACGCTTGTATCCGTAAAAATCAAATTGCTTCGACGACCGTACGCTGCATTGCTGAACTCTCGAGTCTCGTATTTCTTTGACGAAGTCGGCGCTAGACGGATCAAATAATGTCCCAAGGCCGCGACTATTTCCCGACGTCGGTACAAGCTCAGACAGAGCTGCAACGCGTGGGCGATCGGGTCGAGTAATGAATACAACAGAACCAGTTGTCCGCGACTTGGGTGGTTTTATTTATCATTCTCCTCTCGGAAAATAGTTCTGAGTGCCGCAGTGCCTTAATAAATTCGCCGGGACGCGGCAAAGTTTATGATGTCGGGATGCAACCAACAACCGCATTCAGGTTGTATAGACAAGGGTCAGGCCATAGCACCGCCAACATGTTCAGTTACGTTCGGTAATAATGAATGACCTCATCCTCTCAATTTTGTAAATAAATACTCTCTTATAGTCACGACGGTAAAACTCCCTTTCTGTACCACCTAATTACAATTATAATAGTTCGATTGGTAGGACCAATACAACTGTCTGCTTGTCAACACGTTGGTATATCTATTCAACCCACATGGCTCTCGCATCCGGCAATACGGTATTCCAGTGGGTAGAAATTCGGTATGTTCGACCTCGAATGCGGATTTAGCCCCCCAGGCTGACGGGGGTTGATGAGGTATGCGTACATCATTCTCTGCTTCTCGTTTTCACCCACTCCCGATCGACGAATCCTCATCATATTGCACCTTTTCGGAAGGCTCTCACCGACATCTTTCTGTCAAAATCAAAAAAATCGTCTGGAATACCCCATCAGGCTTCCAATACTAATACCCCATTCAATTTAGTGAACTATCCAAATTCTGATTCTGGCATTGTTTGGTTGTAATAATTGTGATATATGCTCCCGAGGGAAATTGAAAATCTTATAATGGGTACCTGTGTGAAAATAACTCTGCTCTACTCGTTAACCCTAAATATCGTTTCGGTGTTGTTGATTGCATTAATCTTGCATTAAAGTGCAACCTTTCTATTAACTGCGTAAGCAGTTTTATGGCTAGGGTGACTAGA
>JAEMON010000004.1:25475304-25494123 GCA_030264115.1 Lygus lineolaris
CAGGGGGCTCGCCCCATGGCGAGGCGCGATGCGCCGAGTTTTTTTCTTATTTATAATCCTGTTTAATACGGATATAAACCATGTGTGTTTCATTCTGGATAATACCATAATCCATCTTTGTTTTTGAATTTTCGATTTTTTTAAAGGTGTTAATGATGATTAATATTCGAGACAATTGTTTTTGATCGGTCGATTTATTTTTCAATTTCTTTGGTTGAACACCGAATAAATAAGTAACCAAGAAAATACAACCCCGACTCAGAGTGGTATGGGAATATTACAATCACGATCAGCCAGTTTAAGTGACTTTGACAACAGGTATGGAACTTGAAGAGGAGGCTGAATACAGAAAATACAATTGCCTTGGACTCTCAAAAATAGACCTCTCTTGAAAATTAATTTTGTCAACCTGAATTTCATCGAAAGGAGACGAGTTAATGTAAACAGGAAGTCCGGTGTCACAACAAATCGAGTCAGGGTTTCAACTTTGAATGTCTTGAATGGGTGAACGACAATTTGTAAAGTACGTTTTTCAAAAAGAAATAGACTGGCAATTTACCAGACTGACAGATGACTTTTTTAAATGACTCCATCCTTTTTTTAGAAGAACTAGAGGCGATCGACGACAGCTGTCAAGGCTCACTCCTGCACCTCTTCTTTTCCGACATTGTTGTTAAACACGGAAATCCAAGAACATTCGGCTTATAACTGTTGTGGTGTCATTTTTAACTGATATTTCACCCTTATCTCGAGTATACCTTAAGTACGTGTTATAGTAAAATCTATATAACCTATCTCACAATAGTACAAGGACCGATGATACAAGTAAACTTACCACTATAATTGGGAACGGCCACATTTGAATAATAAATGGAAGGTCTTGCCAACATCTCAAAATACGTGAACCCCCCTTGGAGTCCAAGAGGTAAATTAGATCAACGTAATGCCGAAATGTTTCTCTCAATTCATGTTTATTTATGACTTAGCCTCGTTGCTCCCTAATAAGGATTGCAAATCGATACAGATCACGTGGAAAAGTAGGACAACCATCGATGAAGAAATATAGAAAACAATGGATCCGAGTTCAAATCATTCTGTTTTATAACAAGTCTTTCGTAGCAAGCAGTTTTATCATTCCTTAATATACATTTTCCTCCAGTCTACCGAAGTTGGTTAGCTTAGTGGAAGCTGTTTTCACTTCCGTGAGGTGAACATTTCTTCCTCTGAAATGTTTACGAATTTACTTATGTGCCTTTTTTCAACGGCAAGAAGCGGCGACAAAATAACATTAGGGTCATGGCCGAGACCTTGTCGTGGCGCGGGGTGTGGTGCGGGAAAAGTGCCACGGAGTTACTCGAGTTGGGCATCTCGGCAGGTGTGATTTGTGGTATCACCGCGTCCTGTCGGTTCATATATCAACTGGTGATCTTTCTGCAGGGGCACTGTATCCCTCGTGCTGGCGTCGGGTAAGTTCTGGGCACCCTCAACATTATTATAATTTTGATTTATTTAATTTTTTCTGGGTTTGTTTTCCGCCTTTGAGGGGAGCTTTGCAAAAAGAAAAAACTAGGTACATAGTAGTATTATTAATCAGAACATATATTTTTTCGAATGAGTATATTTCAAGATTCATCATTGCTCGACTCGTAACAAAGAGAATGTCAGTCGTTCGACTGCTAAATCTCCATTTTGAATCTCTCATCTCTCACTTTCCAGGAAAAGAGGAAATAGCGTTATAAACACCTTTAATGTCGGGTGAACTTTTGAATAGAAATTTCTATTAGCGGACGATTCATAATTTTATTGTAGTTTCTTGAAAGGGGACCGAAGATTTTGACAGCTTTCTCTCAGCTCAGTCACGCAATTTTTCTCTTCCCCTAGAAGCTGGCGAGGTGCCGACTTTTCATACTCTCTTATCGAAATTAGGTGTTGGACTTCATCTTTGAAAACCGTGTCAAAAATTTACAGAACGTTTCAAAAAAAGTCCCAGTTACGCAGGATGAGTTAATTCTAATTGAGTTAATATAATTTGGTGGCGTCATTCTTATAGGCATTTTGCGCTGATTTATTCTACCATACTTCACCTTCTCGTACTGTTGGCAATTTCACCAAAAACCTATTAAAAAAAAAAAAAAGGTTTTCTAAATCGATTTTCTAACCTTAATTTTCAAAATTTGACCCCTAAGAATACTCAAAACATGCTGGCCAACGTATTCTCTTTTGATAGGCGGGAATTATTGGAGTTTTGTTATTCTTTGGAATTTTTGGACCCTAGCATTAATTACGGTCTGGAAATAAAGTGGAGTGTAAAACAACATTATTTTCCGATTCAATTTTTTGCGTGTGATTATTTGATTTGAAAGAATTTGAAGTGCTACAAGACAATGCTTTTTACCTTGCACGTTGTTTAATCACTGACAGTATTATAAAAAATTAACAGATGTGCAAATAATTGTTCGTGTACTGCAATGTATTTTGAAACTCAACAAAATAATGGAAAATAATTTAATTGTGGTCCGGAGGCAATGACCTTCTACTAGCATACTGTATTATGACACTGACCAAGGCATGAAGCAATTTCGGTCAAGACCGTCTGAGGTGAATAGAATGTTTTTTTTTTCGTCTTTCGGGCAGGGATGTTTGTCATTTTTTCGAAGACTGGACACTAACTTGCTCGGCGTTTTTGGACAAATACAAACAAAAACGCGCGCGTGGACTGAACGCTGTGAATGATAAAAGCGATCTCAAGGACGGGGCGTGTCAAATGTTGCTGAATCCAGGTCTTGTTCATAAACAAAACATTTTTCAGTAGGTATTATTTGTTAAGTGAATACGATTTTTTATAGGTACATCTATAATAATGTTGGTTTGATTATTTGCGCCTAACCATACTGTACAGTTTGGACATACCTACTTACTACCTATCTACTCATCCCAATTATACAACTTAAAAAATGGTGTCTGGAACCCCTCGCACTGGTTTTAGAAATTATCGATTTTGTGTTGACATTGCATCGAAGAGCCCGTTCCAGAACTTTAAAAAATGTTTACTTGAAATCAAAATACAATAGTTTTGTATTTAATGATAAACTAGTAATGTTGCGGTACCAGTATCAAAAGATTTTGCCGTACCACCCAAGTATAAAAGAATACCAACTAACACCATCCCTAGTACAAACTCTGTACTCCCTAGGTATGCGGTCTCGATACCACATTCAATACCAGTACCTATCGAATGAGAGTAGTATCGCAACATCCCTACTTATCATTAGACCAGGATATTTTAAGAGATTAGGAGAGTTTTTTAAGAGGAATTTCTACAATACATTTGGTGTCAAAGTTTTATGTTTGACTTGTCATTAAACATAGTCATGTTAAACATGTCAAACTCATGTTCAAATACGTAGGCCCTACTTCTAAATTTTGGATGAATACGATTTCTCGCACTCCTCAGGCAGAATCTCCAGATACAATTACTTGGAGAGGATTGCATTTTGTTGCCAACGTAGATAGCTAGTAAAAAATATTATCAGTTGTTTGCTGGAAAAAAAAAATCATCAAAAACACGGAGTTGTTCCGACTACAGTAAATTTTATAGAGATTACTTCCATGACCGGCCTTCATTCCCACGTTTCTTTGGATGGTATGAGTACACTTTCGGTTGAGAATGTGACTGTTTTCTTTCTGTCAGTCCCTTCACCAGAATCATAAGAATATCTTACGTTTACTCTTCAACATTGAGATGGAGTTGCGTTTTCCATCACGCGGGATCGCTTGAAAGAACCGCAAAAACCGCAAAGTGCTCTCCATCACAGATGCGGGGAAGCAAAAACCGAGATGGAAGACTAGGTGCGTCTCATCGCAGTTGGCAGAGTTTGAAAGCAAGTCCTCCGATACTCCTGGGAGGTTAGAGAGTGAAAAGCTGACGGGGTGCTGGCTTGCATGACTCGTCCCATGTTTCACTTTCTGCCAGGGAAAAGGCATTAACTTTCTATTTCACCTAGAGCGGGCCCCTTAATTCGCTTTCGGTAGCTAGGTCCTTGGTCTATGATGTTGCAACAGCATTCCTTCTACCACCGACCTCGGATAATGACTTCATTTAGCTCTTGTTCCATCTAGTCCATTTTGAACCATGATGACAATACCATTATGAAAACGTCTTGGGATGTTGTATGACGGTCATCTGTGGACAATATTGTCGGCGATGCGTTGGGGCACATGTAGTTCACTGGATCAGGGATTCTACGCAAAAGTATCTCCTCTACCGCTAACTGTGGTGTTCATCCATTCAAAAATCATCTGAAGATGTGTAGAAAATTGTTTTGAGTTTCGGTTAAATGGTCAAGTACTATGTATGTCTAGAATACTCTGACTTTTCTTAAAACACACAACTAGCAAACTCTGATCGCTTCCCTCGCTCATTTTAGCATCAAATCTGCTTTAGGACTCACGCAGCTGATCAGTGATGCTGCAGAAACCATCTCCGGAACTTCCTCGAAATCAGCTTCTATAGATCAGCTGAGTTGAAAATTGAGCTCCCAGATCAGCTGGATCAAAAATTGAGCTCCGATATTTTCTGAGTCGAAAAAACTGTCTTCGTAAATTCGCTAATTGAGCTCCCAAATCAGCTGAATTAAATATTGAGCTCCTGACTAAGCTGGATCGACGATTGAGCTCCCGGATCACCCACGTTTCTAATTGATCCGAAAATTCATCTGAGAACAACTGTGCAGCCGATTCACTCCACCTCTTGAAACAATCGCTGAAACTTCCTGATCACAATCATACAACCCCTGTCAAAATCGGTTCAGCGGTTTGACTTCAATATAGGTAAAGCAACTTGTAGCAATATTGAAGAAAACAACAGACCAGAAGCGTAAGCCAGTGGCTGCTTGGATGGTCAATGGTGGTGTGCTTTCGTGGAAGTCAAGACACTGGAATTACCTATATAGTGTCTTTAGGTGAAAGTTAACAAGAAATTTGAGTCCTTGTGAGATGACTGGGATGAGATGGTGAGGGGGATGGGAGTTTTGAACCAACTCGAAACTAGTAGACTAGGTCGGAAAGAATCACTGGTGATTCTAGTGTTTTTACTACCTAGCTGATGCTGAATATACCGTACCTAGGTACTTATACTTTTGTTATGTTAATTTACTCTCATTATTTGTTACCTCAGGTCGATCAATAAAATGAATGGTTAGACTTCCTGATGTTTTCTTTCCCTGCACACGTTGACTTTCCCAGTGTGAACCAATGACATTTGACGAGGTTTGGAAAAGAGACCCGCGGCCTCCAAGGATTTTTTCAGGGGTCCCCTCCTTCTCAGCGATCACGACATGACATCACTCTTTGAGGCTCGAATGCTCAAGCCTGCCTTTATGAGTCCTTGATACAACATCAAGGTCCCAACCTTACATTCCTCTAACCTCGGCCCAAGGCTAATCAAAAAACTCCCCTGTCTCTTTCTTAGTCATTGGAAATTTCTTACTTCGTGAAGGAACATCTCGCGAATTTCGTTTAAAGAAAACCAATGAATAGTCCAGTTGGTAATAAAGAAGTGATGGTTATTCAGAAAATAGCTATGCACGACATTGTACTGCCTATCTAATTTAGGTAGACCGATATTCTCGCTTGCAGATGCGTCCAATCTTTATCTAAAAATATAGGAAGGCATTTACTGATCACAATTTCGCTAATAATTAATTTCCGATCTTCAATCAGTATCTTCGAAGTCAACTCGTAAGTATCATTATTGGTCAACTCACGTGGAAATGAGGCTTTCTCTTCAGGAACTTACCTGCAACAAAAAGAAAAATACATTGTTGTAAAGTTCGATATTGTAAACAATAATGGGGAATGAGAAATGGACAAGTCTCGAAATTTGCTATTTTTGACCTCGGAATCGGATTCAGCACCCTCATAACCCCTATATGTCCCAATTTGTAACCCCGAAATTCGTGTAGTTTGGCTGGAATAAGCAAAAGAAGAAACGCGTGACGCCATCTGGTATGCATCTCCCTCTCACGCAGTTCCCACTTGAGAGAGCGAGAAGGCAATACATACCAGATGACGTCACACGCTTTTCCTTTCCCCTTTTCGCCCTCTTCCGTTCATTTCCGACCCATCATATTGCACCTTTTTGGAAAGCTTCCCGTTAGACCTACAATTTTAAAGAATGAAAAAAATGGATGTCCATTCCTCATTCGCCTCGATTTTTAGTCGTATTTTTGGCCACGAAATCGGATTTAGTACTTTCAAAAAACCCACACTGTGCCAATGTTTTATAGCGTTGGGCTTTTAAGCGATCGCGAAAATGACGTCATCGCCGGACGGACGCGGGGTGGGATATCGTTTTCTCCCATTTCTACTACGTGGCTACCCCACTATTGCACCTTTGGAATGTTCTCAATGAGATTTTTCCTTTGAAAGAATAAACGAAATCGACGTATTGTGGTGATATAACTATGGTATTGCGATAATAATCGCAAATCTACATCTTCATGAGGTGGACAGGAAGTGGTCATAATAAAATGAGCGCCAATGTTTATGAAAAACACAAACGATTTCATTGCTTCTCTGGTTTCATCGATTTCCCAATGTTATGCATAAAACTGGGTTTTTCTACCTACACCATCTTCCGCTTGAACAATAATTTGAAATCACTCCCACATATTTATATTTTAGTCAATTCCCCTCAATGAGATGCCTTAACAGGCTAACTCGAAACGACAGAGCGTGGGACGTAGCGGGTTGTTTGTCCCGCTTACTTCTTTTCGCTGTTGTTTAAAAATATTGCTCCGTTATTTCGCACTGAGAGGATTGCTTGGATAAGGCTAATTTTTGGTGCATCAACCATGAAATCATGTTGCGTACTGGATAGGTACCTATTTAATCAATTGTTAAAAGGAAAACGACATTTCGTCCGATAACTATTAAATGTATTAACATCCAGAGTATTTTAATTGTTCAGTGGCCTTTATGAATCATTAGCGGTCATTATTCTTGGTATTCTATTGATTGACGGTAATAAAAACGGATTGAGTTCTTAAACTCTTCACAATCCCGGAGGTCGATCTCTTTAAATATTCCATTCGAACCTATCTACTTTACCGCCCTGACGTTCCAACAATTTTATTTTTGCACATTTCAAGCCTTATTCTTTCATCATATTTGAACTTAAACTGACTGTAATTTACCAGAATCATTCTTGGCCATTCCTGGGGTTCGGTTTTTTCACCTCTGTAATATATCTCTGTGTTTACCGTCTCAGAATTCTCTCACTGCAATAACCAAAAGCCAGACATAGTAACGAAAAAAAGTGTAATTTTATCGATGACGCTAGTGGAAATCCGTAATCATGTCCAGTAGTTATCGACACTATCAAATTCTTTCAAGTGCATCCTATTATCGCCAATCACTCGATTCTTATGTTTACACGTCCAATCAGATGAAATAACACACCATTAGTATAATACACTATTAATATAATATTATAAGGAATCCACTTGACTGACTCAGGTACTATCTAGATCGTTACAGTGTCACGTTTAATTTATTTTAATGATTTTAGGTTATTTTTGAATCATTATGATATCGGCATTTACTGTAGTAAATCGATAAGTATCAACTTCAGCTCATTTCGAAATACAGGGTGATCCGTACTCATTTTAGAAGGAATGCAACGGCTACTCGTATTTTCAAACATCGCGGGAAAACGTGAGGGGTTCGTTCGTGAAGTCACTTTTCCCCGGAGTCCGGAAAATATTCTTTGGATTTTTGGTTAGGTATTCAAATGTATTTGTGAGTTCATTAACATTATTATTAGGTATCTAAATATTATCCTTATATTACTACTGCCTTTCTCAGTTGGTTAGCCTTTTCAGTTACGTTTGTATCGCTGGATGCGATTATATTCATTAAAGGTAGTCTTACCATTACTGTATTAACTGGTTTACAATATCAGAGACACATTCTCATAATCGCTGGATCCAAGCAATAGTGGAATACGTTCATACTGCTATAACTGTGTGTTAAATTGAGTGTACCTATACCATTAAATTTCGATGTTCATATGAATATTACAGCAGTACACATTTAAACATTTCAATGCCATCCTCTGAAGACAAGAAAAATGATTACCCATCGAAAATATCACCTTTTCCTCGTTACTATCGCATTTCAAGTAGACAGTAAGTTATTGTCACCAATTGGAAGGTTAAGGTTTCCTATAGGTACTGTTGGTTTTATAATATCATCATGACGTTAGTTGGTGCGTTGTGAATAATCGTTGTCCTTTTCATGTTCTAGGTGACGCATCAGGGGAGATACCACGGGAAACTCAACCACTGAGGATGACTGCACCACCAATCAAGGTAACCCGGCTGCCCAACAACAGCAAAAAAGAAAAATGCGAGCGGAAAATTGAAAAAATACTGTTGAGAGGCGAACATATTGTACTCATCTCAATCGTAAACTATTGATGTTCAAATTCCGAAATTGTCGTTGTACATACAGTTTTTTTTAACCGTTACTCAGAATCTTCTTGTCCGATCATACAAACCTTCAACCACGTAACTTCTGGGTACTTTCTGATCATAACGAACAGCATGCTTTTATTCACACTTTCCTTCACTCCTGTAGTTTTCCAAACAGCTCTCTAACTCACGTGCCAACAAAATTTGTGATACACTTAGTACCCCTGTTTAGTTCTACCTCAGCCCTACCAGTTAAAATTAAAAAACATGGAACATGCTTCTACTAGCGTGCTTCATAATATGAAGGTACCTATAATAGTGCCAAATTGAAAACTCCAACTAACCTTGTTTGTACACCTACTTAGTTCTCAGAAGGATGTGAAGAGAGGGGAAAATTTGCAGCAAGAGATGTGGTATGATGTGCAATAAATTCAGAGCTTCCCACCGAGTAGTGAACGATTTTTCTGGGATGGAAAATGAGGAAGTTATATTTTCCTAGCAACGATTGGTTTTACGTGAAAAGCATCAGAAAAACTAGCGCTACTTTGGGGTCGCAATTTCTTTCCTCGATACCATAACGTTTTATGGCAGATAGCTCATGGCTAAAGCATGTCCCATGCTAAAATTGTCTTCCTATGTCTTGTTGTTGATTTGTTCACTGAAGCAATATTTCAATTCATTATTATTTTGGGGGGGTTCTCTACAAATTCTTTGTCTTTCCATAATTCACAACCCCATCATCCAACTTTTGAGCAACGAGGATTTGTACATTTTGCGATACACCGTTTCCGAGAGTCCAAGGAGGAAGCAGCTCGGATGATGGTCACGACGGGGCCACGGATGATCCGGTTAGATAAGGCTCTTGCGAACTTCTTCAGATGTGAAGCGGAGAAGGGGGCCCTCTGGTCCTAGACGTCCACCCCACCAGCCTTCTTAACGGTTCAGGGAAAGTGCGCTGCTTTCACCCAGCAGTTCGCCGAAGTCTTGCTGAAGTGAAAGTCCGATCACCTTCCTCCAGTGATGGTCCAGGCAGACTTCCTACTCCGGACGAGATGCACCGATGAAGGTGGGCCCTCGAGATCTCTAGCAGGCCGGGTTATGCAAACTTTCGTGTTCACTCTCGCACAACCTCATTCAGAGATGACATCTCACAAGTGTTGAAGGGCGTCACCTAGAGAATTGATACGAAGTCCTGCGAAGGATGCATTCAAGAGCACCATTTCCATGAGTTCAAAGGGCATTGTCCCATTTCAGACAAAGCAAATATTCCATGGTGACAGATGTCAGGAGTGGAGGAGGAGAGTTGGCATGCCAGCTCGACAGAGCTCTATAATAGACTTCCACAGGCTTTGTACATCTCGGCTATCCTGGGCTGTTGCACTGTTGCCCAGAGTAAGGAGCACATCATCATGTTTTGAAGCTCATTTTGTTATGATGGGGAGAAGGCCCCACGACACCGAAGAGAGAGTCCAGGTCTGCTACTCTTCCTCTTGGTGTCCCATCATTGGTTCAATGGTTTGCAGGTTCTTCTGTTTGTTTGTTATAGATCAATCAAATCCTTTTATTATGTTCTCCTGTGAGGAGCCTATTGCCTGTAAAGTCAGAGCAATAATTATTTACCATTCCTACAAGATCCACAAGATCGTACCACCCTACAAGCTTTAAACGCCTATGATCGGAGAGATTCATCGTAATATTATTTCTTAAATAAGTACGCTTGGAAGAACGTGAATGAACGAAATGAAGGAAGTTACATACGTACACTCGCCTGGACGAGGGAGAGCCGGTAGCTCAGCGCTTAAGAGTTGACGATAGTTCAAATGGCGCATCAATCAAAAGAAGGACCTCATGAATTATGCATCACCCCAGGTAACTGCGTGGGTGCGACCCGCTTGGGGCCTTAGTGCATCATAACATTGAAAGTAGCTATTGGGATCCGCGCCCTTTCTAACTGGTAGTGCATCCACCATCCATACACTTTCCAAGGGTGATTATGCAGAGGTCACGGCACCGAAAAAGCCGTGAACTCTCTCCCCAGATAGGTAGGTTAGGTACGAAAATAATACTTGCAATATGATGTATAGTTTTATGATGAATCGGATAGATTGGCCAAGGATGCCTGTTATTCTGAAGTACACAGTTTAAGCGCACAGGAACTCTTTTTGTGATAGTAAAGCAAACCCTGGATTTCTTTCGAAGAGGCGTGTGAATATCAAGCTCAGATCAGAGCAAAGAGCGAAGTAGGTAATATGGATTATTTAAAATTTGGTTTATGGCTAAATCTCCATACTCTAACTCTACATATTAACATCTGAATCACCCCTCACAGAAAGGAGACCCCATGTCGGTTAGGTGTCCACAAAATAATGGTACATCAGTAAATTCTTCCATATTTCATAGTATCACCCCCATAATACGAGTACAATCCCATATTATTAGTACCTACCTGTTTCATTGTAGAATGGTTCCGTATACATATACATATTATATAAGGTTGTTTTTCATGTAGATGGTTATTTACCACAATTTCTAGGATATGCAGTACTCATGTCTTGTATCCTTGCGGAACTGACCTCCTTCCTCCTGACTTGATATGCCTTAGGCAGGTAGATGATTTCTCACTCACCATGGGACAGTCGGTGCTAACTGACGGTCGTTAGACACTGGAATTCCTTGAAGTTCCCTTGACTAGAGGCTATCTGATCGAGGTGTATTTTTTTTTTTAATTTATTTATTGATGTGAGGATAAAAAGATAATAACGCCTTTCATTAAAGTAAATGTTTATATTTATCTTTGAATCATAGTTCATTTTATTATACAACTGTCAATACTCTAGCAAGTGTTTTCGAAATAGCGCGATGCCTAACCACGGATTCAGACTTTTTGATCACATGTCTGCGAAGTGGCAGTATAATTTCTTCACATCGTTGATCATAGTTGACCATTGGGTCAAGAAGACCTCTCGAGATACACTGAAACAATTTTATGCTGGTGAGCTCTCTGAGGAAATTATGACTTCCTCGTCATTTTCTTTGTACTCGTTTGATTCAGCGATAGTAGGTATACCACTACCAACTACAACAGTACAACATTGAGATCCACTTGATTTTCAAATGGCCTTCGACTCTTTAGTTTTCAAGCCACGATGATGCATTCACTCAATGAATATTACAAGATGGAATCCCGTTGGCAGCCTATGAGAGCTGAATGCGGATTATCACACTTGAAACTATCAGATGAGCTCCTGTTGAATGCGAGGTGTCGCCAGTTTACTCTAAGGACGTTTCTCCTAAGCTCGGCCAGTAGCTTCATCACGTACTCCGAAGAAGGAACAAAGGACAGACGTAAACAACATCTGAAGTTGCAAATAGCCCGAAGAACACACCTGCCTCTCAAGCCTGCAATTATCTCCCTTGGAATAGTAATGGGATGGGAATGTCACGAGATCTGTTCGCAAACTTTAATGCCGTCATTAGCTACGACTGCTAAACGCGGTAATGGGATTTACGACACTACAAGGATGGTACCTCCCAAGAATCCATGTTATTTGTTCCTTGGACGGTGAAATGGGAACTCGGAGAGCTTATATAGAGAAAAGAGCGGTGAAATGATGAACGTAATTTCGCAATATGTTGTACGTATCCTTATAGATATCCATTCTGGATGCGAAGTATCGATACTTACTTATTCCAGTATCACCATCATCAATCATGATAATGATCAATAAATATAATTTGTGAAGGGATTTTTTCTAGTAGCTATACATGGATGCAAAATATATTATCATGATAGAAACTAAAGGAATCATAGAAATGTAGGTGTCATTGATTTTGTTGTCGAGAACATGAAAAAAAAAAAAACATTAATAAAAACATTTAATAAATTAAAAGGAAAAATCTAGGAACCTACCCACATTGTTACCAAGGAGGCCTATTTATTCGAATTGGCTTTGAAGAATGACAACATAATGATTGCAGGGGTTCTCTATGAACCCTATGGTGAGAGGGCCGGGGGCTTGTCTCCAAATAACTAAGGAAAGGATCAGAATTGCATTTTTTTATTCGTGAATAGGCTTTCCAGCAACCTACTATCTACATACAGTTATATACTAATGTTATAATGATCAAGTTGCGACGCCCGGATTATTGGAAGCTGATGTTCCTGACTTTAGTGATTTGGAGGTGGTCCGGTAGTCCTCTCCGATTGAATCGCGACTCGGGTAGGCAATCTGCATAAATTTATAATACTATGTACTATTTAGTATATATCTATCATGGCTATCCGTTTATGGCCGGGTGCATGAATTCCTCACAGCAGAAGGAAGCTCGCTCCTTGTCTTGCTGAGTGGTGTGAAATTGGGGTCTTACAGTATCAACAGAAAACCTAAAAAACTTTGGGCTGTAACAAAACCACCTTTGATAAGTTACCTTGGTTGGCATCATATTTATTTACCACTTGATCCAGTCGTCAATTAATCAAAGTCGCAAAATTTGGTATTAGTACAAATTTAGAGAGTACCAATAGTAGCTTCAGTCTATCTGAAAGAATACATTAAATCAATATAGTTTGAACCAATCTTGAAAATAAAATCCCATGAGTTAGAAGACAATTTTGGTTTATTTATTATCTTATCATCATAGTAATAAGTAGTGCAGTAAGTAATAATAAATTACCCAAAGTTAACGGGATTGTCGTATGATTCTCAGTCCTCTTTTCCTCTGCCCGCGTCTAAAACCTGCCGTAATGTTTATTAAAAACTCGTTCCCAACTATTTTTAATTTACTCGTCAAAAATGTCTCCTCTCAAAACTTGGCCACAGCATTGAGATGGCCGGGGGCGGAATGAGTTCAACGACACTTTGATACTACGATTTTTTTTTTTCGGAAAGGGGTTTTGGCAAGCAAATTTAGAGGTAAAAAAATAGTGTCACGCTCGGCCAATTATAATGCGGTAGATCATTATTTTAATTGCAACTACAGAAGAAGGCAGGATACGTTTACGATCATGAGTAAGGGGTTTATTCTGGTAAAATTTTATTGTCGTGCCTATTGTTGCGCTATCTATTCTTTGAAGCAGTAGGTCCCAGTTTTATGAGGTTGGCAGTACTTACTTTTCAAAACGAGAATAATATACTTCACTTGAAAATGTAAATAATTCTAAGGTGGAATGGTTTACCTATAACAAATCTAGGATGAATGAAATCCAGTGAGAAAACAGGTTGTTCCAAGCGCGATGGGTTTAGTTTGGGTCAGGTACTCCAACAAAATCTGCGCAAAACGTCTCGCTCACGTATAGAACCCAAGACCCTGTTCCAAGCGTTTTTGAGTGTGGGTTCAGTTACTAATGAAAACAGATCACATGTTACAAGGGCGTCCTGACTGTTACCGAAACCGTAACTTTTTCAACTCAGCCGAGGAGGGAATCGATCTCTCGTTTATTCTCGAATTCCCACAAAATAGTGAGATAAGGTTTTCGCGTTAGTGTTCCCACCCAGGTTCCCTTTTCCGCGTTCCAAACAGCGCTGGTATCAAGTCAACCCAACCCACATCCTACCCCACACGCACCATAATTTCTAAACCCGAGTTTAATCCAAACTATAACTCTTTCAACCCAACAAGTCTCCTTGGAACGAACCTAATGCACCGCCAACAGTACCCAAAAAAAAAAAAAAAAAAAAAACAGTAAGTACACTTGTGCAGTAGGTATATTGAGGGATTCGGTAGAAGTATCGTATTTTATACTTGGAGTTTAGTTTTGGAAATCTTCTATACTATCCATCAACATACCAAACGTTCACTCTGGGTGGCGAATGAATTAGTCGAAACATCGAAGGAATCCAACGGAAAAATAAAAACCATGGATGTAAATAGAAATCGATCCAGCCCAGTGTTGTACTGATGGGATGAATGTGGGCTCCCAGTAATCTGGCAGATCTACTGCATCACTCTCTGTTAGACATCAAATCCATTAAGAGAAGATGCATCACCGAGATAGATATTGCAAAATCCAGAGACTCGTCGTCTCTGCAACTGCTCCAGCAAATTCAAGAAGGATATTGAAAGCCACTAACAACGAAAGGATACGCGGCCGTGGGCGACTGGTCAGATCCTGCCCAGAGATAAACGAGGGGCACTTATGATGGCCAGGGCGTTCACTGGGTCAGGGAGAAAGTTCCCATGAGAAGGGAAAAGTGGTTCTCGCGGAATCGCTTTGATGGCTCCTAAGTACCAAGTCAAGGCCTTCTCAAGCCCTGGAGGCAACTATGCGGCCTTGCCTGGGGGCGGGAAGATTCCTTTGAAGTAGAGCTATATAAGTCCCAGTTACCCATCAATCGGGTCATTCAAGAGGTGGTGCTGCATGGGTTAATCACTTTATCAGGCGCTGAAATACGACTGAGAATGGAAGACATTTCATTATTCCTTTTCCAAATACTTACGAGATTTGGATTGGATTTGAAAATTGTGTTCTGATGCTACGACAGACGAATTGAAACAGCAGTAACCATAAATAAAAATGTGATGGAATATAAAAGTGGGTATACCCTTCTCCTGGAGAATGCTAAATGAGTACATTTTTGCGCTTCAATGGGACAATAATTATATCTCTTTGACACTAATACGCTTTTCTTCTCTAAGACAGTTGAAAATGAAGGACGCCTGATGTCTATTGATTATTATTATTTAATCTAAAGACCATACCAAAGTATCCAATTTCGCCGTTTCGTCCCTGAGACATTGACAATATTACTGTGGGCGCGTGTTTAAAGGCAAACATTGAGGGGACTGTTTTAAGCGCGTCAGCAGCCTTCAGTCTCAAGGTCTCGTCTTCGGCGAACCTAGCTTTAGACGATGTCTCTGCGACCTTCTGGGATTCATCAAAGTAGGTCGGTGGGAGATGCCGTGAGAGCTGATGTTACAGGCTCATTCTTGCTGTTATTCTTGTTACTAATACTATCTGGAATAACTGATTGTTGCTGATGATGATGCTGTAGCACATGCATGCAGTTATGGTTAACTGAATATAAATTGTTTACGGAGTTATTTTCTCGTAGGTACCTTCATCCATCTGACAGGCTGCACAACGTCAAAATGGCACATCTCCTGGGTTTTATTGTTTTTTGTTTTTCTTACAAAGTGTAACATTTATGCTACAATGCAAAATGAAGAACACCAATGTACATCATTTAGAGCTTCATTCATGAGATTCACTCATGCTCATTCCTGTGTCGGCCACTGAGGCCCTGTAACTGAGTTGTTCTTCTCTTGAAGAAGACTTGAACCTGCACGCCTTTCAAAGGGCATGTCAAGCCATCAGATTTTCAAAAGGCTCTTACGCTGATACTAGCAATCTGTTGTTACCAGCAGCAGTAGGGAATATCAGTGGTGAGGGTTCACCAGTAAGAGGTACCTACACTCCGTCTACAAATCTCCGGTGGTCTTTCGAAATGATCTCTGGAGTTTCAAATTTAACGTCAATCCTCCAGTGATATTACACTTCTTGATTGCATCTTCTAGATAGTTACATATTCACTGATCAATCATGATCGTGCACGATTTCTTTGGTCATTTAGTTTCAACGTAGGGCGTTTGGTAGGAAGTTTGTTCTTGAAGTTTCGATGAAGGAGATGCGGTATTCCGGTGTGTTGTACTTTTGAATTTTCGAGGTCAAATTCGGGTTCAGCACCCTTGAAAACCACCGATTACTAGGTAATTTACAGCACAAAATTTCCATTGGATTGGCTATAGAATGGGTGAGAAGATTATGCGTGAAGTCAAAAGCGGCGATTTCACGGCAATCGTTTTCGGCCACCCCGAATCATCGGATAAGACACATGTAGCAACTTTTTGGAAAGCTCTCACTGAATCTTTCAGTTGAACGAATAAAATGTAATAGCCGGAATTGTAATCTGCCTTAGAAGAGTGTTTTTCATTCTCCTATTGTTGCATCATGACACTTGTTATGTGGCATTGGTCATGGAGGATTGTTTTGTTTTGTTTAATTCTCGCCTCTAATTATCTTTATGTTGGTTATTCTAGACGAATTGTATCTTTTTTGTTTTGCTAGCTCATGTAACTAGAAGAAAAGTAAGATGAAGGTATTTGACTGTGCCAGCTTAGATATTATTGCTGTTTTTGATTGAAAATTGATCTCATTAAACGTTGAACGAGCCCTGTGGGTAGGGGAGAGAATCGTTGGAGAGGTTGTAGGTGTCGTAATAAGTGTCGTATTTTTGTGCAAAATAAAATAACAAATATAAAGTGAGGTAGGAAGACTCCAATTCCGCACCAAGGTAGAAAACAGTAAGAAACCTGATGATGCTTTCAAAGAGGGTTATAAAATTAATGTATTACATAATTAATTCAATATGACGAGTTTTACCTTAGTGTGGAATAGAAGTAACCCTACCTTCTTCAGGCACCGACATCGTTTCGAATCTGTTTGAAACTATGTGAAGGTGAAGGTAGAACTACGACACATTACAAAAACCATGACCTCAGTCCCGGATACCATCCAGATCCGCAGGTCCCATAGATGAGAATGAGAAAAATCCCCCTAAAAAAATGTTGCTCCCGGCCGTTCGGTCTCACGTTTTGATATCAAAAGTTAAAAAAAAGTTTCACTTTCCCCTGACCCACTGATCTTGTGCTCACTTTCGCCTCGTTTTGCTTTCTCTTGGGATCCCCCTTCCTCTTCATCGTCATCAGCATCGCCTACCCACCGCACTCCCATCGGTCGCCCGCGACCTGAATTCACCTACCCCCACCACCAGGTTCGGCACCTTCGCCGGCTCAAAGAGACGGGCGACCTCGCAAAAATCTAGAAAACCTTCGCGGTCAACCACTTTTTTGGAAGGATTTCGGATTGATTTCGAGACTTCACCACCCATTGATTAATAACTCTTCATTATTACTAGGTATGCCCAGCGGGCGGTCACACTCAGCCAGACATTGTTGGCGTTGGTAATGGGGAATTTGCTTGGTTATTTTTTATTTTAGCGTTTGAAAAATCTTACAGAGGATTTCCAAAAAGGTACTATATGTTGGATATGCGGTGATTGAAACTTGCCGAAAATGGGTCTCGTAATTTCAACCTAACTGACGTCAACGACCCCCCACCTGCCAGGGCAGGTTCCTCAGCTCCCAAACCTAATAAAAATAGTACCGGAGTTAAAGAGAAAAGCGTTGTCTATTTCCACGAAAATAATGAGTTACAATGCTAAATCGATTTCGACGATTAGGCCATCATCAGTAACAAACAAACAAGTTCAGTTCAACAAATTTTCAGATCGTCACAAAGATGTATTTTCCTCGGATCCAATCACGTCCCGGTTCGACTTGAAAATTTGTGAAATAAGTACCTAGCACGATTTTTCCCTAGTAACGAACGTGTTTACTCAACCAACGTCACCAAGGAAACATAAATATTATATCACTACGAAGAAGGTGCTCGACATCTAGTACAAACTATAACCAGACCAGGAACTTACCCATAATTTTGAAAACGAAAAACAAAAAACTCACGGAAATGAGTGGAGCGAACCGTCATAACAAACAGACGTAACGTAATAGTTTAAAATGTTAAGATTTTAAACCATAGGTTTTAATCGATATATGGGCATTCCATTTGTGTCTAAGGGACCAGAAATCAGTGAGTAGCCTCATGTATTGTATTGCTCATTTATCTCCAACCGGCTTGGTTGCTGAGTGGAGAAGAGCCCATGATGTATACTATTCTGTAATTGAGACGAGTTATCACAACTATGGAAAATTTGATACACCAACAGTAGTTGTAGTACATACCCAATTTATTTATTCATCTAATGTATTTTGGAATATGTATGCTTATTTGGTTTCAGTTATTAATAAGATGTATGTGGGGTATGGGTATTTGGGGGTGCAATATCAAAGAAATTGCTACAGTGATAACAAAATCATGTTTTCAATTATAACATCACATCGCGACATAGTTTGGTTTTAATAAATTATTGAGTTTCAGTTCTCTCTGATTATTACTTACGCATTTCTACCTCCAAGTTTTGACAAACATCCTACTACCTACTAACCTAAGTTATCATGTTCCCGCCATTTATTTAAAAAATGGATTTAAAAAAACTGAACCTCGACAAAAAACGTAAATTCGCCTGCATTTTAAAAACTTATCAAGAAACTACATAAAACCCTTACTCGTTATATCAATCACTAAGGAAACCTGAATAGGGACCTTATATGTGTACGCCATCCTATATCCTTGAAGCAACTGTATGGAAACATTGATTTTGGAAGAAAAACAAAAGTTCGGCAAAGTCTTACGGCAAAAGCACTAGGTGAAAGAAAACTCGGCGCT
>JAEMON010000004.1:25506270-25533879 GCA_030264115.1 Lygus lineolaris
TTTTCGAAGAAAATGAAGCTATTGCAATGGCGTCAAATTTTTGAAAATTTTGTTCATGGAAATCCGTTCAGACCATTCTAAAACGATTCCTGAAAATTAAAACTTTTTTATATGTAGGTATACATACCTATATTTATATATTTATATACTGTCATTCCAGACGATATCTGCCCGAGGGATCGAGATAAAAAATCCAAAAAAATTTTAAAATATCAATATTATCTAAAAGTAAGGATGAGTTCGTTGTCCAGAATTTTCGGAGTACTCCAAGGGGTCAAATTTTGAAAATTTAGTTTCAAAAATCGCTAAAAAACGTGTTTTTAGATGTTTTTGTGTGACATACCATCCTAAACATAGGAACATAATATTATGGTATATTCGGAATCAGCGTGAAATTTCGTATAAGAATCACCCTCAAAATCGGTTAAAATTATTCTTTGAAAATTCGCTCACCAACTCATGCTGCATGAATGGAACTTTTTTCTTGCTTAGAGGCCCCTTACAGACCAGGCCCTAGACCACACAATATCCATTCAAAAACGCATTTTCGGCATTTAGACGGTATTTTCCCCCTAAGTAGCATTTAACAATACAATTTGTTGCATCTTGGAGAAGTCAGAATAAGTGTTTCTTTAAAAGAAATCACTATTGCTCTAACTTGATTAATAAAAAGCGATTTCCAGGCTTGGTTGCGGGATGAGGCAGCAAGAAAATTAGCTCTAAAGGTTTATTTTTAGGTTTATAGATGGAAAAATCGTAGTTTAATGCACATTTATGAGCTTCTATCCCAAAACACCCTCTTACATTCACAGGATTCAGTATTTTCAGAAGGGTAAACAACTCCCAATGCAGCATAGACATTATATTCTGAAGGTGATACGGACAGAAACATTATCGTTGTTGGTTTCGGATTCTTGATTATCCGTCCCATATGTCGAAGCAACTTCTATGTATTTCGTAAAGTGTCTTCTAGGAAAAAAATCAATGACAAGGGAATTTCCTCAGACAGTTGAAGTGGAGGGGGCCTATGGAACAATTTGCTGTCAATGCCACGACGTCTACCGGCCCACCAGCCTCGTCCAAGGTGATGGAGCAACCTACATAATAACGATTCTGGGGCACCTGAGTTAACCCTCCATTATGTGTGATTACCGCGCTGTTTAATTGGGGTGCTCTGATTGGGAGCGTCACGAGTCACGCATGCGCGGACTCTATAACGTACAAGCCATGGTATTATTTGTATTGTAGTTATAATGTAGGTCTGAGTATTGTTCAGGCGGCCTTGATGGTTCGAGGCTCATTATTGTTCTAAAATATTCGGTCTGTCTGATTAAAATCATTGTAAATAATTATGTGCTGATAAATTTTAATTGTTAAAAATGGTAGGATGGAGTTTAAGAGCTGAAATATCAATAAATTGATGGGGTGTTGCATGACATTTAAATTGAGAAGGCATTTTGGCAAAAGCCTTCACGAATTAGTTTTGATACACATCCAAGACCAAGGAACTATTGTTGATTTATTTATTTTTTAAAGGAAATCGAACTTATAGTATTTACTTAACAATAAGAAGAAAAGTTCTATTCATGCAATATGAATTTATGAGGGATTACTCAAAGATTCAATATCTTTCTACCTAGTATTTATTGGCAGCTATGAATAGTTCCCAGATTATTTGATGAAATATTGATGAGATATGGTTATATGAAATTGTGATCTGATTCCACGTATCACACAGATGGACAGCCGGACGTATCGTAGGTAACCACTAACCTCATCAAAATCGTGTGCAATTCGTCGCGAAAATGCTTTCGCCTGTATTCCGCATCAAGTCAGAATTTAACTTGAAAAGTTTAAAAAATTTGTTTGAATTTTCCCCTTAGTATTTCTGGATGTATGGCCAATCACTCTTTTTTCTATCATGAAAGGCCGATTTTACGATGGAAGATGTGCCGAAATCACCTGCTATATGCCATTGTAGGTTGAGGGTGGACGACAATATACCTAGGTTACTTTTTATGTAGTTTTATTTTTTCAGACCAGTTTCACATGAATCTCCACAAGGAAGTCCATGTTTTAAAACATAAATAATTTGTTATACAAGCTGTTTCTCTATCACACCACTCTTTAAGTTTCAGGTAAAGGTGTCCAACAAGGGAAGACAACTTAGAGTAATATGCATATTCCTTAGTCTTATGCAAATTTGACAAAAAAGTTTACGTACCACCATGATAACTTCAGTAAGAAAATTAAACTCAGAAATTTCGTATTTTGTTTTTTGACAAAAAACTATGGTCAATCCGAATTATAAGGACGACGATTTTACTCCTAGGATTCTATGACTATTATATTTCCTTGAGGAGACACGCGAACCCGGTTTGGAGCAATGCAATATTATAAATGGAAGAAGCCTTATAATTATTATAAATTTTCATCTATTCTACTCTACACAGAACAATGGACTTGGCCAGGAAGTTTGTCATCATATATTGCCAAAAACATTGAAGACAGACAAAACACAGAGCACGCATGTAATATAAATAGGTATTATAGTTGATAAAATGGATAGATTGCCTAAATCTTTGAGAAGATTACGATCATAAAGTTGGGTAAAGTACCTACCTACCTATGAGGAAGTAAAAAATACAGAAACCTCTTCAAATTAGATGATGATCTTGAAAACCAGGTGAGAGAGACAGAGAGAGGGAGTGTGTGTGAACGCGTCTCACATCACATCAGAGCCAGTGGCATTGGGTCAAGTGCACGGAATGAGCCGAAATCGGGAGCAGGGTCGAGGATTCCCCCCTCGTAGGGGATACTTCGTGTTTTGTCAATCCGAGCCACATAAGAGGCCATCAAGGACAGAATCATGTAATATGGGTGTAGGGTGACCCAAAAAATCTCATCAGCCAACGCTGTGCTATAAAAAGACCTGAAATTTCTGGGTTTTCTAAATTATTCAGAACGATTAACAAGAATAAAGTGACCAGACATACTCTTTTCAGGGCGTATTTACAATTTTTGAGTCCCTTTCCTCTACACTCTTTTCTTTTTTCTTTCCAAAGACTAACATACTCTTTTTTCTTACAGAAGAAGGAAAAATAGTAGGTATATTATAAATTTTTTTTTTGAAAGTTCGAATTTGGGCTTACTTCGCAAAACTTCCATCCTTATCTTTGAATTATAATGATATTTTCTATACTTACTCACGTTTCGTACCTTCGTTCCCACCAGCAAAAAGATGCTGCATTTTAGCCCTCCAGATTAATTTTTGGTGGTTCTCACCAATAAAGGTAGGCTTTCTACTGCTGCAATGGCTTCTCCATTCCAAAACGATTCCTGATGCTCCACACTTTTCTATATACCTACAGGGTATTTACAGCTTCTTGGGATAAACTTCAGGAATCGATCATGGCGGAAGGAACCTTCTTCCTTACCTACGGGTAATTTCCAACAAAAAGTGTCTCTTAATAGTTTTTTTAACTCCCTATCTTCGTGAGTTTTTTAAATTTTAAGATTTGGTTTTTCCGTTGTCCTTGCATCACTAAAACAGCCATGATTCATTTAATTTACAGTGTAAAATTAAAAATAAATGTCCCATTGGAAAAACTAATAATTAGTGCACCAAAATTGAAAAAACTCACGAAGATAGGGTGTTAAAAAATTATTAAGGGAGAGAATTGCGTTTGAATGCAAAAAATTGTGGTTTTCAAGGGATTCGATGTGTTGAGGGTGTTGACGATCTGACCACGAATAGAGGAGTTTTCCTGGTAATTTTCCATGCTGAATCGAATTGTGACACTCCCGATTCATTTGAACTGATGAAAATTGATTTTCCGAGAAAAATAGTAAATCTTTGGACATAAGTACCAGTGTATCCAAATCAAATTTTGTGAGCTAGTGAACAGGAGGGTGATTGAGTTGAATCTGAGCAATAATTGTTTGGAAAAATTCAATCAACACTCAAAGATTACCACAATATGATTTGGATAATGCTGGCATATCCAAAAACTCACTGTTTTTCTCGAATCATTCAAATGATTATCTATCAATTTTTTAACGGTTGAAATGAATCGGGAGTGTCACCATTCGATTCAGCGTGAAAAGTTACCTGGAAATCGATACTCAACTCCTTCAGTCATCGTAGGTCGACAACTCCCTAAAACACTAGAAAACCTTGAAAACCCCACATTTTTGGAATTCAAAAGCAACTTTCTCCCTTAATTAGTGCACCAAAATTGGAAATTACTACTGTTGGGAAGTTTAGATCCTGAGGAAGGTTTTCCTGATGAGTGCCCAGCTCAACAGTATTGGTTTAGAAGCAAAACAATGCGTGAAGGATAAGTCAAATTTTGAGAAATTCTACAAATTTGAACTTTGGGCTGTATTTTTAGCCTTAAAAATCAAATTTTGAAGATAGAGGTCTTTCTCATAGGCAATTATTAGGTTTTCGAATAGTATCTTTATTTTTAATTTTACACTGTAAATTAAGTGAATTAAGGCTGTTTTAGTGATGCAAGGACGAAGGAAAACCCAAATCTTAAAATTGAAAAAACTCACGAAAATACGTGGTTAAAAAAACTCCGGGACACTTTTTGTGGGAATTTACGTTAGAATCGTTTCCTGAAGTTTGCTCCAAGATAGCTTTAGACACCCGTATGTTTATGTATATTATTGAGGATTGAAGTAGGGTGTGCCGTCTGTTGGTGGTGGTGAAGGGGGGGGGGGGGGGGGGGGGGGGGGGGGGGGGGGGGGGGGGAAGCAATGCTTGGTAATAATACTCTTTTTCTCTAAGAGATATCTGGTCACCTTAAACAAGAAGAACAAGATTACTTTAAGAACACATTCCTAAATTGTTCACGCCTGAATCATATTTTCGACTCACTTTCAAAATAATAATACATGAAGTTTAATATCTTTGCAGTAGGTACAGTTACGCCACGCATATCACATACACACCTATATAAGTTATAATTATTGATTTTGCCGCCATCTTCTTATCACAGTACTGATTGTGAACTGGCGGGTGAAAAAGGACGCCTGTATTTTCGGAAAGGCAATGTTTGATGCGTCGACATGCATTCCTTATTGATGCATGGCTGTTTCATTTTATATCTTTCTCATGGTTTTATAATAAATAATCAATTATCAACAAATTTATACATTCTTTATAATATCACGCAATTATATGCAATGTGGAAATAAGATCAGTGTCCATTTTCGTTCCTGAGAGTTTCAGAAGGTAACGTGACGTCATCGCTGTGGGCTGGATAGCAGCCATTATCTGGTATCCCCTTTGTGATTCACCTTTACCAGCCACCTCTCTCTGACCATTTTGCCGTCCAAGTTTTCCCATTATATTTCATACCTCTATTTCTTGTCAGCGATGTCGCAAGTTTGGTGTTCCAATCACCTACGTCGCATACAACCTAGCGCTAAAAGAAAAGTGCTGGCGCTAAGTATAACTTTATCGTAAAATCAGTTCGATGTGGTTCAAGTGTTGAAATAACGCGCTTCTTCACCGGTTTGGACACCCGGTTCTTTGTCTACTTCAACCTACATGGGTACTTAGAAGTTCGGCTGATGACAGTGGATCCTGTATCATTCCTGACTTGCACGCCTTCGCCAGGCAACAGGCAATCTGTAAGTTTCAAAAATTACCTACTAAATCTGCTGCTTCGCCACTGCTACCCTTCACTTGGACCTCAGAACATGCATACACATCAGTACCTATACACATCATCAAGCATTATTTCAACCTATAAACTTTCATCACTCATCTCTCATCCTCAACAATAAAGAACAGTAACCTTCATCCGAGGTGTGATATGTTCCTATTTTAGGTTTATTTGAAGTTTTGTGGGTTATTTATTTACTTATGTTCCTATGTTTAAGATGGTAATTAACCCAAAAAACCTCAAAAACACGTTTTGGAACCTTAATTTTCAAAATTTGACCCCTTGGAGCTCCTAAAATTCTGGCCAACGAACTCATCTTTTCTTTAGTTATTATTGACATTTTGAAATTTTTTCGGATTTTTTGGATAGATCCCATGGTCAGATATCGTCTGGAGTGACACATATATATAAATGTATAAATAATATATATACCTACATGTAATATAACATATAAATATAACTTTTAATTTATATAATTATATGCATTTTTTAAAAATTGGATTATTTAAATTTTGAAGCCATTGCAATAGCTTCATTCTCTTCGAAAATTCACTAAAAGTTACCACACTCTGGCCCCAAACATAGGTTCATCATCCCACGCATCAAATCATACGGCGGTAAGATGGGTTTCCTGGTTTTTTTGCATCATTATGTTGTTTTACATGAAAAAATTGCGCTGAGGGGTAAATGTCAATTCGATAAGTAGGTACATAATTGTTTTCCAGCGAGGGCACCCTGCGATCATGGAGCACTCGTCGTGACGGATTTATGGTTTCATGCTGCCGACACCGGTTTCGACAACGGTCTTCTTCAGTGTGGCATAGAAATACCTACTCCTTTTTGTACTCAATAAACTTCCATCAAAATGAAACTCCATCAATGTTATATGAATGTTTGTTCATGTCGTATGTAAGTATTAAGTCAGCAGGTAAGCATTAAAAGTTGTTGAGTGTTGTAGCCCCAAAGCAAGAGCATGTCGGAAGAAATAAAACCGCTTCAACTACACCTACAAGAGTTGAACAAAATTTAATGATTTGTGCAAAAACTAAGTAGGTACTTGAACGAATAAATAGCAAACGGCCAGTTCCACAAAGAAAAACGGTGTCACGTCATTACTGTTATCTGAGGAGGAATATTAGTCAAAACCGGTACCACCGCTTGATAAACCCATTCCATCACGACGAGCGCTTCTTGATTGCAGGGTACCCTCGATGGAGAGCCATCACTTATCGAATTATTTGCAAATAAATCAAAATCAATCATTTTCATCATTATTTTCTGTCGTCTTGCTGTCCTTCAGAACACTTGGAAGGTTGGAACTTCTCATATAAAACGGTAGGTATTTACGGAAGGTACATGAAAATTCGCTGAAAGTTGTAACATAACAATTTTTTCTTTTCCTGATTCGAGAAATCGCTGTTTTATTCTTCAAAAATAGGTTTTGTGCAATGAAATTTTTCTGTAGGCATAAAACATCCAATATACTGAGACGTTAAGACTATTACGTCTATTTACTACTGGGGTTTTTGAGTTTACCCGCAAAAATATATCATATAAATAGGAAAATAATGACAGAGAACAAATTTGAAGACACGGAGATTATTTCTCATCATGAACTTGGTGATCAAGAGAATCTTTGAATAGAAAGGTAATATCGGCAGGTATGTTACTCAGCTTCGGATGTTCCAACTGCCATGATCTTCGGAAGAGCTTCCAGTTGTAACTTTCAGGTAGATAATTCTGGTGAATTCCTTGACTTCGCACCTTTTATGAATCACTGTGACAAAACACTTTTGAGAGAATAATGTGATGAAATATCAGTATTGCACTGGTTTATTCAAGTTATTATTTATATTTGAAGATAAAGCTTGGTTCTTGGTCATGTACTACTTAGTAGAAAGTAGATTGAATTAGAAGAAATAAGGAGAGTCTCAATGCAGCGCCCGGGTTGTCGCGGACCAAGCGCTCCTGGCGGCAACTTGTGTAACGAAACCCTAACCCAGTTCCCTCCAATGACCAGAATTTTCATGTATTTTTACTTTTCACGATTTTCACAGTGAAATGCTTCCAATCAGTCGGTGGTCAACTTCCTAGTGTGTTCCAAAGAATCGATGTTCAGTTTCCAACTCGGACCCCCAATTAAAAAAAAAAACAGTATTCAATCATGCAGCATGGCTATAAGAGCGAATTTTCAAAGATAACGACTCTGGATGACTTCCAATCGGGCTGGGACTAGTCGCAATCATTCAGCATGAAAAAATACATGGAAAAAACATCATAATATCAACAGTAGAAGCGGTTTTCAGAGGCTGACAACCAAATTTCCACAAGAAATTTCCACAAGAAAAAATACATGGAAAAAACATCATAATATCAACAGTAGAAGCGGTTTTCAGAGGCTGACAACCAAATTTCCACAAGAAATTTCCACTTGACTCATCGCAGTTGATTTTGGCGATCGGTCCCTCTCGCGTCTCTTGTTTATTTGATTGGAGTGATGGGGTTACGGATGTGTGGTAGGTAACTTTATTCCTGCGTGCATCTTCCTAATCCAATTATATATTTTGCGATTCCGCCCAGATACCCATCCAGAGTTGGAAAGTCAAAATACATCAAACATCATCAAACCTACCTGTAGAATATAAGAATCATTACTAGGTACTATCAACAGTTCCAATGGCTCTTCTTTTAATGCCAGAAAACAATATTATGGTCATCGTGGGTACCTACATTAGATAGTCAGTATAGCATTATAGGTTCGTGGTGAATAACTATAGGTAGATCACAAAGGGTCTATCGCCATGCTACGTGGGATCGGGAGTCGGCTTTTCTCAACCTCATCTGATAAGCTGATCTAAATAGCTAAGTAGGTGAGTCTACAGAACTGGCAACTGGTTGAAATATAAAGAAGAGTAATTTGTGAGATGAATGGTGGAGCGTATGAACAACGTAGTGTTATTTGTACACCTGCGCTTCTACAAATCTCCCGGTAGATTTTCGAGCTGTGCGCACCTTTGGCGCTCCTCCAACTGAATAGGTATGTTTTTCAAACAAGGCACCAGTTTCCCTCCTTCAAGTACTGGTCCTACAATGGTCCTATCTGTGATTAGTGGCTGCATTAGTACTATGTTGGTTGATTTATTCACTTCAGGCAGCGGCAGGAATAACTTGTTTCATACCATCTCATTTTATTACTTTAAATGTTTAAAGTCCGCTGCGATACCCATTTTAGGAGATCCGTGGAGTAGTCGGAAAACAATGAACAAAATTTGCAAAAAAGTTATATTTTTAAGCCATTGCAATGAACAGCTGAATTTTCGTCGAAAATTCGCTAAACACACACATTCCGGGTGGGATTCTAGTCAGAAGTGTGGAGAACTTTAAAACAAAGAATTACTCGTAGAGAACAATACTAAAGTGTAGAAAACATGAGTAAAAAACTAAATTCAAACCAAAAATCCAGCACTCAACAGTCAAGAAAAACTTATTTTGTTTTGTTACGTTTTCGTTCTGAACAGAAAACACGAGAATTCAGGTAACCTACGCCATGGCGGTACTTTTCCCATATTCGTGCTTCAGGATAGTGGTAGGTGATTCATTTTTCTTGCAGGAAAGTTTCTTTCTTCCGTAGCAACCTGTGAATCACTCTTCTAGGTGAGACGTATGCTTAATAAGATGTAAAAGGGTGAGTAGGTTGCCTTCGTTGTTGACGGAAATGCGATGATGTTATGAATCGTTTCTTCTGCAAGGCCGAAGTTGAGCTCTAGTTCAGCCAAAGGCGGATTACGTTATCAGCGCAGTAGGTATAACCTTTGTTGCCACGTCCAACGATAAATTATTGCCGATGCCCTGAGCTTATGCTAATTACAGATTTATGTAGTCTCGGGTGAAAAAGAATTAAAAAAAAAAAAACACCTATTTCTTCAAGAATCCCGTTCGTCAGACCTCATGTCTAGCTGGCATTACATGGGAAAATCGTCTAACGGTGTTGGTGAGTATTAACCTGGGACGAGGTGAGCTGAGATGGCAAAGGCGCCAAAGACTGCTAGTTTTAGTAAACCATGGTTTTCAAAGTTATGGATACGAGTTCATTAGGATGTGTTCCAGTAAATCACTGAATGGTTTCGTGCATCAAACAGTTTTCAATCGGGATAATAGTCCGCGGGAATATCAATTGACTGTATACTTACAAGCTTACCGTTTTTGCGATTGGTTACGACAGTTTATCCATACTTTCTGCTTATTAGCAGTATCTAGCAAGTAAGCATGCCAGAAGCATAAATATAATGTTTGAAAGATACATAAAGCAACTTTTCTTTCGAGTCATCACCTGTTGAGAACACTCTAGTCACGTAAAGGTGCTTCGGTACTTGTACGGACTATTCATTCATGAAGTGTAAAAAGCAACAGCAAGATTAATTTTCGTAAGTCAAAAACATTTACCTTCGAATCTACAACGATGTCTACGTAGGTATCTTTAAAGCTTTCTACTTTTATTTTTGAAACCTTAGAGATTGGATTGACGTCGTCCCCATTTGTTATTATTTGTGCGAGTCTTGAGTACCTAGTTATATTTGCTTCCTAATCTACCCAAGGAAGCTTAGTTACAACTTTTCCGAGGTGAACATTTTTTTCCTCCAAAATCAAATTGTCCCCTCGCCGACCTTCCTGAATAAATTTGGGTCGATGTCGGTCGGTCCGCGAATTCTTGCAACGCCCGCAAAACACCCCCAATTTTCATTAGATTTCGATGGCATTTTTTGGGATGTGCGGGTTAGGCCCTAGATGATCTCTCTTGAATATATCGGCAATCGGACACTTGGTAACACAAACACTAACAAAAAACCACCTCACGGGGGGCTATTCTTGATATTATAACTTGATAATCTAATATATAAAATTCTCGTGTCACAGTTTTCGTGCCCTTACTCCTCCGAAACGGCTTGACCGATTTTGATGAAATTGTTTGTGCTTATCCGGTATCTATGAGAATCGGCCAACATCTATTTTTCATCCCCCTAAATGTTAGGGGTAGTCCACCCCTAAATTTTTTTTTATTTTTTAGACAAAATTGTTAATTTCTATTTTTTTATGATACAACATACAAAAATACATACAATCCTCAATTTTCACCCTTCTACGATCAACCCTTATTTTTTAATAAGGGCTCTGTCCCACTGTCACGCGAGCGAAGCGAGCGTTTGGGATCTGGACAACCAACCGTCTAGAAATCCGGCCGTCTAGAAGTAACCGGCTAGAGATCATTTATATATATGGCAAAACAACGTTTGCCGGGTCAGCTAGTAATATTATACAATGGCGTCACTGATTGGGAACGTTTCAAGTTAGCATAATTTGACAAAAACCTTTCAGAAAATCTTGAATTCCAGGAAAAGTTAAATGAAAGTATACCTAATTCAATTAGGCAAAAATGAAAATCTTGATTCCCAAGCTCGTCATGGCTCGTGGTGGTTGTGCTAGGTATTTGAACGAGATTCTACTTTGATGAGAGATTGTAGTTTAAGCATGCAACATTCATAGGGTGATCTGCGTTTTGGCAAAATCGAAAATCGGTCAACTTCCGACTGAAGAAAAATTGATCTACAGGTCCATTGAAAAGTGCGTGCATGCTATGTACCATGGTTTCTGGAGGGACTTATGCGTCTTGCGGACGGTTCTATTTTCACGGTCGGCCTGCCGTTGGATCGAACCCAAGTGGGGCAATCGTTGACAACATTACGCGTTATTTTAAGGAGGTTAGGCTCGGCGCAAACGATATAAGGAGGCCTCTCACTTGCTCACTTGCTTCACTCCAACTACTAACTCCGGCCTGCTTTCTACACGTCTTCATTTCAGGATTTGAGCTTCGAGAGACCAGTGTTCATGAGAAAAGATTCGTTGCTCTCTCAAAGCAATACGGATTACACACCTCGTAGACAAAACCGTGTCTTTTTTAAGTGAGGCTCAGTAAGAAAGCAGATTGGTCTGATTCAAACTTGTCTAATCTAACTTCGATCTAACCAGTTTCCTATATAAATCTAACTTAATCAATAAAATCTCCTTGTAACCATTATTGAATTCAACCCCCCCCCCCCCCCCCCCCCCTTTAAATTTATCTCAAGATCGAATAATAACACCATTGTTTATTTGTAGTGATACGTGCCAGTTACCGGGTTCTCCATGTTAGTGACGGGGGCCTTCAAATACCATATTCTTCTTTGATTATTCTCATATACCTACCTGTTATTTTGCTAAATTTGCCGTTTCATGTTTTGTTTATTCCGCCTGAGGGAGAATTTTGAGAAGTTTAAGAATTTTTTGTTAAATTTGATCTTGACTGTTGGGTTTCTTTTTGTGCCTAGAACACTATTCTGAGGAATAGAGCAGGTAGCACTAGAAATGTCAATATGATAATACAAAATAATGATGAAATAGGCCGATACTCGAGAATCATACACTAAAAAGGAGGAAGGTATCTCTATTCGTAGTGTTATGAGACGAATTTTGTTTGAAGAATGAAATCCAATATTCCGATCATCGAAGTGCAACCTCCAACGGGTGCATACAAAAACGCAATAGGTCTGCAAAGGAAATGTGTTTTTAGCGATTATGATACTTGATTATCTAGTATCGATAGGTACCTTTCTTGAACAGCAGCGTAGGCTCAACTATGCTCATGGAAGTAAGCACCTCCTAAATTACGATCTCATTCATGAACCAGAAAACGCATGACGGTTGAAAAAGAGGATTTTCTGAATAAGGGTTTCTCAGTTTCCCTGACACTCAAAAACACACACTAACCTGACATTATGCATCAGGCGTTCGTTCGTGGAGCAACAACTTAGGTTGCAGTCAAGGCTGGTACTCACGATATATGCAAAATGTAAGCGTTAACATGCGTGGGAGCACAATCTTAATAGCGGAATGCTCTGCCAGAATCCTTGCACCTTGAAGACCACATCGACCGAAACGCCCTTCACATTGTGAATCCTTTATCCTTTCACACGTCGTTACCTTTTCTCACCGATACCCGGAGAATCGCGTCTTTCACAGTATTGACATTGCTTCAATGTCACGGGTTTTACTCGCGGCCATAATTTTTTTTTCCTTCCACGGCAATGGAATTAAAGATCAAGGATGCCTTCTTCCCTTGATTGTCATGACTGTGCGTAAAACAGTTGGAAACCGATTGATTTACGCGCGAGTGATGTGATGAGTAGTAAAAGGGTGAGTCGCTGGTTTCCAATTTCTACGCAGATTTTTCTTGAAAAACAGGAATAATTTATTTTATTCCTGTTTTTCAAGAAAATCTTTGTAGAAATTGGCAACCAGAGCTGCTCTAGTTGTAGAGGCCCTATATTTTATATAGGTATTAGATAAAATATTATGAACAATGTTCATTGGTTATATTAGTTTTATAATTTATTCATACTCTATTCATTTGTCATGCTACAGCTCTACGATATTGTTTGACGATGACTTCATTGTGAATTTCGCACAGTGTTTTTTCAGAAATTGTGTGTTTAGTGGGTCAAGACAACATGAGAGTGTGACTGTCATGGGATTGTGTAGTGGCTCTATATTATACTGCATAGCAAATTCTGGGGGTCCAACGAGTCTCAAAACAAAACTTAACAAATCAAAACTTAAATAAATATTCTATTTCAGGGCGTACAGCTCGAAACGAAGAGACAAATGGAACTCGAATCTAAGTGCGTAAGAGCCTTACATTCAGGATGCAGTATCATGGATTCTTATCAACGATAAATTAGATAAGTACCTATTCATGTTTAGGTACAGGAATTTGCAGTACAGTGGATGATCTCGTAGGGACGAATCAATACTGTAGAATCAATCAGCTTCGTAGCATCCACATCAAGGAAGTTGTTAGAACCAGGTAGGTATCCAGAAATCATTCGAGAACCTGAAGAGTTGAGTGTGTCAAGACATATAATGAGAGTGTGACTGTAGTGGGAGCGTATAGTGACAGTCCACTTCAAATATACATGAATAACGCAAACATTCCGGAGGTAAACATGAATGTTCTGCTCTACAATAAATCAGGTAAATAGCTAGGTATTCATGTTTAGGTGGTACTATTCAATTATACGATTTGTGTCCTCCCACAGGAATCACCGGTTCCATCGTCTATGGTCCACACAAAATTCAAAAATGGCTCCTCCTCGTCTTTAATCGCCAACCCAACTTCAATAACTGCAGATTTTGAAAGAAAAAAAAAGAACAAACAAACAAAGAAAACAATGCATATTGCTAACAGTAAGGTCAGTGCCTTTTCACGCTTGACAGGTGTTGGTTAGATGTATAGCAATCGTGATAAACGAAAATCTAGTGTGTAAGGAAAGAGGGGAGGAAGTATAATAGTACAAAGATTCCATCACAGGAAAACAGTCCAAGTGGTTCTTTCTTCAAACGGTACAACAGGATTCTCAGATTTTGTAACAGCTCGTTTCCTTAGAACTATTATTTTTAGGTGGCATAGCGTAGGTACAAGTGAGCTGGTGGCAAAATTTATGGTTGAAAAAAAGAGATTACAGGTAGCGGAGTGATGTGCGCCCCTGTTGGTCGGTCACGTAGAGGGACAAAAACATATAGGTTGGTGAACGGAGAAATTGAATCGCTTACATTCACAAATCAGTGAAAGGGTTTGCCTCGAGGCCCATATAAGCATATACGAATTTACATGCGATCCGTACTGACTTGGAGCCTGCAGGTTGTTAGTTGTAGGAACTTTCTGGTGGTCAGTAAGTGACCACCCGTTGTGCCTAAATAAGATAGGTGGTAGCCCCTTTCGCCCAACACGACTCCAATCTAAAGTAGAGATCTTTATCTTCAACAAAAACAATGGACCACAAACTGGACCTACCCGAGGGAGTGTAACATTGAACGCTGTGGGTGATCCGGTGTTGCCAAATGTTTCAGCATACAATCGAAACATGACCTAGATCTCAACAACCAAAAGCCAAACTCAACCAGCTGATGAATGAATAAGTATTCTATTGTGGAGATTATCACAAGTATTTTGGAGAAATATTGTACTAGAACCTACTAGACCTACACCTTATATATATCTGTATCTTATATACCTTATAATTACATCTGTATGTATGTATACATATAGGTACTATATACATTCTATACCGTATACAGGGTGTTTCACTTATGAGCCGAAAAACTTCTCCCACATGTTCTACAGGTGATTTCCAACAAAAAGTGTCTCTTAAAGTTTTTGTTTTCAAACCACTTATTGTTAGAGTATAAGTTTTTTTTAAACCACCTATTGTTAGTTTTTTTAAACGACTTATTGTTAGAGGCTGAGAATACGGGAAATTTAACGCTCTTTCGATGTACTCAGATTTGGTTTTACTCTTCATATTAAGGGAGTTATGGCCTTTTTAGTGACCAAAAAAATCTTCAAAACAAAAAAATCTTCAAAGCGAAAAAACTCAGGTTTTTAGTGGTTTAAAAAAAACTTTAAGGTTCACTTTTTGTTGGAAATTACCTGGGAGATGTTTTTCAGATCATAAGTGAAACACCTTGTATATCTTGTACTTAATTACCTTATTCCTATATACCTTGTACCAAATGATTTTGAATTATAAAATGGTCAGTAAATGCTAATCATAATCTTTTTTTGAAGGATAAGGTTATCAATAAAGCAGTAAGCGCAAACAATCGATTTTTGTGGGTTCAGTGAACTACCAAGTATGACACATGATTTTAAAGTGTTTCGTCACACTGAGTAACGTGGAGATAATCACTTTTCGATATGCGCAATTCAACTTTGAAGACTGGTCGAATCTGCCTCGCGATTCATCTATCTGTGATCGAAAATTCATATCCCAGAGTCAAATTATTCAAGAACTCCAGTTGGATTGGTCTGAATGCCCTCTTTATGACACATCTCAACATTGCTATAAATGTTCACGATACTATATCAAGATATAGGTAGGTACCTATTACGTGGATTCTACCAAAATGATACGCACTCGAGTGACAAATAATACTCCTATAAAAATACTCGATCAAAACGATTTCGAGATTATGTGAATTCTGAAGTGGCAATAAAGTTTATTATAACAACTTCGATGGCCGTACTTGACAATATTATGTTATTATTATGTATTCAATAAGAATAAAGTGCATTATGTTGATGCATCATAAATTATGTTGATTATTTACCTATTGATTTATAAAGATGCATTGTCCTTAATCGTTGAAATGGAATGAATAAAAAGTTCCTAACGGACGAGGAAATATTCATTTTCTTGATGTTTATCATAAGGTTTGAAGGAGAACTTAAGGTATTACTACCGGACACTGGTTCGTTTTGAATTTACACACAATTACCAGGAAGCGTTCGATAGTGGGAGCCAATCGGGCTGACTCATTCAGTTCGGGTGATTTCGATTAAATATCCAGACGGGTTCACTTTTCTTGGAAATCTGTAAGCTGAGGGAAAATTCCTGAGAGTGAATTGACGGAAATTGGTCAATAGGGTTCGGTGAATATAAAACCTCCGAACATGAATTGAACTATTTCTAAGGCCGCAGTGTTGAGTATAGGCAACGTAACAATAATGAGAGTAGATGGATAAGAACATGCACAGTACTAGACTAACTATTTGAACGGACATCAACAGCAATGTTTATCATACCCGGTGGTACATGGAAGTTACATGATGTAACAGCCAGTATAGCGAACATAATCAGTATGATACAGAGGCATAGTAAATTAATCTTCATTCAGAATACAATAGTTACTTCATCCTAAAAAAGTGCTTTTAAAATGTTGGACGATAAAATATATTCTTTCAGCATAGGTAAGACCCAAAATAAATCGTCATTCTAAAATCTATAATCAACGATACGGACATGAAAATCCTGGTGGCGCCACGTTCTAGTACCGAACTGGCACCAACACACCGAAAATAGCATCAAATTATGCCCATGAGCTTGTTTAAGGTCCTCAGAATTATTCTGACTCAACATCCAGTGTGGAGAATAGTGTTCCTATGTATTGAGGAACAATGAGATCAAGGAATTTCTAACGAATCGGCGTTTAGCTTGGAAATTCATAACAGCACTTGCTCCATCAAGGAGCGGATTTTACGATTTGTTTTAAATTTAAATTTTCAACAGTTAGTTGACTCCGAGATTTAAAAAAGAAGAAGAACGACAAAAACAGAAATGAAATTTAGGAAAAATGAGAAAAAACTCTGACTTGTTCCTCTGGTACATCCATGCCAAGGTACTGGTACATACCAGGGACAATCCTTTTTTGGCGTTTAAACACACATGAAAATTACACATAAAAATATCAAAATTTAGGTTGAATTGTAAACATTACAATCATTTACGAAACGTTCGTAAATATATTTGTTCGAAAAACGTATCAAACAAATTTCCCAAGTTAAAATAAGGTCCTCCTACCTAGCGAGAAACATTGTTCGCATTAATACAAGTATAATGACACTCAGTTGCAGTAAATGCATGTTATCGAAGAATCGAAAAATACGATTTCTTGGGACGCGTCGACCGACGGCATTCATTACTGCACCTTCGCCATCACTTCGGGTTCAAGGAAAAAGGTGACACTTTGGAAGCTAGCAATAAATGCGCGAATGCATTAATATTCCTCCATGACAAGGATTTCCTTGGCTTAGGTGCCATCATCGGACGTTCTACCACTCATAAATGACGCCATTATCGAGTGTCGTGTCACCGAGTTGACAGCAGTTGCTGGTAGTTACTCATGTTGGTCATTACACATTGTCACGACAGTCACCACCAAAAACTATACAGCAAATTCTGGAGTATATCGAATCTACTCCCAAAATGTCGTAGAGGCTACCTGCCCATTACATAGTGGCACTGTGAATGGTTTTTGTTTCTTTAATATTGATTGAGTATTCATTTTTAAATAATTTAAAAGAGAGTGAATTGAATCATGTTGGAATAACAATGTGTTTCAATATTGAACCGGGATTGATACTAATTAATTTTTCCTCATACTCATGATAATCATGATATATAGTAAATATATTAATCATGAGTGACCGGGGCTAGTGTTATTGTCAATTTGTTGTTGTACTTGGGTAACCACCCACCTATATGATTTTGTAGTTGAATGATAATGTTATGCAATTGTTGAACAATAATTGCCAAATAAGTGTTCATTGCCAACTCAGTTGTCGGTTCTACTCGGACCTAACTGCAGTGTTTATTTCTTATTATGTGTGTAATTGTTTCTTTAATGTAAATAAACGTATAAATCAAATCAAATCCTAATGATGAATCAATATTATCACCAACCTCTCTAGTCGGGTACGACTCAACTAAATCCTATATTGATAAGACGCTTTAAAGTAGTTCAATAATAAATTGCTTTGTTAGTACGAATTTAGCTGAGTATAAAACTTGACTCCAAAGGATAAAGTATATAATAAAAAATTTGTCATTATCAATTGTTTCTATGTCTGTGACTAAGTCACGCTCGAATGGCCACACCGATTTTGAGTATTTTGCAAAATGATGTTTAAGTTCCTGGCCAGATTATAGGCTTTAGCAGAATACTCTCACCCTTCTGTTTGACTAGAATCCCCGTTCTGTCGTGTGTTCTGTCATTTTATTTATCTTCAGGTCACGTTTCAGGAGCACAGAGGAGCTTGTAACACTAACCGTGCTAGCACGGGAAAATGTGCTATTTCCTAATAATAAACTACCTGACAGTTTGTCATATTTTAGTCTCAGGACTGTTATGAGAATCTCAGAGACGAATGAACCCCTTCAAATTGCCTCGGATTCTTAAAAGAAGCTGGAGCCAAAATATGGAAACGTCCTTTTGTCTAAAGATGACTAGCAGAATACTCGCTACCAAGTTAAATAAATAAATGCGCTTTCGTTTAGCATCGTTTAGTCAACCGACTATCGGCAACTTTCCAAGTGGCCCCTTCTGCAATACGGAAGGACTGGCCAGTCCCATTCGCGATTATTACTTACTTTGTTTCAAACGTCGTAAAACATCAGACAGACAATTTGGCAACTGAAATACGTTGAGTATTTGACTAGTAAGTTTCTATAAGAAGTTCCAGTCATGCACCATGAGTTGATGAGCGAATTTTTGAAGAATCATTTCAACCGATTTGGTGGGTGATCCTCAGAGTAAATTTTGCTCTGATTCCGAATATATTTACCATATACTTTGTATTCTCATGTTTAAGTTGGTAAGTTCGAACAAAACCTCAGAAAGCATGCTTTTTGAACCACAATTTTCAAGAATACTCCAAAAATTCCGACCAACGGACTCATCCCTTATTTTTATGTTTTGACATTTTGAAATTTTCTTGAATTTTTTCAGAGCGTTGATCCATATTGAAAAATTGTAATCATCAGGAATCGTTTCAGAATGGTCTGAAACGGATTTCCATGAAGATGATTGTCGACAATTCGCACAATTCAAATAATGAAGCCATAGCAATAGCTTCATTTTCATTGGTAATTTGCTAAAATAACCAGACTGCGGTTATTTTGTCATTGAAAAATTGTTAAAATAGCCCGACGCGCAGTCCTAAATGATAGCGCCCTAACATTGCTCAAAATCGTATGTATAAAAAAAAAATTTCTTCACTTTTTTGACCTTAAAAATTTCTCGATATTGAATCCTCAATATTTGTACATTGTACACTCGTACAATAACTACATAAATTAATATTTCAAGATTTTTATCTTCATTATTAGATAGTTTATTACATCCTGCTAGAAAACTGGAAGAAAACGTATAATGGTGATACACAAATGAAAATATGTGGTTATGATAGTATCACACCTTAAACATCAGGACATTTTCAAAATCACGAAATTAAAAAAAAAATAGAAAAGATTTTGAGCTGCTTTGGGGCGCTTCACGATGGCCACTTTCCTTTCGAACCAATCGAGATGTTGGGTACGTAAGCCCATTTGGGTCTAGAGTTTTGCATTAACGATTGGCGTTACTGGTGGTCATTGCAAATTGCAAAACCCCTTAGCTCGATTACTTTCATTAGAAGGAACCAATAGTTTGCATTACGATTTTAAATAGTATTCAATTTTTTAAATCCAGTGAGACCATGCGTAAAACTGTGTACCTACGACCAACTGCTCATTCCTAACGAAGGGTTGTACAGCGATTTTGACTCTTGGCCAAATTTATACAGAAAAATAAAATAAACCGTTGTGTGATAATTTGCAGTTTTATGTTGTTGTTTTGTTTAAATACACAATTTTGCTGATGTAGAAACTTAATATCAATGAGCTGAAATCAGATTCAAACTCTGCATTAGGATGTATATTTCGAGAACATTCGTCATTTGCCAATAAGGTTCATTTTTTGATCGGTCAATGCGAGGGAACTTCTTCTGGGCATGATTCTCTTTTAATTCTTCGCACGAGTACCGTACCTACTTCAAATAGAATACGAAACTGTACTAAAAATCATTATTCCCTTCAGACTCTTCTCTTTGCATCTAGCGGGGTCGAGAGCGTAAATAAGGGATAAAGACAGATGCGAAAGCTAATAATACTGTTGGAGAAACGCTGAAGGACACGCACCCCTGGCGACTCGCCAGTCAGAGGCTATTGTCTCCGGCACAGCGAGCGTCTTTCCAGATTACACAGGCGCATTAATACTTTCTCATTACAATGCGGAATCAGTTCAGGATTTTCGCGTAATATGCCGTGGAATGTTTGCGTCAAGAGCTGTCAACCCACTTGAAAATCGTTCAATATGAACGGAATCTATAATTGCAGTGGGTAGACCAATATTCATGTGGCCGAAAACTCAATGAGAAGATTTCATTTGATGATGTTCAATCCATGGTTCCATTGATGAATAGCACGCAGGGAATAGTAACACCTCAACGAATATATTTTTTTGATCACAGTCGAGAACAATAACAAGAATTATTCGCTGACGGCCTTATCTGGTTGAATAATAAGCCGGTTACCGTGATATCACCAAAGTTGAGCCTCGGCGTGGTGAGAACTTGGATGGGTGACCGCCTGTGGGAAGGGATCGTACATCTTAGTATTTTTTCACGTCGGCTCGTCGGCGATCCCATCTCAACAAATTTCGATCCTCCCTTTTTAGGACAGCTGGTGACGTCTGTGGCGCTATAGGAGCGCCAGACGGGCGAAAATCCAACACAACAAAACACAAGACAAGAGTCACAAAAAACTCCCTCACAACACAAGACACACACTACCACAACCACACAAGAGTGGTCACTCTCAGTTACAAGAGTAACAGAAAATGATTGCAAAATCTGTGGAACAACGGGAATAGGTATGTTGTATTAGGCCTCCATGACACGAAGTTGAAGACATAACATCTCCACCACTTGGAACATAATGATAATATTGCAAATATCTGGGTGGCTCTCTGGTTTTTGCCGATTGTCTAGGAGTGATGGATCTTTGGCCTTGGTCTGCGGACAGGACATCCTCATATGGGTTGGGGATCAGGCAGTATGTCCTGGGTGGTATTGCAGTTGGAGTGGATGAATGTGAAGATGTGCTCCCCTGATATTGTAGAAGATCGAGCTCACCTAGTTTCCTGGATTCTGCTAGCTACACAGTTAGACACTGAAGATATTGAGTAAAGCCTCATTATGTCCCCGCTTCCATGCAATTCCACGAGTAGTGAAGCAGCTTTGATTTTATCTTCATGATGCCAATTTTCTTGATAGATGGATGCATCATTGATGTGGTACTTAGACGTTTGTGATACATTGGTGTAAAATTTGTTTCAATTACAAAATTTTAGCTTAATATTTGTCGAGTTAGTCCTCTTCTGTAATTTCGTGGCATCAGTATTGCAAGATCAGGACATGTAAATAAATATATAGAAATCCATTTGATATGACAACTCATTTGACTGCTCAGGTTGTTGACTCCTCCGATGTCAGCATCACATCTCAACCATCACACACTTTCAGTTTTACTCCAACTCACCATCAACACTAATTATCGTCTCCACTCAACGTTTTTCCGCAGGTCCCACGAGACTTCAGCCCAAGAAAGCTGGCGGAAGAGCGCTTTTCTTTTTCAGTTCAACCTTCGCTGCCTTCTCTTGCCATTTGCTTTTGTATGATAATTTCAACGCTTACTTTCTACCCACCCATCTTGCTATTATGATTCATTATTAGATTGTAATAGGGTGTAGCCGCACGATTCGTCTATTAATTATAAACGGTTAAGTGTAGAGACGACGAATTAGGCTCTTCCACTTGAGAATATTATTATGCTCTTGCTCTGTACCACACCCTTGATGCTTCTGCACAATGTACTTAGAATTTCCCTACATTCTTCAACTGTGTGATTTTTATATCAGAGAAAGCGTAACTATAATTTATTATAATACCTAGTTCCCGCATAAATTTAATTTCGCTGCGTGTGATCGTGACACAGAAGTTACTTGATTGATTCAAAGAAGTTATTTAAGTAGATAAGATTACCAGAAATAAGTTATTGTCTGAAAGACTGTAGACTTTGATCAACAAGTTCACTATGGATACTATAACAGCTTACCACTTCTACTCACGCACACGTGCAGCACGTAGACGTAGTGGGAAGTCTCGCACTATTTCAACATCCGAGCTCTTTAGTTCACATTTCCTTCCTTATATTACACACATATCACCTTCTCCTACACTATATTTATGCTCATTTAACGTTACTTGAACTAAGTAAATAATATTGCAAAAATCATCTCATTTTTAGATCCACTTGAATATCCCATTCGGTCCATTAGTTGCCTAGTGAGAAATTTATGTTAGGAGTGATTTATTACAATTAGTTTCATGCTACTTTCCACGAGCCCATCTATAGGGTCCGACTCGGGATATGGCATTGGGAAGTTATAAGGTAAAAAAAGTTTTAAACAAGAAAGTTATAAACACAGACTGACCAGTTTGTATCAACATCGGGCTTCCTCAACATTCATATAATATATCTCCTGTTTTCGACCACATGCGAGGAAGGAATCTTTTTAAAGACGTTCGAGACGGAGATAAGTACCTGGCCAGGAGAAAATATGAGCTATGGTCTCCACATGCTACAGGTTCTTCCCCATCAGGTTTTCGGAGCCCGGTTCTAGGTCATCCGGCCCGTCATCGGACCATGTCTAAACTCCGGCTAATTAACCGTTTTGTGAATCCCCCGTGCCCATAACTCTCGCTTTCATCTTCAGACTTTCCTTTTCGCGGGAACACTTTCCATCGGATTCTCTCCTTCAGGACCATCAGCCCGCGTCCTCCCCTTCAGCGTCGTTCTTTCATCTGATCCCAACCAGAGCCACCTCCATTCACAATTTCCATCCTCTGACAATCACAGATTTCCTTCCTTCTTTGCCATTTTTCAAACTGGTGGCTTCTCCCCTGACAGCATCAGTTCACTACAGAAAGAGCCTACACAGTCAAGGGATCTTCTGTGCAACCCCTCCATACCTCATCACCTGCTGATTCTATAGTTTTAGGGCACCTGAATAGTCTTTTTTTCAATCGTACATACACGTATGCCAACATTAATGCGCATTTACTCATTTCTGAACTCTTTTTCTAGAAACCAATTTCTAATAATGGCATGTGTAAAGGCGCAAACTATGAGCCTTCATACCTCAACAGCTCCGAGCATTATACACCTGAACAGTATTCTCCTCAATCGTCCATTCAATAATTTCTAAACTTTTTTAGAAACTCATATCTAACAATAGGGTACTTATGTAATGGCCTACACTGAGAGAAAAAAATTGCTTAAGTACGATAATTTTAGCAAACGTACAATAACGGTTATAAGTTAGTAACCGTGTCAACTGGGTATGAGTGTGTAATCCAAGTACGGTAGAAGCCCTCGGAAACACAGTAAAAGCCGTCGGTACTCTAAAAGTCCCTATATATGAGCTTGACTTTACCGGTTAACTTTACCGTATTTTAGTCGGTTTTTACAGTGTTGGTCGGTGAAGCTTCACCTAGTTTTGGGCTTCAACCGACTCAATATGTCAGTGATGAGTTTCGCAGAAGTTTTGAGAGTTCCAAGTGGGTGGGGGGTGGGATTGTCTATACTTACACGGAATTTTCAGTGCCTTCTGTCACCACACACTGTCACGACTGGCACTATCATGACGATTGGCACAAAAAACTATAAATAGCATATTCTGGTCCCAAACTAAAATCTAAAAATGAGCTAAATCGGAGCGTGTGGTGTCGATGAATTGAGTGATAAATCACGCTTGGGCATTCAGAGTAAGTATATTGCTTTTTCTTCCTAATTAAATTTTTTTCTCACAAATTAGATTTTTCAATTTCAAATTAAACTTTCTTTCCAAAAAATTAGACTTTTTCAGTGTCACTTTAAACTTTAATAATTTCAATTTATACTAGCAATAGTTTAAATTGAAATAATCAAGGTTATTTGGACTCAAAAAGTTTAATTTGAAATTGATGAAGTCTAATTTGACGGGAAGAAAGTTCTGTTCAGGAAAAAAAGGTATATGAAGTTCATAAGAGACCGTCATGGGGAAAACTCTATAGGTGCTTACCTGCTATTGAAAATGACAAACTGACTAGTAAACAGGCAAATCTCATCCAAAAACAGACAACAGATTATCATCATTCCGTTTGCATGGGTGGGTCCTACGTGACCTACCACGTAACGTGGGGATTTTTCCTACTGAGAACTCACCAGATTTCGACGGAACATAATTTCAGAAATAATGGAATGTCTCATTGAGAAATTGGAAAAACACTGGAATCCGCGAGGCACGTGAAAAGAGGACAGGAAAGAGGTTTCATTATAACACTGTTGTTAACTTTGCAAGTGACAAATCGTTCACGAGTCATTAAATGATCATTTTCCATCTCGTTCGATCAATTGGTTGAGTTGACGTCAACGTACCAATCAATAAATATGTTTTTCACATTATTATATAAGACTGTTTTCCCGTTGAAAGGGGGTACGCGGAAAGATGAACTTTCAAGATCTTTCTCCCGCAGTCCAATTTTAGCGGTCGTTTTTACGGTCGTTAAAGTGAGAGCAGCGAAGTCCCTTCTCGGCTCTTAGAGCCTGTCCCACGGAGTTTGACAAGAATGAAAAATAGGAAGTGATTTACTTCGTTGATCGGTGCCATACCGGATTCGTTTGAGAGAATTACGGGGTTTTCCTTGCGGCTTATTATTGTGAATTGACTCATTATTTTCATCTCCAAAATCTGGTATCTATATCAAAGTTTTGGGTTTAGTTGGTTGTCCTTGTTCATTCCATTTTACACCAAGACCTCTTAGACCTGAGCTTTATTCAGTATCGCCCACCAGATCCGGTTTCTTGACCGTCATGGTACAGAAAAAACGGTCCTTCCTCAAGTTTGTTAAGGCGAACAGAAGAACAATGCAATATTCGGCATCGCCCACAAGAGTAGGTGGCACATTGAAAATAATTTCGATCACGTTGTATAAATAAGTCAAAACTACGATTTATTATTTACTGAATAGATCATCCATCTGTCTCATGTAATACATGATTTTTGGGGAATTGTTTCACGCTGAATCAAATGGTGATGTTCACATTTAGATGTGTGCAATACAATCTTGAAAACCCGTTCAACAACCAGAGCAGTACAAAGTCTTTGAGGTAGTAATAATTGAAAAATCGAAAAATGAACATCACTACGTTATTCAGCGCGAAAAATACCCTTAAAATCATGTACTAATATGTGGTAATTGAATAATCCACAAAAATATGGTTTCCAAGTTTAGCGGAAGCCAACCTAACAATTCGAGGGATGGGCCATTTTTTCATGAAATGTTACGTAGAATTCAAATTTGAAATAAAACTTAGGGGCTGATCGCAATACTTTCCATTCACCTTCAAGTGGACTGAGGGAAGTAAAAAAACAAAGTTAGCGCATGTTTTGCGTATTAGCCGGTGCACAAAGATGCGATTTTTGAAATCTACGCTAAATAATAAGGGGGTTTACATTGAACTTTACCTTCCATCTGCAATAGAGAAGGATGTAATATTGGTGTGCATCTTATGAACCACCCTGTTTGCGGCGTTTAAAATCTCTTATTTTCTACCCCTTGGAGATGAATAACGTTAACGGTAAGCTTACAGGCGCATCAAACCCCCTTTGGACTAATTTCATCAATTTTGGTCTGCATGGTAACCAAAGCAAAGAGCGTATGTACGGATTTTATTTCATTTGATTTTTCGGATTCCATACGTAGGTACTTATATACCTTGGATTGAAATGAATTTCTGAGGGAGGATAACAATTTTGAAACCAATAAACCGGAAAACGACACGAAAAGAAGAAAATGCCTCCCATAATGGAGAAGAGTAAACAAATTTTGGACTCTCCTACCTCATAACAGGATCACAAAGATACTTTTCCATTGAAAAACTCGTCAATCGGTGTTGGAAAACTTATCCGTTCGGATGACTTCAGGAAGGTAAATTGAGCAATCTTTACGCCAGTGCCTCGCAGTGTGAAATTTCCCAAGGATTTCAGGTCTAGACGCATCATTTGAGAGATGAAACAACCACCGTAAGGTGTTGGAACTTTGAAGAGCCAACTTCTATGCGTCTATAACACGTTACGGTTGGTGTTTAATCTCTCAATAGATGGGTCTACTCTCGACCTGGAGAATCGAAATCCTTGAGAAAATCACATATATAAAAACTGGTTGTTTAGGTACGTTGTTTTAAGAATCATTGATCCTCTCCCCACCACGACTTGCGGACAGACGCGTGTACACATAAATACAGGAGCTCTGAAACACCGCGGTGGCTTGTGCGAGGAACTACGTTGGGATGCTTATAGGGACACGTAACTGGAAGGTAAATCATTGTAATAATGTATTGGGAATACTTGGAATTGTTAATAAAATAAGTAGTTTTAATCAGCTTTCCATATTATTATTTGACCCACAAAAATGTTATAAGTACGTTTCAAAATTCATCAGAAAATCGAATTTGAAAAAAATCCGTCCACAGAAAAGGCGTCCGTGGGACTTTCCTACACAGTTTCCATGAAACATAATTGATGAAATTTGGCACACAGGCCGAACCGAAGCAGGGGCATTACCGTCAGTCGTCTCTGAGGGGTAGAAACGAGGGGATGCATTTTTCAAAATGCCGTATCTAGAAAACATTCAATAGGAAGGCATAATTGTTCAATCGATTTCGAATAGATCATAAATTTCAACGTCAAATGAGACCACGCGGAGAATTGAAGGACCAACCGTTCAGCCCCTATAGAGCTTAAGGGTTGGACGGAAAAAGAGAAGAAACACGATTGTGAATCGCAAACCTTTCTGTGTAGGCCAGATTCCCATCCAATGATTAAGACTCAATCACTTTCCGTATTCTTCGAGGTGAGTTCCACGTTTTCTTTGATAAGCCTTAGTCATTGAATTTCGTTGTGAAGGGGTAGGTCGGATAACAATAATAGGTAGGTAGACCTTCGACTCATTGATTGATATGGGTAGTGTGGTCGGCCGGATGATCGGCATGATCATCAGCACTTCATCGTTATTTGTCGGGGTGCGGCCCAGAAGACAGGAGAAGGAAGGAACTACTCCATCAATGGTTGTTGGTATTTTTTTCAACTTGTTGCTATGACTAACCGGTTTTTTGTGCTTTTTGTTAACTTTTCCACCCGATTTAGGGATTTGAATGGGGTGTTTTAACACAGAATGTGTTTTAGGCATGGACTAACTAGCCAAAACATGTGACGAATTGTGGGACGAAATCGGGAACGCTCCGGCACTTTAGATTATTATTAACTCGAAAAGTGAAGGCTATGTAGAAATCAATGAGGCACTACCGCAATGTTTTGAGGTCTCTGCATCGAAAATTGAGCTCGCAGCTCAGCTGAGTCG